>OU343220.1:234908759-235086185 GCA_910596185.1 Chrysanthemum makinoi | reverse complement strand
AATTCTAGACGGTTTAGGAGCAATTGAAGGATTAGATCTTTGGATAACCGTAGGTTGGATGTATTTAGCACTCCCATTATTAGAGGGAAGTACCTGGTCTTTTGTCACCCCGGTTTCTCGTTCTATTTCCCTACGCAGAATTAATGGATCATCGCGAACAACACGAATTCTTGACATTTGTGATAAAGTCTGAAGTTTTTCAGCTTCGTCCCAGAATTCGTTGCAGTCGAGAGATTCCATGAGAATAGAAGAAGTTAGAATCAAATGGATAGAGGGTAAAGGGATAAAGAATCAAAAAGGGTAAGAGGGTAAAGATGAATATTTTTGGATTTTTGGATAAACATTTTGCAAAAACAAAGAATGAAAATCTTTTTGGGTTTTTGATTTTTATAAGAAGATAAATATATAGATGGTATAAACAAGGAGTGAATATTCAAATCACTAATCTGCTAAACGTAAGACTATTAGCACTGCTCCCCGGCAGCGGCGCCAAAATTTGATCGGTGCAAAACCGTCAAGTTTTATCACTCAAGCCTGCCACTTGTGAATGGCCGACCGTAACAAACTTAAAACAGTTTAAGCACAAATGCAATGAAGATCAGGAGAGTATAGTGTTTCCCCAGGTCGTTAAGTCCCAACGAGCTGTGCGAGAATAGCCAAACGTATAGTGATCGAGGGATTTGAACCGAAAAGAAGGATTTGTGATAATTATAACTAAAGTAAAAGCCAACAAATTACAGGGGCTTAAATGCAAATTAAAGAAAGTTAAAAAGATAAAAAAATATTAAATAAACGCTATCACTATTTGCAAAATGATGAACGTTTAAAACTCAAAACTTACGTTTAAATAAAACTTACGTAAACGTACAAAATAAAAAGTGAGATCTAAGAAATAAAAGACCTAAAAATATGAAAATGAAATTTTTACAAACCTAATGATAAAAGAAAATTTATAGAAAAAGAAAATTATTTTTATAACTATTAAATTAATTATTATTAATTAAACACTAATTTTAACTATTAAATAATAACCTAAAATACAAGAAAATAGGAGATAAAGCTAGAAAAATAAAATTATGACTCAGAAAAATCTAAAATATCAAAATAGAATTTTCAAAACTATTTTTGTATTTTTCTGATTATTATTCTATTTTCTAGGAATTAAAAACTATTAAAAACTAATTAAATGGCTTAAAAATACAAATTTAACTAAGAAAAATATGGAAAAATATTTTTTTTACTTTTTATATTTATCTTAACTTAAGAAAAATGAAAAATTATTTTTTTGAAACTTTTCTTAATTTTTTGATTTAAATGCTATTTAAAAATGCTTAAAAACTAATTTAAATTAAGAAAAATAGCAAACTAACTTGGAAAAATCTGAAAATTTCAGGAAAACTCTGAAATTATATTAGGAAGCTAGGAAAAATGGAAAACAGGAGGCTATGTGGAGGAATATGAAACTGATATACAAGTGCTTATTGAAATAAGCACTTGAGTAAGCCAAAGGGACACAACAAGCCACCAACTGAAAACAGGAACTATAATATGCTAAAAGAACTAAAATGCAACAAATTACAACTATCTAAAACCTCAAAATCACAAGCTCAACAGATTTGATGAAATGAGCTTTTGAGCTAAAACAGTGAGAGGGTACCAGATTGCAGCTTAAAAACAAGCACTTGAATAAGCTGCAAACTAAAAAACAGAAGAAGGGACCTAGAGAGGACCTGGCTAGGAACATGCAAACCAAAGTTCAGACCTAGAGAAGCTCAAATGAGCTTAATGCAAACCTTGCAAAACCTGGACAAGTCCTGTGCAGACTTGATGCCCTGCACAGGGCACTTAGGCCCATTTTGACAAGCTCTTTAGAAGCTTAAGAAAAATTCACAAAATTATACAAAAATCATAATAATAAATTAGACCAGCTGAACTTAATAATCCCACAATTTTACTTAGATTGGCTCGGAAATGAGTCAAGAAAATTCATTCTAGCTAGGCCCAAAACAGCTTTTGTGCAAATTTGACTTTTTGACAAAACATGAAAAGTTGACTAAACTGAGTTTTGATCCAAATTTCCCAACTGAAAATGATGTTATAAGATGAATTAAACCTAATGCATGCTATATCTATGAGTTTTAAACATACAACAAGATTTTGATTTGCAAAAATCTCTAACAGATAGCTAATTAAGATAGTGAGGGTGTAATTTTGACTTTTATGATTAGCAGGTACAATTTAAAGACAGATATGAGTACATATGGACATAACAAGCATGAACCAACAGACCTTATCCACTGCTTAGCCCTTTAACTCATTTTTGTTACAAAATCCAAACACCTCTTTAAAACTGATATGCAAACTGAAATTAAGACAAACACTGAACCAGATAGTACCATTGATCAAACTGAGTTTATATGACCATAATACAACTATATAAACACATTAAAACTACCAATGATCACAGATACAAGTATAAGCATAAAATGCAAAATGGCTTGAAATTTGAAAGTGAGAAGCTCACTCACATGTGTCCAATTGTTATGCAGACTAGAACCAAGTCCAATATCACTAAACTAAACCATTTCCATCCCAAATCCAAATCCTGCATTAACCAAACACCATTTCCATACCATCTTGCTTGTACAGTTGACTTTTGTTGACCATGGACCAAATTGCTTGAAACTGATCTACAAGCTTATCAAAAGCTATATAAAGCTTAAGTAAACTTGTTTAAGCTTACAATGAAGCTAATAGAAGCTTGTTCATAAGAAAACAAAACTGGAATTCTCAACAGTAAACTGGAAAATATGAATTTGCATGAAACCTTGATATTGAAGATTAAAAGTAAATTAGAATGATAAGGTGACTTGAGTTTAATACATTTGAAGCTTAAAATTACATTTTAGCATACTAATTAAGATAACTTAAAAGAAACGACATACAAAGGAAACTAAAAACTAACTACTACTCATTCTCTACTTCTTCTTCCTCTTTTATAGCTCCAAAATGTCTCTCTCTCTCCTCTGACCACTTCCCACTTGGTTCCAGTGCCTTTGGATAACTTTTGTGGATTTTGGCCACTTTGTCAATTTTGGCGGGAAAAGTGTATTTGACCTCTGGCTCTGAATTTTGCAGGTAGGGGGGGGGTGGCTAGGTATGATGATGAGGGGAGGTGGTTTTGAAGGGATAAGGTGATGGGAGATGGGTTGGGAGAAGGAATTGCAGAGGTGCAGGGCAACTTGGAGAGGGAAGCAGGAGGTGGAGGGAAAAGGGTATAGGTTTGACTGGTTTTGACCTGGCAGTTCAAAATGAAAGGGTCAAGTGGTGAAATGGCAGGGGTCAATGGCAGTTTTGACAAGGCATGGGTTTTAAGCTTAATTGACAAGGACTAAACATGTAATTGCTGAAATCTTGAAGGACCAATTCTGCCATTATTCCAAAGTTGTGACAAGGACCAAAACTGAGAAGTTCTAATAGTACAAGGACTAGTTTTGACATTTTCAAATTTTCCAGGGACCAAACTTGACATTTCATGAAAGTTCAGGGGACCTTTTTACGAAATTTAACAAAAGATTTATTCAATGACCATTTTTGACAACTTAGAATATTTCAGGGACCTTGAATAACATTTTTCTTTGTTTTGTTTTACCAGGGTTTGTTTTGACAACTTTTGAAACTTGGGGGACTAAAACTGCCAATTATGCAAACTTTATACGTTTTCACAGATTTTGATATTTTTGCATTTAAAACACATAAAACACTTATTTGTGATATTTTTATCATTTTGATGCATTTCTGAGTGTTTTAAGATGTTTTTGCAGTTTAAATGGTACAAAAATGATGAGTATTTAGACACTCATCATACCCCAAGAGCAGCAAGAGGCCCGAAGGATACGGCGCACAGCGCAAAGGTTCGAACTTTGGGACAACATCCTATATCGACGCTCTTTCTTGCAACCATGGCTCCGCTGTGTTGGTCCCTTACAAGCAAACTATGTACTGCGAGAAATCCACGAAGGTTCATGCAGCATGCATTCAGGACCACGGTCAGTAGTGGCGCGCGCTTTACGGTCAGGCTATTATTGGCCCACCATGCACCGCGATGCGCGGGATTTGATAAGAAAGTTCAGCGACTGCCAAGTCCACAGACCCATTCCCCGCAAACCACAGCAGGAATTAACACCAATTATGGCGCCATGGCCATTCCACAAGTGGGGTATTGACATCGCAGGTCTTTTTCCTGTTGCAGCAGGAGGTTTAAAGTTCCTCATAGTTGCCATAGACTACTTCACCAAGTGAATCGAAGCAAAGGCAGTGGTAACAATCACTGGCACCCAGGTGAAGCGCCGTTCTGGGAAAACATTGTATGCCGCTTTGGTCTACCTGGTGAGCTTATCTCGGACAACGGGAAACAATTCTGCGACAACCCTTTCAAGGACTGGTGCGAGAATCTAAACATCACACAACACTTTGCGTCAGTAAAACACCCACAAACCAATGGCCTAGTTGAACGTGCGAATCGAAGCCTGGGCGAAGGAATTAAGGCACGTTTGGACAAGCACAAAGGAAGATGGGTGGAAGAACTTTCGCATGTTTTGTGGGCGCATCGCACCTCAATCAAAACCAGCACGGGAGACACTCCCTTTTCTCTAGTCTATGGGACAGAAGCTGTCATACCAGCCGAAATCGAAATGCCAACTATCCGCACTACGGAAATCAATGTGGCAACCAATGAGGACGAGAGACGTGTCGACTTAGACCTGCTCGAAGAACGGCGCGAACGCGCAGCTATCCGTGAAGGAAAATCAAAGTCAAAGATGAAGGGATACTATATGACGCTAAAGTGCGTATTTCATTCAGACCGGTGACTTCGTTACCGCGCCACGATGCGAGCCACGCAGAAGACACAGGTAAGCTTGGACCAAAGTGGGAATGACCCTATGAGGTTACTGAAGCATTGGGAAAAGCTACGCGTACAAGCTACGAGGCTTGGATGGTCGTGAACTGCCGCGCACATGGAACATCTGCAACCTCAAGAGGTGCTACCTATAAGAGTGGCTACGGCCCAGCGCACAGACGCCCCTGCACTTCACTAAAGTGCCCAATACACATCTATGTATTTATTTTTTATTTTCCTTAGAATAATGTTTTACTTATTTCTCATTAACACTTGCAAGTATCAATAAAACGCCACGGTTTCTAGCTAACTCCGCGACATATTTTGATTTGTTATTTCCATATACTCTATGTCTTAACAAATTTTTATTTTTAGCCTACATGGCGTGCATGCACTAAATACACCCACGATGGTAAAAGGATAAGTTAACCTACTAAACAACTCGTTGAGTAAGAGGGTTGCAAACCCATCAACATTGGATCACGTATCCTTGTTAAACACCTTGTTCTCAAGACGTTGGGATAAGTTTGTGCGCTTCCCACGACAGATGTGCAACTATGCATATGGTGCGCGTTTAACAACATAAGGATTCAACACTCTTGGTTCTTTAAGATGATATTTACAGTACGCTGTATATCACATCATACACGACTATGACACTATTACTTAGAAACTATGTTTAAGTATACTATGATTTTCATACATGACTATGAATTTCTCATATTATTTGCGCTCGTGTACAACTAGAAAAATATATCTTTTACGCAAAGATAGACAGATAAATACGCATGTCACAAGCGGCAATAAATATTAACATATATTTAGAAAAAGATGATCTTTATTCAAGACTATGTTCTTACAGAAGATATAAAATCCTATATACTCTTAGATCGTTCCAGTAATGAAGTCCCTACGCGGCTTGTAGTATCTACGCTCTCGCTAAGCCTCTTCAACAAGTCCGCGTCTTGGAGAGACACGGTAGCGACACTCACTGGTACCCCATCAGACCTCGGAAGATGAGCGGCACCAACCCCGCACAAAGTTGCTTTACCCTTAATACCTTCTTTTTTAGCAAGTCTGGTCGCATGCGCTTCCAATACTTCCTTCAAGGACATTTCTTTCTCTAAAGCAAAGGGATTCGAATATCCCTAGGCGAGCAAAAACAGTACCGCAACTGAGAGACATCGGGCTTCAAAAATAGTTCGGTTGTGCTTCTCGCATCATCGTGACGATGGCGCTAAGGTCAATTCATCCATAATAACAGTTATAGGATAATCCGGATCACGCTCCATCTCACAATCATGGGAAGCTCTAAAGTCTTCATCCTATTCATCGCGCAGCAACAGGTTATCATAAGACTAGCGCATCATACCCAGGAACATTTTAGAGGTACCTTCAGGAAGTTAGCTTCCTGTAATGCTTCTATAGCCTCTGATTTTCCTCGCGCCAAAGCACACTGGACTACCCCACCAAATTTGTCCACTACCTCCTTGGACTCAAGAGTACTCAAAGCAGCAAGACGCAGACCATGGCTGATAAGCCACATGCGCTCAGAGATGGCAGACATCAGATGAGGATATAATTCCTCATCATACTCCAAACTAAGCTTACGCAGCTTTGTCTCTTGTATATCCAGAGCACTCTTCACAGTGGCACCAAATTCTTCCAACTGCGTGGTCAAGGTGTCCTTACTCTTCTCCAGATATTTTAGGGCCCAGAGGCACGAAGCCTTGTACCCTGATGACTCTGTGCGCTCTTGGCTTATTTGGCCCATCAGCGCCAGTTTCTCCTCAGCCTGCCTCTGTGCGTACATGCTCAAACTTTCTACCTCAGCCCTGGCACTAGCCAACTGCGCTTCCAACAAAGAAATTTTCTCATCTTTTTGAGCACTTTGGCTGCCTTCACCAGCTATACGCGCTTAGCCTCCACTATGCGAGCTTGCGCAAACACCTGTGCCAAATCTTCAACCATTTGAACCCACTGATGCCTCCCAGCAGTTAAGTCTTCATCTTTTGGCTGCGGCTCGCATGCACGGACTATCCTTGGGGGGAGACTGCGCAACCTGTTCAAACCTACATACACGGACAGAGCATTCTCAGTTTCCTATACAAATAACTGGTGCGCTAAAAAAAAGAGAAGAAAGCATTCACGATATCACTTACTGTGGGCCAGCGACATCAGCAGATGGGTGCGAGGACGCAGCATCACTGGTGGATGATTCCACAGTGAAAATTACAGGGCGTTTTTTCCTTGAGGAGCTCGCACCATCCTCTCCGCGGGATCTCTTGCGCTGTAACCCATATTCTGGCTCTTCCTCTTCTTCTTCCATAGGTTGCGCCATGGCTACAGGAGGTGGCTGGCAGCGCGGTAAACGAGCGGGCACACGGGGGCTCGGCACGCTCTGCAGCGGAGTCGCCTCCACTGCAACAGAGGAGCTAGTACCGGTTCCTCCTATGTTCATCTCCATGGTATGACCTGCAGTGGCCGCTAGTATGGCCTCCTCTCCTTCCCTCAGGGGTCGCGTCCCTACCTTCACCTCAATTGGCTTCGCTATGCGCACGACGGTGAAAAGATCCATCTCTGCGCGATAAAAGACAACAAATAACACAGGTTATATAATGTGCGAAAAGAACAGAAAACTCTTACATTAATTATAAAAGGAGGTGCGAGGAACGAGTACCCACCCTGGCCATTGGCGCCCAAAAAGATTGGCATCTCATCCGGCATACCAAAATAATTACGGCTGATACCAAAATAAAAACAACTCTCTCCAGTTTCTAAGCGCATCCACTTTCTCAGTATAACACTGAAATCTGCCGGTGCGCTTAGCAAAGGACACCCACCCATGTGCACTGTGGTGTGATAAAAGGCACGGAATAGGTGGATGGTTGGGTTAACCGCCAGCAAACGGCAGTTCACCTCAAAGTTAGTAATTTTAGCCGCACCAATGCAGTGCAGCTGGGATATGTGCAGCTCGTAATAATTTAAAACATCGTACAAAAATCGGGAGAGGGGCACACGTTGATTTGTAAATTCAAAGAATCGTGTGTATACCCCTATTTTCCCTTCGAGGAAATCCGCGGTAGATGCTCGCGCACCCGGAACAACCGGATGCACGTCAAGCGGTATAAAGTAATCCGAAGTGAACTCTAGAAGATCACTTTCGGTGAGGTTGGAGGTGAAATCAGACAACTTCTTGACCATGGTATTGTTTTTTACAAAGCGCACGCGCGGTTACCTTTTAAATACAATGTTTTTCTGGGTTGAAGTTTGATGTCTTGTTAGCAATGGCGGATGAACGTTTTTACTGTGAGAAACGAAGTGGAAATGAACCGAGGGGTTATATAATTCTTCTCACCCACACGATGAGTGACACGTGGACCCCACTAACACTAATTGTGTGGCTGAGATTGCTTGATGGGACGTCACAGCAGTAACTTTCCCCCGATTTACGAGGAGCCAATTTTTTAATCCTATGTCTAGATACAATGTATGGGAAGATATATTTTTATGGCTTCTTGGCTACGCTTCGATGTTGTTTCTTTGACTACGACTATTAGTCTAGCATCCGCAGTTATTCACTGCGCATACTAGACTGGGGGGACATGATGACGTATAGTCTATATCCGGGTCACGAACCCGCCCAAAGCCCAATACTGACAAGCCCAGCACGAACTGGGCTACGCTAATAAGCGTTTAGGCCCACGAAGGCCCAAATACAAATCTATTTACGGAATAGATGGAAGATATCTCTTAATCAAGGAGATAATCATTCCCAACCGATTTAGGCGGGATACGCCGAAGGTTGGGGAACACGGAACCAATAAGGATTCCGTGTATATATAAAGGGAATCACATCCCTCGTTAAAGGTACGATCTACAAACCCTAACTCTCCTTTAACCCTAAATCGATTACTTACTCTCACGCTGGAGGATAATCGTGGGAGACAATCCTACGGTAAGCCTAACGGTGTTTTCTGTCTCTTAGTGCGCAGGTCTCAAGCAACAATCAGCAATTGGTACGAGAGCCGGAGCCCCAAATAAGGAACGTCCAACTTTTGTATCAACAATCTTGACTCGGATAATGTTGACTCGCATAATGTTGAGTCGGGTAATGTTGAGGGTGATGGTATGCTTTAACTACTCCATATCCATATCAAGATTAACAAGCTCAAGCGAGGAAAACATTTGATTCGGTTGGGAAGACGCCGAGAAATCCATGGTAGGATGATACGACGACCCCACTTGGTGATTGGTGAGAATTAGTATTAGGGTGATACGGTGGGTTGAATGAACGATTAATGTAAAACGCGTTTTGATTTTGTGGTGGTTGTGATAATTGTGTTTGATATTCAAAACCGGGTGAGCGAAATCGAATGTTTTGATTTGGTTGTGGTGTTACATTGGTTAATCGGAAATTCGGATCCTGCGAGAAATTCGGGACATTTGTGGAAGTCGGGATCATGGGGTTTTTGATTTGGGAGTTCTTTTGCTGGACATGATGAATATTGTTGAAAGTTGTTTGAATTGTGTGTTTATAAGTATGTTTGAGGTTGGTATTTATAATGTTGTAAAAGTGGTAAAAAAAATTAAATTAGTTTTTTTAATCCAACGTTCGAATTTTTTATGTAGAAATGTGATTTTTTGTTTTTTTGTGAGTAAAGGATCGGTCGAATTTTGACCGAGATTTGCAAGTTTTTGCTCGGCGATTGACGACGACCTTAGCTCCACAACGACGACGACCGGTCGGTAGACCGACGCGCGACCCAACCATTGTGCATAGCTTAAAAGGCACGGTACTTGGTTCATTTGAAAGCATCCCATTCTCATTTCTATTTCCACATGGTGTCTCCTAAATTGTCAGTTAAAGTGAGAGTTTAGTATATTTCATAGTTACAAGAGATTAGTATTGTATTATCCTTGTAACCGGAGAGAATGTGTAACTCCTAATTTTCTACATAGTGAAACGTATCTTTCCTTGCCCGTTGTTTTTACACTATTGGGGTTTTTCACGTTAAATCGGTGTGTCATCTTCTATTATATTTCATATTTTAGTTTGCTTCAAACCGGTGTCACTTTTCTCGACACGATGGATTACCTATTTGTTTAGGTTCTATAAACCTCTTCGATAGAGCATCAGTCGCCCAGTCAGATTTCTCTAATCTTAATCAATCATTCCTGAACTCCAATCTGGTAGTGGAGTATTTACCTTCAGTCTCAGGTGGGACCAGATTAAAAGCTTGCAACCTAAGTTATCACATGCCATCAATTGGGTTCATTTTGTTTGCTTCATTACCGATTGCCTATTTTCTTATTTTGCTTATGTTATCTAGCTGTACGTAATGTTCAAGCCGTTACAAACTACTCGTTATCAAGAAATCCAAGGTTCAAAAATGCTGGAAACTCTATGAGATTAACTGACTTTTGGACCTTGCGAGTAATGCTACTTCAGTTTCTGGTGTCTTGATTAACAATAAGGTGAGTCAGCATCTTTACATTTTATTATTTTGTTCATTTATCAAGAAAAATGAAAATGACACCGTTTTTGTTCTTGCAACTTGCAGAATGCAGCTTACCTAGCTGGAAAACAAGGATTGAGTGTTACAGATGCAGTAATGGGCGTTTTAAATGCATCTAAAATATATAAGTAGAAGTCCAAGAGAATCTTGATTGATTCTTCGGATAGCACAGTTTTGAAATTATACAAGGCAAGAAACAACAGACATGAGCATGTTAATGAAGTTGATGAGAATATACGTGATGCCCTCAAGTCAACAATTTGAAGATATCAGTAAATTTGCAAATTCTGTTATTATCAGTAAATAATCTGTATATTCTCGTAACGAAGGATTTCTTACTGATGGTGTTGCAAAGCTTCAGGCTTCCAGGCTCTCCGCGTATGTACAATTCATGAACGAGTTTATTTTGCAGCCGTGGGACTTTTTCCCGTATGTTGAAATACACGAGCATGTCAATGGAGCCGAGGTTAATGGTGTTATTACAAGCTATCCCACTACTATACAGAAGTTATCTATCATCTTACCATTTGACATTTGAGATCATATTCACGAGTTTTCAAATTCATGGTTAGTATGGATTTCATTTCAATGTTTAATTTACACTATCTTTCACTCGTCTTAAGTGCGACAAAACTTATCAAATCTTTTTCATAAAATTCTAAACAATTCTTATCTCTTCAGTTAAAGGATAAAATGTTGTTTTGAACTCAAAAGTCAACACTTATATGTTATTATTGCTGGCCCATATGTTTCTCTCATGATTTCTGATACAAGTTTATGATTTTTTTGTGGGATAAAGGGAACCGTTGTTTAGGATTACCATCGAACCAGATACCAGTACCACCATACATAGTTCCAGCGGCGCCTGGCCAGTTATTCAATCTCATGACACCTAATATGATGCCACCAACCCAGGCTCCTAACCCAGTCTTGGAGGATGCTGACGTTGCCCCAGAACCCATACCTCCAACTTCTAAGCCAGCTCCACCACCTCACAATGAGTCAACAGCTTCACCAAATGGTCAACCACCTAAAGTTGTCTCGGGACTTATATATGCGGCCACTTGTTCATGTGTAAGATCCAACGGCTAATTTAGGACTACTTTGTCACTGTGAGTATTGTGTCTCACTTGGTTTTGATTGATATTGTAAGTATTTATTTATTCTTCGTATGTAACATAGATTATGAGATTGAGGAACATAGTTGATGAATTCTTTGTACTGCTGAATAAATCTTTGGTGTCTTTGTTTCGTTAAACAAATTATTCGATTAGTTAACAATGTGAATAATTAACTAAAATTATGGTTTTTCTTTTTTCTTTTTTTTGTTTTTGGTGTTTATTTTGAGCTGAGGGCAGTACCTTTTAACCCTGAATCCACTATTACAGTGTGGTGCATGTTTTTCTGACCTTTTTTTTGACATTTGGTTGGTGCTTGGGTGCACCTTCCACATATGCTCTAAATGGGGGAACCTACTCCAACATTTCGCATTTGGGATCTAAGTCTCATAATTTACGCGAAACATCCATGACATCTCCATTTCATTACAGCAGTTGTCCATACAACCATGCGGGAGCAGTGAGTAGACCCCGAAGGTACTTCAGGGAGTTGGAGTTGTTAATGGTGCTACTGACTATGCTTGTGACAGAGATGAGTCTAGGTGATGGCCGGGGTAGACATATGTTTAAGTTGTTGGATCAACTGTGAGTTGGAAAGTATCATTGCAACATGTGGTTGACTGGGATTCCATTTTAACTAGGAATAACGCTAGGACTCAGATAATAAAAGTGTTAATCTTTCAAAGAAACAAATGTTTCATGAAAGGTCAAAGAACAACAAATGCTTAACATCTTTATTATCATCCTATTGAAAATTGTATGTATAGACAAGAGGGTATGGAGGTGAGACTTTACTGAGGAGAATTGACAACATAAGTGACTCAGATGGCTCAAGTTGGTACCTAAGAATATCAGTGTATTACATCCATGTTGTAAAGATTTAGTAAATCATCCAGAGTCAGTGGGTAATGTCGATGCAACATATATTGTCACTTTTGTGGTCAAGTCAATGGAGGGATATGTGATGTACTGTCACTTGTAGAAAAGTTTGAGTCCAAATGTATTTTTGGGAAAAAACAAAAGGAAAAAGCATCTGAAGCTTCTTTATCTCATGCAAAACCCCATAATAAATAGTCTAAGTCACTGACATTTAGTAACGACCACCGGTGTACAATTATTTAGTTTCTGACAAGTGACAATGTGGAGCTTCCTCTTATTTCTGTTATCGTTAAATTCGTTGGTCACTGCTCAGGGATACAGCAACACAACTTCTCAATGGCTAACGTTAAAAGGTCTGTGTATTTTCATATCAATCTTACTTGTACTTTTTGTTTTACGGAAACATTTAAATTTTATGTAGTTTGATTTCGGTAACTGTCAACTCGATCATATATAAATAAAAAGACATCACAAGTCCTTACTGAGTAAAGGAGAGGGTTTAAAATCAGATAACCAGTATATTTAGAGAAGTGTTTATTCTGCTTGTTTTACTGTGAGGTAAGTTGTTTTCCGTAAGCAGGGTGCTGTTTGACATTACTTATTTCAAATAGACTATTATTGGTAGATTCGAAATCACTAGTTTACTTATGATACACTGTTCAGTAAGCTGGTTATCAGTTTCTGCTAACTATAAGCTGTTGTCCCAACTCTAGATCAATGATATATAGATTGCAAAGTAAAATATATTGAATAAGTAAAATTGTCTATTAACTTGTAAAATATGAATTCGGTACATATATATACTAATCTAATCGGTATGTCCTAACCGATGTAATGGTTGGAGGTTTGTAACCGTTTTCCAACTGCTTGTAACCGCCAATATGGTTACCAAGTTTCTACTTGACATGTTTAGTCCTTTGTCTAATAATAAATACATAAGAAGCATAAAGATAAAGATTATTGGTTCACATTCTTCTCCTTAATCTTGATCGTTTGCTTCGTCCCTGTCTTGAACTCCGAGCATTTGTCGCATAGTCACGAACTCCAATCTTGGTAGAGCCTTTGTTAGAATATCGCTCTTTGTAGTTTCTCTCGTGACATGTTCCACATTGATGTGCCCATTCTCTACGCATTCTCGAATGAAATGGTAGCGAATATCGATGTGCTTGCTTCTTCCATGAAACGGGTTCTTCACAAGTGCTATTGCTGAAATGTTATCGACCTTCAGCGTTATCCTTTTTTCTTCCCATCCAGTTAGTTCACTAAGCAATCGCTTTAGCCATAAGGCTTGACATGCTGCTGCAGTAGCCGCCATGAATTCTGATTCACATGATGATAGCGCCAGTGTTGGTTGCTTGTATATAATGCCATGCTCCTTTGTTCCTTTGATATATCGGATTACTTGCTTTACCGCCTTCAGGTGATGATCCTTCGGGTCTTGCATGAATCTACTGAGTAGTCCGACTGTGTAACTAAGATCCTCGGTCTTGTATGCGTAAGTACCGAGACTTCCTATTAAGCTTCTGTAGTAAGTTGCGTCAACTGAGTTTCCTTCTTCCGCCTTGACCAACTTAGTACCAGTATCCATAGGTATCTTCGTATCATTGCTGTCTGCCATACTTGTTTCCTTTAAGATCTTGTTAATATAACCTGTTTGCTTGATTGTAATCTCTCCTCTCATGCGTGTGACTTCTATCCCAAGATAATAAGCTAACAATCCTAAGTCGCTCATCTCAAATATATCCTTCATCGGATTTGAATTCTTCGATTTCTTTCTTTGGAGTGCCTGTGATTATCAGATCATCTACGTAGACTCCAACTATAAGTGTAGAATTCTTGTTTTCGCCGTATAAACTGCTTGTTCGAGATTACATTTCTTAAAGTCTAAGGACTTTAACGTTTGATCAAGCTTCACATTCCAAGCTCTCGGTGCTTGCCGTAAGCCATATAAAGCTTTAGTAAGCTTATATACTTTTCCTGTATTTCCTTGTTGTACAAATCCTTCAGGTTGTGTAACGTAGACTTCTTCCTTTAAATCTCCATGTAAAAATGCTGATTTTACATCTAAGTGATGTACTTGCCATCCATGATATGCCGCTAATGCTAATATCAACCGAACTGTCTCTATCCGAGCAACCGGTGCAAATACTTCATCGAAGTCTATCCCTTGTTCTTGCACATAACCTTTTGCCACTAACCGTGCTTTATATTTGATGATGTTTCCTTTTGCATCCCTCTTGGTCTTGTAAACCCATTTGAGCCCTATTGCCTTCTGATTTTCTGGCAATGTAGTAAGAGTCCATGTTTTGTTTTTGTTGATTGAATCCAATTCAGTCTCCATGGCCTCAATCCATTTCTCATCTGTTGATGCTTCCTTGTAATTACGGGGTTCTTCTTCCGTAAATAACAAGCTTTGTGGTTCAATTCTACGTGCATGCCCGTATATATCCGGGACATGTTTCGTACTCACGTATGCGGGTGTATCATCAAATCTATCTCTTGAGTTCTCTACAGAGCTAGTAGTAGCTTTTTCTTCTTCATCTGAATGTGGCGATCGCATGATATCCGGTGGTGTGTTTGGTGAAACTGGATCGGAATCCGATCTTGTTCATGATACGTGTTATCATCGTTTTCTGGTTGACGGGTGTAAGGTTTTCGTTGTCAACTCCGTCTACCACAAAACTAGCCCAAAATGTGTCTTGTGTGTCCGTATCTTCTTCATCTTTGTTCCAAACCCACGGCTTTGTTTCCATGAATTTTACGTCCCTACTAACATGTTTCTTCCTGGTTATAGGGTCATATAACCTACATGCTTTTGATCCTTCCTCTACTCCTAAGTAAACCAATGGTATGCTTCTATCGTCCAGCTTCTTTAAGTGAGGTATCGTTATCTTTGCATAAGCTGTGCATCCAAATATTCTTAGGTTTTCCAAATTTGGTTTTCTGTTGTAGAGTGCCTCATATGGAGTTTTATCTATCAGGGCCCTCGTAGGTACCCTATTGAGTATGTATATAGCATGTTTAACTGCTTCCGCCCAAAAAGTTAAAGGTAACTTCATCGCTTTCATCATACTCCTAGTGGTTGATAACACTGTCCTATTCCTTCTCTCCACTACTCCATTCTGCTGGGGAGTACGGTCTGTGTCAACTGTCGTGCTATTCCATTTTCCTTACAGTACCTTGTGAATTCATTTGATGTGAATTCACCACCTCTATCCGTTCTTAGCATCCTTATTTTCAATCTCATCTCCATTTCTATCTTACGTCTAAATTCCTTGAATGTACTAAACGCCTCATCTTCGATGTTAGAAAGTAGGGCCACATAAAACGATGTACAATCGTCCACTAACAAGAAAATGAGTTTCTTGCCTGAGTGTGTTGCTGGACTTATAGGACCGCAAAGGTCTCCGTATACTAAGTCCAATGGGTTCTTTGATCTGAATTTAGTTTGGTTTGGAAATGGTGTTCTACTGTGTTTTCCTAATAAACATGCGTCACAAATCTGCCCTACATGATTTATCCTTGGAATTTCGTCTACTAGACCTTTCCTAGTCATCTTGTTTATATCGTCAAAGTTCAGATGACCTAATCTAGCATGCCATAACCATGCTTGGTTATCTATATTTGCTAAGAGACATATAGGTGCTTCTATCTATAATTGTATCTTGTAGAGTCGATTCTTAGATCTTTCTACTTTCATCAACAACTTCTTATTTTTATCATACAAAGTCAATTTGTTTCCGTCCATAATGAATTTACAACCTATTTCCGTAAGTTGTCCTAGACTAAGTATGTTGCTCTTGAGGTTTGGTATGTAGTATACTTCGGATACTACCTTCTGTTCACGGTTCTTACAACTAACAGGATAGATCCTCTACCCATTATCTGTACATAGATCCATCTCCAAACGTACTGTCTGTTACGCTTTCATCAATATCCCTAAAATGACTCTTTATCCCAGTCATATGGTTACTTGCACCATTATCTAAGTACCATATGCTTGTATCCGCTGTAGCATATTTCTTTGGTTGAATTTGTTCTTCATTCAACAACACTTCCTTGTGTTCAGTTTCGTGCATAGTCATTAATAGTGATGGTTCTTCGTCTTCTAAGATAAGGTTTGATTGTTCCTGAGTGCTGGTTTTCTCTACAGTTCCTTTTAAAGTGTCCCATTATGACACCTATAGCATTTTATTTTGCTACATCCCACTCTCCTTTATTCTTTCCGAACTCTCCTTATAACTAGAGTTCCTTCATGTGGGTTGTTTCTATTTTTATTTGCAGTTCCCTCGTGAGAAAGTTTGATTTTCCTCCACGTTTGTAAGAACTTTTCCTATTTCTGAGTGTTCGCCATGTGCGAATAATAGGTTTTCCTGCTTTCTACATGTCCCTTCGGAGTTTATCCTTTCCTCAAATGCCTTGAGTCTTCCAATGATCTCATCTAAAGTGATTTCGTCGAGATCAGTTGTTTGTTCTATGGATGCTACTATCTGAATGAACCTATCGGGTGTGGAGTTATAGTTTTGAACTAAAAGTGATTCATCCAAAGTTTTCCTAATTCTTTTGCCTTTGTGGCATAGCGTTTAGTTTAGCGCAAATGCGTCACCGTCTCATCTTGTTCATCTGAAGTGAGTTAAACCCAATCATCAATGATTGTAATCGTGCTTCGCACTTTATCTCCCCAACGTGTTTTCTTCAGCCGAATCCCATAAATCCTTTGCCGTCTTACAACCCGCTACTTGTAAGATCACATCTTCCGTCAATGCTTGATATAGGAAGGCGGTCGTTGCCTTTTCTTTCTTATCATCCACTGGTGTATCTATCTTTGGTTCTATTGCTTCCCATAACCCATGTGCCTCTAGTATAACCTTAATTTTTATAGCCCAAACTGTGTAGTTTGTGGTTTTCAACTTAGGGCATTGATATTGTGCAATAGGTGTTACGGGTTTTGTTACAGTTACAGTGGTTGCTATATCGTCAGTTGTCATTTTGAAAGTGTTTATAATCTTCACTTTCTAATTCAATGGGATATATTCTTCCTAGTGTGGTTTTCCTATAAAGTATGGAAATTTCTAATCTTCCGGGAATCCTAGTATTACGGGATCAATAAATAGTTTTCGGGATTTCCTAATAGTATGAAATAGAGTATTCTATACTATTCTATATTATTGTAAAGTAATGAAATCCAGAATGAGTTTAACTTATGACCTGTTGTATCGATGAATACTTAGAGTATTCTCTTTGTTTTAGTTAGTAGTATCGTTTACCAACGTTGCTTTGGTTCCCTTTTTCTTGACTCGTACCCTTGATGTTTTTTATTCGGTTTCTCCTTTGCCCTTTTGAATTGCAATACACCAAGTCCTTTGTCGAAATCCTTCCTTCCCTTTTGAAAGCAAGTATTGAAAACAAATGTGAATTTTTTCGAATGTTTTAATCTCAAGGGATCTTCGAACTTCTTCTCCAACTTTTGAAACTTCTGTCGAGTTATATCTTCTCCAACAAGCCCGAAAAACAAAGTTGTTTTCTTTTCTTGTTCCTCCACACTACACACGTCTCCTTTCTTATGTACGTTATTTGATATGTATATCCGATAACAAACTTCCCACGTACAAATATTTGATACGAGATGGTATCAAAGAACTCGAAACAAAATGTTTCTTGATTTTCTTCTACCGTTGTTGTTTTCCTTGTGTCGTTTGACACTACTACAACAATCCTTGAGCGCTCCCTTTTCCTTATCACGTACGTATCCTCTTTTCCACAACAACGTTTCAGCGTCTTTCTCGCGTCTCCTCCCTTTGTGTCTTGTTTAACCCGGTCTAGGTTCACAAAGTTTTATCCCACTCGTTCCATTACCAAAACGTAGTTCGAATTCTTCCTTCCCTATGTTGTTGCCAACACAGTTTTTCCCCACCAATCCGTTTGGTGTAACACGTTTGCAATCCCCTACGTAAATGATCGTGCACTATCTTTTACGTATCCTTATTCACGTTTGTTTCTCTTGGAAGTAAAGAGTAAACAAAATCTTTCCTGCCTACTGAAAACAGATTGTTTACAGCGTCGTCCTTGGGCTCTTCTCCTTGCGTATGATTATGTTTGTAATCAAAAAACGAAGGTGTAATCCTATGCTCTTGATGCCAATTGTTGTCCCAACTCTAGATCAATGATATATAGATTGCAAAGTAAAATATATTGAATAAGTAAAATTGTCTATTAACTTGTAAAATATGAATTCGGTACATATATATACTAATTTAATCGGTATGTCCTAACCGATGTAATGGTTGGAGGTTTGTAACCGTTTTCCAACTGCTTGTAACCGCCAATATGGTTACCAAGTTTCTACTTGACATGTTTAGTCCTTTGTCTAATAATAAATACATAAGAAGCATAAAGATAAAGATTATTGGTTCACATAAGCATATGCTGTTTAGATAAACCAAATGGCCTAGTGGTAAGGAACCTAATGTCCTCACAAAAGGTATAGGGTTCAAACCTCACTAGGTACGTATATGGAGGTAGCCATGAAAGGTTCTGAAGCGGTCACGGGGATACACTGGTTAGGCCAGTGACTTGACTTTCCCTTCCGGGTAACCTGAACAGGGAAAACCTCATCCGTTTACCCGTTTACATGATACTTATGAGACTTGAGGTTTGATTTATACATGTGTCGTTTTATAATATATAATACGTTGTGAAAATCTTTTGCAGGAGACCGTCCATTTGTGGTTGCACATGGTGGATTTTCAGGACTACTTCCTAGTTCCAGTTTCAATGCCTACCAGCTGGCTTTGATTACTAGTGTATCCGATGTTATCCTATGGTGTGATGTACAGTTGACTAAAGATAACGTCGGCATCTGCTTCCCAGATCTCAATCTTCAGAATTCTTCTAACATCGCTAACGTGTTTGAGAAGGCGGGAAAGACCTACAACGTCAATGGCTTATCTGTTAAAGGATATTTTCCAATCGATTACACCATTACTGACCTTGACAAAGTCTTTCGTAAGTCAAATATCCACAATGGTTAATTATAACATGTTATATGCATTTATTCCTAACCAAGTTTTTATTTACTCTCATATTATAATTGCAACAGTAACTCAAGGCATATATTCTCGACATCCGTCTTTTGATGGCGCTTCAAATATTCTTTCTGTTGATGATTTTGTTAATATTCAACGACATGGACTTTGGTTAAATATTCAGGTTACTATCAGTTTTCTAAGTACATACAGGGGTGTTTTGAATCATATAGAACAGATTATTCTTTTCTGTTTGTTACTCACCTTTGTGTTCTTTCTACTCTTGCAGCATGATGCGTTTTACAGCCAACACAATTTGAGTATGAAAGACTACGTTATTGCTACTTCTAAAACTGCTGTGATTAACTATATTTCATCACCCGAAGTGAATTTTCTTAAAAGTATCAAAAAAAATTTCAGTCCAAAAACAACCAAACTAGTTTTACGGTTTCTAGGACCGCTTGAGATCGAGCCTACAACCAACCAAACATATGGTTCTCTTGTAAGGAATCTGGCATTAATCACAACATTTGCTTCTGGGATTTTGGTTCCCAAATCATATATATGGCCTGTGGGAAGTGATTTATATTTGCAACCAGCAACAACCTTCGTCGTTGATGCTCACAAGGCGGGTCTTGAAGTATTTGCTTCGGATTTTGCAAATGATGTTGTTCTTTCATACAATTACAGTTATGACCCTGTACTTGAGTATCTGCAGTTTGTTGACAACGGCGTGTTTGCTGTGGATGGCGTGCTTTCTGATAACCCAATAACTCCGTCCGTGGCATTTGGTAAGTTTCAATTTACCAAACTCAGTCCTTTTCATTATCTTCGATAAATGGGAGCTAATTTATTTTTAATCTTTACAGATTGCTTATCTAACTTGGACAAAAACAAAACTCAAGGTATTCCGTATTAGATATTAAACTTTATTTAGACGCTTTTAAACAGTTATTGGTGATGCTCTTTTGTGAAATATTGACAATGACAACATCTCCTATTTGTTCTTGCTTTAGCGAAACCTTTGATCATCTCATACAAAGGAGCAAGTGGTGACTTTCCGGGTTGTACTGATTTGGCATATAAAAAAGCTGTTTCTGATGGTGCAGATATTATCGACTGTCCTGTTCAGATGACAAGTGATGGAATACCTATTTGTTTAGGTTCCATAAACCTCATCGATAGAACATCAGTCGCCCAGTCAGATTTCACTAATCTTACATTAAGCATTCCTGAACTCCAAACTGGTAGTGGAGTATTTACCTTCAGTCTCAGCTGGAACCAGATTCAAAGCTTGCAACGTAAGTTAACACATGCCATCAATTGGGTTCATTTTGTTTGCTTCATTACCAATTGCCCATTTTCTTATTTTGCTTTTGTTTCCTATGTTTTAGCTGTAATGTTCAAGCCATTTTCAAATTACTCATTATCAAGAAATCCAAGATTCGAAAATGCTGGCAACTTCATGAGACTAACTGACTTTTTGGACCTTGCGAGTAATGCTACTTCAGTTTCCGGTGTCTTGATCAATATAAAGGTGAGTCAATATCTTTTCATCTTGTTTGTTTTGTTTATCAGTAAGAGATTAAAATGACACCGTTTTTGTTCTTACGACTTGCAGAATGCAGCTTATCTAGCTGGCAAACAAGGATTGAGTGTAACAGATGCAGTAATGGGCGTTTTGAATACATCCAGAATATATAGGCAGAAGTCCAAGAGAATCCTGATCGAGTCTTCAGATAGTGAAGTTTTGAAATTATTCAAGGCAAGAAACAACAGACATGAGCTTGTTTTTGAAGTTGATGAGAATATACGCGATGCCCTTAACTCGACAATTACAGATATCAGTGAATTTGCAAATTCTGTTATTATTGGGAAAGAATCTGTATTCCCTCGCAACCAAGGATTTCTTGGTAATCAAACTGATGTTGTTGCAAAGCTTCAAGCTGCCAAGCTCCGTGTTTATGTACAATTCATGAACAATGAGTTTGTATCTCAACCATGGGACTTCTATTCAGACCCGTATGTTGAAATAAACGCGTATGTCAATGGAGTCGGGGTCAATGGTGTTATTACAGATTATCCAGCTACTGCTGACAGATACAGAAGTAAGTTTGCTTATCATCTTATTGTTTGACATTTGAGGCCAAATTCATAACTTTTCGACTTTAAGATTGATATGGATTTCGTTTCAAATTTTTACACCATCTTTCGCTTATAATAAGTGCGACAAAACTTAGCTTGCTGATCATTTCTTTTTCATAAAAATCTAAACAATTCTTATCTATCTAGTTAAAGGATAAAATATTGTTTTGAACAAAAAAGTCAACACTTATATTTTATCATTGCTGGCCCATATGTTTCTCTCATGATTTCTGATACACTTCTATTAATTTTTGGTGGATTTAGGGAACCGTTGTTTAGGATTACCATCACACCAGACACCAGCATACATGGTTCCAGTGGCGTCTGGCCAGTTATTCACTCTCATGTTACCTAATATGATGCCACCAACCCAGTCTCCTAACTCAGTCTTGGAGGAAAATGCTGTGGCATCACAACCCATACCTCCAATTTCTAAACCAGCTCCACCACCTGGCAATGAGTCAACAGCAGTATCACCACCTGGCAATGAGTCAACAGCAGTATCAACTCAGTAACATTATACACTTACACCACCTAAAGTTGTCCCGGGTCTTATGTTTTTGCTTTTTGCTATTGTTGCCACAGCCGTATTGGTGTTTTGAGGTTACAAATGTGTATACACGGCCACTTGTTCGTGTGTAAGATTGGTACATCACCATAGGTCCATAAGGGCAGCTGCAGCAATAAACTACAGCAGTAATCTTATGTTTTTATTATATCTTATAAGTAGTAGTATGTTTCTAGTCTTAAGCATTTATTTACTAGTTATGCAGTTATGTAGTACTTTGATTGTCTTTATATTGAAATAAATCAGAAAACTGAGGACAAATTGTCTTTTCCAGAAAGTGTGTATGTGTGTTTTAGAGATCAGAGAGTTCTCTCAAATGAGCTCTAATCCCTCGTCCAGTTTCTGTCCACAAAAACCCATAACCAGATCCAATATTCGGGACCATCACAAGATTCAATGGCTAATTTAGGACTACATTGTCACTGTGAGTCTGTGAGTATTGTGTCTCACTTCATTGTGATTTTATACTGTAAGTTTTATTTATTGATCTTATGTAATTTGAAAACCGAACATGGATTATGAGATTGAAGAACATAGGTGATGAAATCTTTGTACTACTGAAAAAACATTGGTGTCTTTTTTTGATAAAAGAATTATTGGACTAGTGAACATTTTTTTTCTGAGTGGCAGTTGAATAAAACCAGCAAGACCCTAGAAGTTACAAGGTACGTGATAACTAAAATCATGTTTTTAACTTGTATTACAAGGTAGTGTGGTTTTTCTGACTTTTTTTTTTTACATTTGGTTAGTGCTTGGGTGCACCTTCCACATTTTCTCTAAATGGAGGAAGATTTAGCTATAGTGTTTATTGTTTACTTTTCTATATTTACGGTAGACCGCCATTAAAATAAATTACACGTATAGTCACTGAACTTGTACCCCAATTTTGCGTTCGGGACATAATTAGTCTTAAAAATTTACGCCAAACATCCATGACATTTCCATCTAATTACAGCGAAGGTCCATAGTCCATACTACCAACGTCCGTTAAGGTTGTCATTAAATATAAGATGTTCACTAAATATAAACCATGTGCAATGCACATGTAGGAAGTAGTGAAGTGTGGATGAAGTGCGAGTTGGAAAGCATCATTGCAACGCGTGCTTGCATAGTCATCAACTGGTGGCTCTTACTGAAGCAACTAAGGAAGCTTTTGTGGTTGAGTAGGATAGTATATATCTGTTCTAAGAATGAAGTACTCAATGTGTGTCAATGGTTTAAGGCAATAATCAAAGCGCATCAATATTTTAAAGAACCAAATGTTTCATGAAAGTTCCAATTAAGCATAGTAAATATGAAGAAGATAAAGATAATCCTGCTGATATGCATACCAAAACACATTACCTGGTGCAAACTTCCAAAGTTGCTTAAAGTGATGATCTCCTTAATCAGCCATGGACAAGGAGATAAATGTATTTGTGTGGCATTTTTCTCTTAGAAGAATCCTTGTTCATGTGGATTTGGACAAGAGAAGCATTGATCTCCATTCATTTTTATGTCCATGCTGTGAAGATGGAATTAAAACCATATATATATTTTTTTTGTGAAAACTGTGAAGATATATTAGAATAACATCATAAAAGATTACAAGACATTCAAGCTTTAGGACACATGAACATGCTCATGGACCAACCACAGACAAACCAAAAATACAACCCGAAACATGCTATCTAAATCTCATACAGAATACTTCGAAGTTTCACAAACAACAATTACAAAAGCACCTATAACAATTAAAACCATATATTTATCATTGCTTGGCTCGTTGCAAATTCATGATGCTAGTAAGTATAATATCTTATGTTTTTGGGTTGGTTTGGAGCTAAATGTATATTAAGTCTCATATAGGGATAGGGTGTTTTTTGGTCAAGTCAATGGAGGGATATGTGCAATGGCGGAGCTAGAAAATATTTTGTGGGAGGGCCGAAACAAATTTTTTTCGGGAAATACATTAAATGGGAGGGCCGAAATATATATATATATATATATATTTTTTTTTTTTTTTTTTCTGGAAATACACATGAAATCGCGAAAAAAATACACTAACTGGCTTAGGGCCAGGGGGCCGGGACCCTTCCACCCCTTAATAGCTCCACCCTTGGATATGTGATGTACATATATCCTCTTGGGGTCCTCCTATCTCAGTCTGCATGTATTTTGTTGACCTTGGAAATTATTACAAAAAAACTAAAGGAAAAAGTATCCGACACTTCATCTCATGCAAACCCCATAACTAGTCACCGACTTTTAGTACGACCACCGGTCTACAGGTATTCAGTTGCTGTCAATGTGGAACTTCCTCTTATTTTTGTTACTGTCAAGCTCGTTGGTCACTTCTCAGGGATCCAGCAGCACATCTTCCCGATGGCTAACATTGAGAGGTCTGTTCAGGGACCTGTAGTTTTTGTTCTACTCTAAAATAAATTTATTCTGCTTGTTTTACTGTTTGCAATAAGTGGGATGCAGTATGACTGTATGAGATTGTTTATTTCAAATCGACTATTATTGGTAGATTCAAAATCAAAAGTTTACTAAATGATACACTTTTTTCAATAAACTGATAATTTGTTTCTGCTTATAAGCATATGCTGTTTAGACAAGCAACCACCAGCACCTGCATAGTTCAAAAAATATGTTTTGTAGTTGATGATTCAGACCCTAATACGTGAAACTAATGAGACTTGATGTCTGTTTTATACATGTGTGGTTCTATAATATATTTTGCAGGAGACCGTCCATTTCTGATAGCAAATGGCGGATTTTCAGGACTATTTCCTAGTTCTAGTTTCAATGCCTACCAATTGGCTTTGAATACTAGTGTATCTGATGTCATACTATGGTGTGATGTACAATTGACTAAAGATAACGTCGGAATCTGCTCCCTAAATCTTAATCTTATGAATTCATCTACCATCTTTAGCGTGTATGGTAAGATGAAAAATACCTACAATGTCAATGGAGTAGCCGTTAGAGGATATTTTCCCATCGATTTTACCCTCTCTGACCTTGACAAACTCTTTTGTAAGTTGACATGTAGTATGGTTAATATAACATATTAAATATATTGCCATTCATATGATGCGTTGATTCCATACCAATGCCATTTATTAAAAAGCTAAATTGAAACAGTAACTCAAGGGATCTATTCTCGAAGTCCAGTTTTTGATGGCTCCTGGAGTATTCTTACCGTTGACGAGGTTGCTGAAAAAATCCAACCACCCGGACTTTGGTTGAATATCCAGGTTACTAAATTAGATTTAATAAAAATTTATATTTGTTTTGTTACTTTCATTTTCATTATACTCCTGCAGCATGATGCATTTTATAGCCAACACAATTTGAGTATGAAAGATTATGTGATTGCTACTTCAAAAATTTCTACGATTAACTATATATCATCACCCGAAGTGAATTTCCTTAGAAGCATTGTAAGGAATTTCAGTCCAAAAACAACCAAGCTAGTTCTGCGGTTTCTAGGACCTGATATGATTGAGCCTACAACCAACCGAACATATGGTTCTCTTGTAAGGAATCTGACATTGATCAAAACAATTGCTTCTGGAATTTTGGTTCCTAAATCATATATATGGCATGTGGGAAGTGATTTTTATTTGCAACGAGTGACATCCTTGGTTGTGGATGCTCACAAGGCGGGTCTAGAAGTTTTTGCTTCAGATTTTGTGTGTGATATTCAGCTCTCATACAATTACAGTTATGACCCTGTACGTGAGTATCTGCAGTTTGTTGACAATGGCATGTTTTCTGTCGATGGTGTGCTTTCTGATAACCCAATAACACCTTCCGCAGCATTTGGTCAGTTTTTTAAAATACTATTACCAAACTTAGTCCTTTCATTATCTTCGACAAATGGATTGTAATTTATTTTTAAGAATACAGATTGCTTATCCAACTTGGACAAAAACGAAACTCAAGGTAATCCTTTTTAGATATTAAACTCTTCTTAGACGCCCTTTTTGAAGTATTGATAAAGATGGTATCTCCTATTTGTTTTTGATTGATAGAAACCTTTGATCATATCTTACGAAGGAGGAAGCAGGGGCGAGTTTATAAATGGGATTTGAGGCGACGCCACTCGGCCCAGCGGGCGAACATGCCGGGAACAAGATGAACCATAGGCTTCTATGCTGGGAGGACCTCCGTCGCCGAAGCGAAGAAAGAGGCAGGACACACATAAAAAATAGAAATGGCAAGCGTTCGCTGGTAACCAAAGCGTATCGTTCCCGGGGGGAATTTCGAGATAGTAATAACGTTTAATGCTTTTTATTTATTTTTAATCGAACCAATGATCGGATCGGTAAACCTGTTTGAACTCAAATGATAGACTTGCATAATTAGAAGTATGTCTTTATCGTTATAAAAAATATAAAACTTGAAGCAAGGGAGGTGATCGGAACACTCACATTTTTTATTGGCACACTTGAGTGTATAACCGGTTAAAGCATGCTATTCAAAAAGGGCTAGCGGCGCAACTTGTTGCCCGTTTGCCGTCCACCTCTTTGTAAATGTCATAAATGTTTAATACAAAAAAACTAATATACAATACAACCGTCTAATGCGTATAATAGAGTGAGGCAATAAAAAATATGAGTGTGCAAATAAATTTTATTGTCAAATACTCAAATCACCTATTTTTCATAAAAGATGCTAAAATAACTTGTCGTCAACATAGCTAAAATTATTATTTAAAAGAAAAAAAAAATGTATCACAACTTAAAAAACTTAATCTACCATAAAGAATGAACAATATACAATAAATAAATTACCAAACCAGAATGATATCAAACCTCATTTACGAAATCAGACCATATTTCATCATTTCCGGGTTGTACTGATTTGGCATACCAAAAAGCTGTTTCAGATGGTGCAGATATTATGGACTGTCCTGTTCAGATGACGAGTGATTGAATACCTATTTGTTTAGGGGGATATGTGGTTTACACACCATTGTCAAATGCAAAACTTCTTTCACATTTTCCAATAATTCTTTTACACGTTTTTTCACATATCATTCGTTTTATTTAACTTGAATTTACACAGACTTGTTTGTTTTAGCGCGCTCTCTCTCTATCAAACTCTAAATCTTACCAAACCTCTTTCAATTATCAAGTTAACTTTTAAGTGAACCAAAATCTATTTCCCAGATCTATTTATCTCTTCAACAATGGTATATTTTATTTAATTTATTTTCTTTTTATCTCTTCAACTCTTTTTTTGTATATTTCTGCGTGGTTATCTTCTTCTCCGTTTGGAACATTTCCCATATCTATTTAATTTCGTATATCATATTCCTGGCGATCTTGACAATGTTTGGAACATTTATGAGGCCGATTTAAATTGCAGATTCACCAACCGGTGTCTTCCGCCACTGTCCATAGCCGGGTCTGCAACTTAAACTGACTAACCATCGCTGTCAAAGCACACCCGCCACTCCGGTCAAAGCACAATCTTTGGTCAAACTCGGATCTAAACCCATACAAACACACACTTACAAAGCTAGATCTGATTGAATTGGGACTTAATTTCGGTTTAAAATTTTAGATTGGAACATATATTTGTTACTGTGATAATTGTAAGTGTCAAGATTGTGGCCTGATATGATGTAAAAGTTGTACAATGGTGTTTGGATACTAAAAAGTAAATTACTGTGGTTATACCGATGAATATTTACCAAAGAAACTTGTCACTGTCAAACATTCACCAAAACCAATCAATTTCTGACTGATGAACATTATTATACCATTAAATTAGTACTACATATCACATGATCATCACCTTACAAGTAATGTTTCTAAGTACTTCAAAATTGTTAATTGTGCAGCCATTGCCACCTGATTTTGTGACCGTACTTCAAAACAAAATGACCAATAATCCAGTCACTAGATGGTGAGGCTTGTTATGTCATGCATCATCATCAACTCTTTATGGCAATCATCATCAACTTTACTGCTCGCTTTGATAACTCAAGACCGTGCCACCCAGTTCCACGCTCACGCCTGGACATGTGCCATGCCATACCACTTAGCCATCCTCATCACTTAAAAGTTACACAATTAGGTACACGCAAGCTTAAAACGATATCAATGTTCATTTTAGAAAATTATACAGATTAAATGAAAGTGTTCATTTAAAAAAATTTATCTACTAAAAAAATGGTGTGAAAACCTGAGAAGCCTTGTTTAGGTTCTATAAACTTACTTTATAGAACATCAGTCGCCCAGTCAGCTTTTACTAATCTTACATCAAGCATTCCTGTACTTCAATATGGTATTGGAATATTTACCTTCAGTCTCAGGTGGGACCAAATTCAGAGCTTGCAACGTAAGTTATTATTGACATGTCATGTATGTATCATTACCTATAGCCAATTTTCTTATTTGCTTATGTTTCCTGTCTTAGAACTGTACTGTTCAAACCGTTTTCAAATTACTCATTCTCAAGAAATCCAAGATTCTTAAATGCTGGCAACTTTATGAGACTAACTGACTTTTTGGACTTTGCGAGTAAAGCTCATTTATCTTGTTAGTTTTTTCATCCATATAGTAAAATGAAAATGACACCGTTTTTGTTCTTATGACTTGCTGAATGCAGCTTACCTAGCTGGTAAACAAGGATTGAGTGTAACAGTGCAGTAGTGGGCTGAATACATCTAAAATATATAAGCAGATGTCCAAGAGAACCTTGATCGAATATACGTGATGTCCTTAATTCAACAATCGCAAATATCAGTATATTCGCAGATTCTGTTATCATTGGGAAAGAATTTGTATTCCCTCGTAACCAAGTATTTCTTGGTAATCAAACTGATGATGTTGCATATATAGTTTCAGGCTTTCAAGCTCCCCGTTTATGTACAGTTCATGAACAATGAGTTTGTTTCACAGCGATGGGATTTCTTTTCAGACCCATATGTTGGGATAAACGTGTATGTCAATGGAGCCGGGGTCAATGGTGTTATTACAGATTATCCAGCTATTGCTGACAGATACAGAAGTAAGTTGATTCTTCTTACCCTTTGACCTTTAAGGTCAAATTCACGAGTTTTCTATTTCAAAATTGATATGGTTTTCTCAGCAAATGAACACAATCTTTTTATTTACTAATAAGTGGGATATAACTTAAATACTGATCAAATATTGCTCTTTAATATATAAAGATTCATATTTATTTCAGCTTCAAGATAACATGTGGTTTTGAATTAATCCTTATATTTCTTCATTCATAGCCTATATTTATTCAAATAAGTACTGATACATTTTTATTACATTTTGGCGGGATCTTGGGAGCCGTTGTTTAGAATTACCAAATGATCAGACACCACCTTATATGGTTCCAGCGTCGACTGGCAAATGACACCTGAATACATGCCACCAGCTAAGGATCCTTACCTGATCTTGGAGGATTCTAACGTCGACCAAGAACCCATACCTCCAACTTCTAAACCACCACCGCCTCCTACAACTTATTTAACAAAATCTTAGTACTACTGAATAAATACAGTTTCTTTGTTTTGACAAAGAAATGAATCGACTAGTTTACGTTTTAAATTATTACAACTAAAGCTCCACAAGTTTATTATGTATGTTGAAAGCATTGTCCATGAAATCTTGAATCCACTATTAGAAGGTGGTGTTGGTATTTCTGACTTTATTTTTGGCATTAGTTAGTGCTTTGGTGCACATTCCATATATCCTCTAAATGGGGGAAGATTTACCTCTTGTGATGGTTTCTTTATTTTTCTATTATATATGGTAGACCACATATATATATGGTAGATCACCACTACTACTATGTACAAGAATAATTTCATAATGTGAAAAACTGGAAATAATGCTCTTTGTATATATGTATTTTCACTAGCTTGGTTATGCATACCATTAGGTAATGATCATGCTAATATGAGATATAAGTTTTCCGTTTGAGTTTAATGGTCTGTATGCTTGTTTAGACAATTAGTACTTAATTTGTTTCTTTAATGAAACTCATAGTTTACCTTATGTTTTTAGGTTCTCTATGAGTGGACTTATGTAGATCAGTAGATGCATGTACCTTGCATAAACATATGGAAATAATGTTCAAGATTCACAAGCCCATTACTCCATACGCTTACATGAGCATGTATACTTTTAACATTTTACTCTCTTCTATACACGTAATGAATTTTCTGTGTGAAGAAGACCCGCTACAAAAAAAGGAGAACACGCTACAAACCTTTTGGCGAGGACATCAATGTCCTAACCAAAGTCATAAACGACAAAAGGAACCCACTTCAAGACATCTATCTCCTCACCACATGGTTGACCCATTTTTTTCACCAACATTTTCATTTTGGCTAATTCCTCCCGCTTATTTTTTCCGAATACATGTCGTTGTCAAAAGTAATTATTTAAATAATTATAAATAATTTAAATAAAATATAAATAATTGAAATTAAATAACAGCGATTTAAAAATATTTAATACTTTTGACGAGGACATTTCGTCAAAATTAACTACACATGATTTATAATTGATTTAAATAAAATATAAATAAAAGATTTATAAATAATTTAAATTAAATAAAAATGATTTAAAAATATTTAATACTTTTGGCGAGGACATATTCCCGCCAAAAATAATTACAAAATGATTTTAACTTGAATAAAATTGATTCTTTTATTTATAAATGATTTAGATTAATTAAAAAAAAGATGTAAATTAATTAAAATTGATTTAAGCTAAATATAAATGATTTTAATTAACTAAAAATGGTTTAAATTAAATATGAATGATTTAAATTAATGAAAAATAATTTAAACTAACTACAAATAATTTTAAAATGCTTTAAATAAATTATAAATGATTTAAATTAAATATAAATGATTTGATCAATTAAAATGATTTAAATTACTTTTTATACTAGACGACGAAACGGAAGACGAATACGAACATTTATCACCTTCCGATAAAAAATATAGCCACTCAGATTAATGATCTTAATTAATCGAACTCATTTTAATTCTATTCAGCATTAATTAGCACATTCAAATAAACAGCCTTTGTTTTCTATTAGGAAAATGGTATAAAGTTAAGTACAAATTTAAATGACGGCTAAATGGAAAACTAATACACACGAAGGTTTTCCATGTCATTCATAAAGTTAAGTACCTCGATCATGGGTTATGGTTAACATTAATTCATCAATTAACATTCCTTAGTTAATCAATATAATCTTATCACAATAAGGATCTAAAAAAGTGATTCTCGATAAGAACTTATCAGAAGCATACATTATAACCATATTAATAATAGCCACTCAAATAACTAAAACATGATAATTTCAATGCAAATTGGTAAACGTTTAGACATTAACACATTAAAACAAACATACGGATTAACACATCAAAATAAACATACGGATTACTGCTCCACAAGAAGATTTTTTATTTCATCTAAAAGCTCATGGAGCATTGCAGTTGACTGGCATGTGTGGTCATCGGGATGCCTTTCCTTTTCAAGTCTTGCCTCCAACATCTTTATTCTTGCCTCCAGCATCTTTATCTTTAAATCTTTGACCTTGCAATTGAGCACTTTATTGGTGCATATCAAGAAGGTCCCGAAGAATAAATTGGATGCATTGAAGGTCCTGAGAAGAACCTTGAGGTGATGAAGAAGAGCTTATATAGAGGCGGAGATCTAGGTCATCATTCCATATAAAATATACACATCCATATTTTGTTTTTTTGGCTGTTACAAATTAAGGAAATCATAAGAAATATCTTATTAACAGCCAAGTTATTTATATATTACATAAATAAAAAACTTCTGATTTTTCAGCTTTGAACGAGGACATGCATAGTAAAGTTTCCCAAGGCTATGAGTTTGATATGATTTTCTTAGCACTATATATCCTCCACAAGGATACTTATAAGCATCATATGGATCCATCTGGATAAGCCACAAAACTGGGTGGTGGTGGGGTGGGGTGAGGTGGTGGTGTGAGGATAAGAGTTTGAGAGGATAAGAGTTTGTCAGGATAAGAGTTAACCACGTCTGTTTTTATAGTAAAAAACGAGAGCTTTTAGCGATAACCTATAGCGGCTACATGTCGTCTCTTCATCGCTTCTTCTCTTTCTCTCTTCTTCCCTTTCTCATTGCACCACCAGAAAACCCAGGTACATTTTTTGCCATTTTTTTTTAATTTTTTTTTTGTTTTTTGGTTAAACATGTAATAGTAGCTGTTGTTGTTAATTTTTTTATTCTTTTTTAAATGTTTTTGTTATTTTAATTTTTTTTCTTGTTAGCTACATGTTGTTGTTTTACTACACCTCATGTTTCGACGAGCCGAGAGAGCCACAGCGGAGCCGGCCTACGTGTTTTCAGGTGTTATCTTTTTATTATGTTTACGTGTTTAGTGAGGACATATCATCACCAAAAGTTTTTATTGTTTAATTTGTGTTTGTATGTTTGGCCAGAACAGTTGGGACCAGCCGTGACCACATATGTATGTTTGCCAACCAGCCGGGACCATCTGTTTGTTGCCGTGAGCCACAAGCCGACCACAATATGTATTTTTTATTCAATTATTTTGTGTTTTTTTTATTTGTATGTAATTAAATTTTTTTGATGTTTTTCCTTTGATTAGTAATGTATTTGGTGTTGGAATGGCATTTGAATGGTGTTTCATTAGTAATGTACGTTTGGTTAGTAATTTGCGTTAGTATGATATTTAACGCGTTCGGGGTCAAAGGAACTTCCTTTTCGTTGAGCAAGTTTTTCAACACCTTAGGCAATGAACCTAATCGTTGTAGTGTAGTATTGGGTAAGCCTCGGGTATTGATATCGTTCTCTAGGGGAATAGGAATGCTAGTGAGAGATGTACTACGCTAAGGTTTGAGGTTGAGGAAGATTATTTTTTATCTTTTTATATTTTTTTAGAAAGCTAAGGGTAAAATCTCGGGGTTTGGATTTGGGGGTTGGTACTTCTACCGATTACTCTACTATTCTAATTATCTAAACTAAGGGGTAGTCTATGTCTGTTGATGTGTGTTCGTATGATGATTAAAAATGTGTCTACCTAGATACTATTACTCTCTAGTTATCTTTTATTGGTAGTTGAATTGTCATGTCCTTATTCTTAACTCGTTGTGTCTTCTAAGGTCGTAGGGTATTCTTTTATCCCTAACTCTTTAAGTATACCTTAAGGTTATTGCCTACGAGATCTCTAGGATTCATAAACTAACACTAAGGTTATAAACTAAGGATCACAAAGATTACTCAAGCATTAAAAACACAACAATGGCCTAATGCAATCCTAAGCCAATTACAATTAAATTAAGAGACAACCAATCAATAATTAATAACTAGGTTTCATAGATCTAAGCAAACACACAAGAAATTTAGCAGGACATGTTAAACATGCAAGCATACACACATACAATTGAAGACATAATGAAATCAATGAAGTAAATAACTTATCTTGATGTAAAATAGGGTATGAGAACCCTAAAATACTGTTCAAACCGGACCAAAATCGTTTTAGGTTTTTATTCCACAAGTCTACCTCCTAAAATTTTGAAAATTCGATTTCTATATATAATTTTACAACTGCGACGGCGTCACCTTATAGTTGAGACGCCGTCAGATCGCATCCATTAGGGTTTCGTCTTGGCCAAGTCAACATTGGGACTGCGTCACGTTGTGGTTGTGACGCCGTCAGTCTTCAGCAGTGACGTCGTCTGAATCTGGATCTAGGCCGTCTGAGAAGAAAAGTCTTCGTGATGCCCTTACTCTTCAAAGCCTGAGGCCGTCAAGTGTAAAATAGCAAATTCGATCCTGAGTCGTCACAAAAAAAGGAAGGCGTTGCCCTCTGTTTGGGACGCCGTCAGTGTTATTCCAGCAGCTTGAGTGTCTTGATCTTGACTTAGCCATTTTCTTCATATATTCACTCCTTTTTGTCCAAAAATACATCATTCCAGCATTTTGCTTCCATGAGACCTAAAAAGTGAAAAGGAACGAAATTAAGCAGTAACGGATATACAATTGGGCGATTAAAGGCTTAAATGACCCCTTAAAAGTGTACGTTTTAAATCCTTATCAATATTGTGAATATGCGTTTATGCCATTGGTCAGTAAGGTCATTAGATTTGTTATCATATCAATTTTAATTTACTATAAACATCACGTATGATTAGTATGGTATTTGAATATGGATACAAACTTTGTGAATATGATTATGCGAATATTTTTGTGATTAATTCCAAATTTGTGAAAATGTGTTTGCTTAGTGTTAAATAGTATACCTTTAGTATAGTGTTTATTACTTTTATATTTGTGTCTATAAATAGGTTACATGAATATCAAACGGGTGAAAGGTTACACGAAGTAAATAGGGTTGTCGGTGAGATTGTACCTTTTAGTTGTCTATTTATACTAATGAGAAGGCATAGCCAAACCCTAACAGGTATTCACTAAACTAAATCTATCATGGTATTAGAGCCCAAATAAAAAATTAGGGTTGCCGTCATCTATTCAGTTGATACCGTATTCTTGATATCATTTTCTTATATTAAAGTATATACTTAGAATTTATTCACACAAATCACGTGAAAAGAATAAAAGTGTCAGGGCAACCAGACTTTTGTCTATATCCTTTTGACAAAACTGTTTAGTTTTTCTTTTCTTGTGATTGGTTCAAGTTCCAGCATTTAACCAGTATACTTTTGTGACTGGTTGGAACTTGTGATTTCATTGCATAATCAAAAGGTCCTACCTGTGAATTCTTTTGCTGCCCAATCGATCAGTCCAAGCAGTCAAACATCGAATTTGACCAGCCTACAACTTTGGATTGTGTTTTTAATCGATCGTCTCTGACCTTGCTTGCTATTGACATCTGCTAAATCATTCAGTTCGTCTCTCAAATTGAGCTCTGGCCATTACTTTTTTTCTTAACTTTTGTTTTTGCTTTGTTTTTATTTTTATTATTCTCAAGTATTATTATACACCATGACTAGTCCATTCACCATATCCACCACTTCACCAAGTACTAGTACCCTGTGACACCATTAACGACTACACCATCTGCTAGCACTCTTGTTTACTCATTGACTAATATTTATCAATCATTTAGCTTTAACTTATCGGTTGATGGTAATCGCTACAAATTATGAGGTCGTATTTTTTTAATATTTTTCAAGGTGCAAAAGTAACAGGACACATAACCGAGTGGTCATACTGATGATGATTGGTATTATGTGGATTCGCATATTAAGACTTGGTTTTACAATACATGTGAACCTAATTTCCTTCAAATTATTACCAAAGAAAAATGTATCGCAAAAGACCTTTGGGATGAAATTGATAAGTTTTTTCTTAACAATAAAATGTCCGGCACACTCCAACTTCAAGAAAACTTTCGTAACACTAAGAAAGGTGCCATGTCTATCATTGAATATTGCATATTGAAAAACCTTGTTGATACATTAGATGATGTTGGTACACCCATTTCTGAACAAGAACTTGTTTTACAAATTCTTCGTAATCTACCAGCTTCAAATCATAGTATTGTAAATGTCATCACCAATACCAAACCATAATTCCCATCATTTCTAGATGCCCGTAATATGTTACTTTTGCATGAAATTCGTGAAGATAACTTGGAGGACACCACTGATATTGTTGCATCCCATTCGACTTCCCTTTTTACCACCACCAATAATACTGGGAAAGGTAAAAATAAAACAATAAAAAACAAGGGTAATGGTCGTGGTGCTCCTAAAGGAGCTGGTAAATCTAATGATCTTGTAGGTGGTGGTGGTTTTACAGGTAATACATGTGGTACCTCTCAACAACCTGCTTAGCAGTTTCCTCAGTAGGTTTTTCAAAATGGACAGACTCACTTAGCTCTTATCAGTTATAGCTCTATTCACCACCTACATGGTGTATTTTTTTCAGCCCTTGGTACTGGTCTCCTTCCGACTCCTCAGTCACCATCTCCCGGTTTTCAACCGCTGCAGATGCAGCAACTGATTCAGCATACCCCCATTGGATATGGGTACCCTCCACATGCTAGCTACTATGGTCAACCGCAACATGGCCCACATGAATTTGGAGGTTATGACACTACTCCTCGTCCTCAATTTGGTTATCAGTAGCCCACAGATCTTGCCTCTGTATTTAGGTCGATGTCTCTTCAGCAACCATCTTCTGATCCCAACAACTGCATGGACACAGGTGTAAGCTCACATATGAGCTTCAACTCAGGTAACCTTACTTCTCTAACACCTAGTAGTAAATCTATAATGGTTGGTAATGGTGTTGTACTACCCATTCAATACACTAGCAATGCTCTATTTCCATTTTCAAATAATCGTCTTTATCTAAAGGATGTTCTTGTTTCAAATCCACTCATTAAAAACTTTATATATGTTCGTCGTTTCCCTATTGATAACTGGGTTCCTATTGAATTTTCTCATTTTGGTTTCACTGTGAAGGACTTTAAAACAGGAGCGTTTATTTAAAGATGTGACAGTGTCAGCGACCTTTATCCGGTTTCATCTTCTTCATCTATCACGCATCTCAATAGTGCACTCTCAACTGTGTCATCTCATACGTGGCATCATCGACTTGGGCATTGGGGATCATCTATTTTTCATTATTTGTTATCTAGGAAGTTTATTTTATGTTCCAATAAGTCGTTACCAACTTGTCATGCTTGTCAACTTGGTAAACATTGTCGTTTATCATTTACTTCTTCAACCACCAAAACTAGTAGGTTGTTTGAACTTGTCCATTATGATGTTTGGACCTCTCCTGTTTTGAGTTTAAGTTGTTTAAATAATGTGTTTTTTTTGGATGATTACTGATAACGCTCAAAATGAACATGTTTTTAGTAGCGTTATTGTTGGTTTTGTGTATGATAATCGGCTATATTTACTCATAATTGTTGCAAAAGTGCAAAAGATGCGTATTGTGTATGTGTATGTAGCCAGTATCGCGAAAAGATAAAGAAATGAAGTTTTCATGCACGCTTGGAGAATTCCGGGAAGGAAGTCGAGTAAGGAAGCTCTTGGACTCAATGACTAGGAAGCGCAATGATTTCTAAGTATCTACAACAAGTAAAGATCAAGTTTCCCTTGGAAATCATCACAAAACGGAATGAAAAGGCGAAATCAAGAAAAAGTCAACAAAAGTCAAATCTAGGTAACAAGAGGCGCTTCAACCGTTCGTTGGAGCCCGCGAACCGATCCGGTTGCCAAGGCTGAAAGCACACAATTATCATTTAATGTTGCCTTAACTCCCATAATCATGAAGGCCGATCATTTCTCGTTATTTACTTATGGAGAACGCTTTTAGACAGATAGTTATGGTTCTCAAGCTATATAATGAACCTAGACTTAGTAGTCTAGGTGTGACACAACCCAAAGTGTAATAGTTTACACCAAAGCTATTACCAACCATTTTATTCATCTTAAAAGTTTGGTTACTGTGATAACCCGTGAGGTTGGAGACACTATTCTCATCCATCGCTTGATCATTCGGAGTTATACGGTTAAGCTAGGCTTATCGAGGCGCTGTGGTTGCTATAATCCACAAATTCTAGTTCTTGTAATCCAAAAGTTTAGGTATTCTATGGAACTTGTTATGAATTTCTATTCTCTTGAGTTATTGGAATTACTTTGTTATTGCTTGTGTTTTGTTATAATTATCATGGAGTAGTTCTTGAATATACTTGTGTAAGGATGTAGGAAATCATACTAGTGTTCTCATATGTCATGCGTATGTATATATGATCTTTCTTTAAATGAGTTTGTTGGAAAACTACTAGTCTTGTTTGATTTGTCGGTAAAACATGTTTTAAGAAAAAGGACCTAAAGGATTTCTTATGTTTTATTCCAAAAGTTAAGTGACAAACTAGTAGTGGGGATATGGTGATTGACAACCACCATGTTTACTTATTGAAACAAGACTAGAAACATTTTCATCATGAAAGGTCGAAGATTCGAGGAAACTAGTTTAATAAGAACATTTTACAAACAAATGGAATTTCTAAAAGGATAATCATTAGGATGTAAGGAACGATTACCTATATGTTATTGTTCTTAAAATGATTTTACAAAACATAAACCATGGATTGGAAATCATTTGCTTATGATTTGTGCATCACATCAAGAGTTTACACTAAGCCTTCATGAACACTTACTATGATTGCCTATAGACTATACACAAGTATATGTTTCTTAATATTGATTTTCTCTAAAACCATCTGTAGAAAACTAGAATGGGGTTGAATAGTTTACCAATTAAAAACTTTGTTTTGAAACTTATTGTAAAGATCAATTGATATTGATCTTAGATATGTTAATGAAATATGCAAGCAATATGTAAGAAGTAAATAAGGAAAGAAATGATCAAACCAAAACAAGTTGTTTATATGGTTCGTCCACAAGGACTCTTTTTTCCTGCTCCCACTCCTCGAAGTCTCACACTCGAGAGTTTAACTTCACTAGTCAACAAGCTCCTTTCACCTCGGAGAAAACCTTTACACTTCGCTTACACTATTTCCGACACTAAGCTATATGTCGAAGTTCTTTCCAAGGGTACAACCACTCCCACACACAATGTATTTTGAGGACTAAAATACTAACCACTCACACTCACAAGATTATGATGGTTTGATACAACAATGAAGTATGAATCAACACTAGATCATACAACACTAAACAAACAAGACTTCCAACTTTTCGTTGAAGCTTGAATAAGACTTGATCTTCTTTGCTACAAAAGAGATCACTAATATTATATGAAACCGAAGTTAGGTTGTAGAGAAGATATGCAGAGTATGTTAGAAAGAGATGAAAACTACTTGGCTTGGCATTGCTATTTATAGCCAAAGTGATTGTGAGCGTTCACGGACCGCTAAACTCTGGGTTCTCTTCGCGGTACCATTTTGGTCACGTCTCATACCAAGATATCAAATCTAAAGTCAACTCTATCTAAGTGAGATTGTGTAAGATATGAAGAGTACAAATCCATACAAAATATCTAATGAAATCTTCCAATGATTTCCATGATGCATAACATGATGTCATATGTTGTATTTTTATTTTTAGAAATATGTACATAAAGTGTTTGGTTTTTAAGAACCTAACATTCTAAAAACTACTATCATACATAATGATTAGAGTCATATCAAGATGTTACTAATCATAAATGTAAATGCTTGAATGAATATATTGTTTGAAAAAGCTTGTTTTAATATCTATTAAACTTGACAAGCCTTAAGCTTTTATACAAATTAAATTTACTTTTGTCGTTAACAAAACTTAGGTAAAGATCAAAAATATAAATAACGCTTAATGACGATATTTGTATTAACAATCTCCCCCTTTTTGTTGAGGACAAAATATAAATTTTATTTTATAAAAGATACAAAGTTTGTACAAGAGTTATAAAAATATTAGTTTTTAGAACTTGAAAAAGAATGGTAAAGTATGATTACTATTTATGAAAGTCAGTATTCACTAGTTGATGCATGATGTTGATTTCGTAAAGTCAAAGTATGCGCTTGACTTTTTGGAAAAGTCAAGTATATCAAAGGGTCTCGCTGACTTTTTAGGAAGTCAATGTATGCGCTTGACTTTTCTTAAAAGTCAAATATAAATAATTTCAAAGTTCTATATCTCCTTTTTGTCTCAACAAAAAGAAGATGCTATGCGGAATGTAATGAGCTCGCTATTATCTCCCTTGTTCAAAGCCCCTTTATTGGGTGCTTTAATGGGAAGATTCATGGATTGTGAAAATAAAGCTACAAAAAATGTTAGTAATAATGATCATTCATAAGCATTTCCAAACACTATGTAATGACACCAACAATATAATAAACAACATTCATTAGTTAAAATTTTCATGAGTAAAGATCATGAAAAGAGAACACAATGATGTGTTTTTAGTACAAGAAAAATTATCCCAAGAAAGTAAAGACTAGTCAAAACCATCCTAAAGTGATGGTGGATGCGAAAGAGCGTTGAGACGCCAGGATGGGTTGGGATGAACCTCATTTCTTCGGGAAGTCATGGACCATAACCCGGTCCTTTCATCGGCCATTCGCTTGCTCACAAGTGGGAGCAACCATGCCTTGGAGGTAGAATGTTCGGGGAGGTTGTGGTGGTGGAATGGGGATGGTTGGTGTTGGTGGAAATGTTTGGGGTGGTCATGATGGAAGCAAGCAAAGCACTTTGCATTTGCATTGTCTCACTCAAGTGAGAGTCCACCATGCCTTTAAATTGGTGGAGGTTGTGGAGTTCGCCTGAATCTCCTCTCTAGTGGGATTGGCATCCCACATACACTCCTCAATGTCCCCAAGACATTGATGGGAGGAATGATCCCTTACAAAGGACCATGAATGTCTTTGTGAATGGGTGGAAAGAGAAGAGGTTTAGGCCCTAATGGGCGCGCTGGGGTCAAGAGATGACCGAGGTGACTGCAGCCATCCGCCAATTGAGCAAAGGATGGCAATGGTGGTGGATGATTTGGCCAGGCAAGTCATCCAAGTCCCAAGAAAGGATTCGGGAGGTGGTGAGTGGAAAACAACCCATGGGAATTAGAGTCGGAGACCGGCGTGGCGGTGAGGGTGTTTTGGATGTGTTTGATGGGCCGGGGAGGTGAAGTTGGTGTTTTTATGGTGGTGGAGGGTGTTCACAATGTGTGATTGTTGGGTAAGGATTGTATCATCTCACGGGGAGATGAGATAGAAGTGGAGAAGACCTGGATGAGGAGCTAGGTGAACTAAGCAACAAGGCCTCACACTAATTTAGCGGTCTTCTTAAGGTTTTGGGATGATTTTTCATATTTTGACTTTGGTTTGTCTTTGCTAGATGATAGTAAGAATGAAGAAGGGGTGAGGATGATCATGGTAAAACCTCTCAATTTATAGAAGTGAAAAATCATGGAGAAATGTGTTTGATTTGATGTTAAGCCATGGAAGAGATGAGGTTCCTAATGATTTGGAAGTGAGTTAAATTCTAGTCATATCACCCAAGTCAAGCCATTCAAGAAAGAGAGGAGTGAAGAAGAAAGATTTGCAATAAATGTGTAAGTGAAATGGAATTTCCTAATATTCAGATCACCCATAGATTTGAAGGTACCAAAAATTTGGTTCCTTCCTTTATGCAAAAGGGCTCCTGGGGTGGATTTTTCAAATTTTTGAATTTTGGTGGGAATGATTTCTTATATACTAAGTGAATTATACTAGTTCTAATAAGGGTATAAGCAAGTTAGTATTGATTTATAAGCATTGGATGGTAATTTGGAATCACTAAATAGTCGAATTTAAAGTTACCTAAGGATCCAAATCAAGACTGTAAATCATACACGCCGAACCCTAAAAAGCCGTCCTACTCAGCATGTACGTATCGGCATCTAATATAACGGTCACCAAAATTATGGTGCAGCTCTGATCCGTGAAGTAAAATGAGTCTGCTTTTTAGGTTTGGGACTTTTCCAAACCTGAATTCTTCTCAAAACATGTTATACTAACCATTTCTAGTTAGGAAAAGCAGATAATATATATATAAACATAGTGGAACATGTATTTTGAGCAAGGCTTGTTGATTTTCACATTATAGTGAAAATGGGTAAAATTTGATAGCAAACATGCGCTATCCCCCTGCATGAAATTGTTAGCATTCACCATTGTTTCAGGTTATATTATCATCCTACATAATAAAACAACCAAATTGTATCAAACATTAATGATAATGTATTGTTCCAAACGCTTAAAAGTACCTTGTCCAACTTATTGTAAATCTTGTTCATCATCCTACCAAGGCACTTGAACATTCCCTTAGTTTGCTTGAACTCCTCCTGATTCATCTTCTATTTCTGAAGAGACGATAATACTCATGAGGCGGAAGATCTAGAGCTTGGAAGACCATCCTCGGAGCTATTTGATGATGATGATGATGGAGTTGGAGGTTTTGCTCTCTAGCCTTTTGTCTTAGCAACCGCATCACATCAAAGGTACAAAGATGGTGGATGAGCTCATAGTGACGGTGCATCCCTTTTGGTGTTGGTGGAATTGGTGCAAAGTTTCTATAGAGACGGGGAGCATCCGTATGGAAGAGCAACCGATCCTTGAGTTGGATTATCAATCATTCTCCTAGCTATGTAGTAGGCTAAATTGAATGGTTGACGGGTGGACAAGTGGTAGAGCATATGACATAAGGCAGTGTTAATGTGATCCCTATTTCCTATGGTGCTAATGACGCTGGCTCTAAGTAGCTCCTCCCATTTCTTAAATTCGGCTTAAGTTCATTTAGCTCCATTCCATATGGATCTCGGTTTACTTTTCCCTTTCGTAACTCGGTTGTGTCACTTTTGGGTTAAAAGGTGTTCACGGATGACATCCTTGTCGGCCAAACGGGTTTGGTAGGTTAGAGAGCGGTCATTGATTATCAAGAGCGGTGGAGTGACCATTTATCCGGGTAGAGACAAGTTCCTCGGTTGGGAATTCCTAGCACTTGAGCAAAGTTGGCGACAGTAGTCGCTTTGATTAATTCTAAACCTAAGACAAAATTCATCATCGCCTTCATCACTAAAGCCGTCACACTAGCATAGAATTCTAACACAAACCTAGGACAAATTGGTTCATCGATATCAAGAAGACAATCGAATTGAATGGCGGCTAGTTCTTCACGGCGATTTGTGTTTTCAAGGAAGCGATGAATTGCTCACCCTCATGGAAATACCTTGATTCTGGACCCCTAAATATTTCTACTTGTTCTTTGGTAAGTCCTTTGGTTTTGTGGTGTTTGGGAATGTAGTTATGGGTGTCTTTGTGATCATAGAATCTTGCGGCTACCATGGTTATTCCTAAGGACAAGAGTTAATATGTTAAAAATTAGAATAAGTTTTAACGCTGGTTCTAGTGTGCCTATATGAAAACAATTTGAGTCAAGGTTATCTGACTCATTTATGCACAAAGATGGTTTTAGAGGGGTGTTTGGCAAATACCATGAGATAACCCAAATGCTCCTAATTCAATGTGGCTTCATTTGAATATACCCGGTAATGCATATTAGTTAGGCAATACCTTTAGTATCAAAGATGCAAGTGATGAAAATTTAACGTTTCTATTTGTATTAACAATGAAAAAAATTGTTTTCCTACAAGTGAGAAGCTTTTCAAAATTTTTGACATGGGGTGTTTGGTTGTTTGAATAGGGCCTTATATTCATTATCTATCAATTAGTGGGAAGCATGATTTGTTTATGCAATATGATAATGTAGTACCTAATTTCAATGACTAGTTATGCAATTTGCCAATTGAATTCATATTTGGTGTAAAAAGCATACATGTAAACCCATGTAATGATTTGTGATAGGTTTGTGCATAAATAAGAATCCTAGACTCAGAATTAAGAGATGAAATGTAGTTAGGATACTTACAATGATGTTATCTTCTGTGATTAGTGAGTTGGAAGATGACAATAATGAGCTTGGTTTAAGTTATACACGCTTTGGTAAAGTGGGTTTTGAGGAAGAGGATGATTTAGATATAGCAGCTTTGCTTCTCAGAGACACTGACAAATTTACGGTACCAAAATTTGGTTCCGCTCTTTGTTATTGTCACAATTCGCAATTTCGGTCATTTCTCATATTTCACATTCAAGATTTCATAACGATTGCATATGGTTTTGCATTTTTCATTAAACGTTATTTTCTTATTAAATAAACATTATCGCGTAAACATTATTTTTGAACATTTGATCCGATACTTCCAAAATGATCCCGATACATTTTTATACTTACATTTAGTTATAAAACTATATTTTGAGTTACCTCGTGTTTTAAAATTCATTTTTGTATGTAAATTGTTAAATTTATATTATTACGACGGTTTTCTTAAAACTACACCTAATATTATTATTTCACTCAAGTTTTGCAAGAAATGTATTTTTATAATTTTTTATGACCAAAATATATTTTATCTTGACCCGTGAAATTTATTTTATCTAACGCTACCTTAAATATTCAAATGTGTATACAACTTACTAATATTACTCAACAATACTACAAATTACTACTTCCATTCAAGTAACTTACATTTACTTACACTTACATTTATACATTTACATACTAATAATAATATATGTATATGTATCATTTATTACAAGATTTTCTAAGATATGCAAGATCTTTTATTATATAGTCTTTCACTCCAAAGACTTCTTCACATTCAACTCATTCAAACTCAATAATTCAAGTGTGTTAAGTCAAGTTCTCTTCCTCTTTTCTTCCACACCAAAACCGGCAACACCATTGGAGATCAAGAAGTGATCATCAAAATTTTTCTTGTCAAGTTCTACACAATCTAGATAACACTCTTGTTTAGGTTTTGAAATAAAACCAGGTGTTTAGGTTTAATCCTGGTTCACTAAACCTCATCAAGCACTTGTAAGCATAAAACTCATCTCTTACTTTTCATATATATTTTCATACATTTCATGAAGTCCATATATGATCATTTTGCTCAAGTTGTAGTTTTATTCATGTTTATCAAATGTTATCACCCATATGTGTCCTATTAATTTTTATAACAAGTATGTACTAGTTAGAAGTTTATAAAAATGATAAGTTTGAAAATGGATCATCAAAGTCTAGTTGTGATTTTTGGAGGAAATGATTACATAAATTTTATACATGTTTATTTAAGTTTGTATATATATTTTTAGCCTCATAATGAATATTTAATTTGGGTATGATCAAATGAAGTTGTTTTACTAGTAGGATTGGTGATGAGTAGATTAAGGAATTTTTGTGGTGAAGTTGTGGTTAAACAAGTAGAAAAATGGGTTTTAAAATAAGCCGAAGCTGTCAAATTTATAATTTTTCCGAAAAGTTAGTCATTTTTATAAGTTTTATTAAAGTTTTAGAAACTAGCTTTTTAGTTATGAACGTGCGGCCTTTGAACGGACTAAAACGATTATAAACTAAAATATATCGGTTTCAAGTTACGATTTAAAACCACCATTTTCCGGAAAATTGTACATGCAGTCCGAATTTTAACTGACCCAAACAGTGGCCTTAAAATTTTTGTGAAGTCTGTTTAAAATATATTAGTACTCTTCATTACCTTCGAAAGGGATAAAGAACTTGAAAAACGGACTTAAAACGAGTGAGTTATGGTTAACCGAACTTTGAGTCAAAACGTGTTGAAAACACTATTCACACACTTTAGTAAGCTGTCGATTTTAATCAAGGTTTTGAGGGCCTAAACGGACGCTGGGGAAATGGACGCTAAAAACGAAGTTAGTTTTCCTATGTATACATTACGCTAAGTCCGACGTAAATCGATTTTTCAATTACTAAAACCTACATAGTTTTAACTCACATTTTCACCATTAACTCAAAAGTGATTATTTTTTACAAGAAACCGCACACATTAAGTAACAATATTTTTATATAACTAGTTTTCAAGTAGCATATTGGTGATACGCTTAAAATCATGCATTCACGACAACATATCATAACTCAAGTCATAACATTCATTTTAGGGTCGCCGGATAGTTTCGGCCTCTCACTTTCGCATTTCATTTTGTTAGCATATCAATCACACTGTGTGAGTTCAGAGTCCATTTTCTATTACTTATTTGTCTTACAAACTCTTTGGGGGAGATACATGCTCAAACTATTTTCATTTACTTTAACAAATACTCTAAACGCTATCGACACCGTGAGTTTCATAGCCCTACTTTTATACATTTTCAATTACTTTTGGGAGATACATTTCAAACTATTTTTCATTACTTTCAAGTACTTTAAACTCTTACATATCACATGAGTTCATTACCACTTTTACTCGCTTAAAAACTCTTACAAACTATTTGGGGGAGATACATGCTTAAATACTTGTTTCACTCTTGCAAATACTCAAACCATTTATACAATTGTGTTACAATATACTTTTTATACACTTTGGACATTATGTGTGGTTTATTGCGATATGCTTTAATGTGCTAAACTAGTTTTCAATTATGCATCAACATACAAACTTTAGCAACTAACTGCTGGAGCCCAAGCAGAGAGGTATTGATAGACTATCTGCCGACGCCCACCCTTGTGTCCTTGATGACTTACCTTGGGTGAATATAATCTGTTATTCAAGTTATTCAATGCAACACAACAAACAAGTTAGACTCACGCGAGGTTCAGCTTGGTGATTCTTTGCATTAAGTTTATGTATATATCGTATGCACCTATGTCCTACTTACAAACAAGATTGACAATTCCATAGTTTGGCAATGGATTGTAAAACAATGTGTTGCAAGTTTTGTATGTATGGAACTTGGAACTGGTGGATTTAATGGAGGCCTTTGTCGCATCAACATTTCTTATAGACTTTTTTCAAATCATTTTCAACAAACTCTACTTAACTCACCAACCTTGTGTTGACACTTTTAGCATGTTTATCTCGTGTTTTAGGTGATAGCATTTCATGGAGCTTTGGGTCGCATGGCATACTATGGAGTTTGTGCTTTTTAACAGTTACCATTCGACATGTTTTGTAAACTCTTTGTGTATTATCAAACTTTATGATTTCTAGTTGTGTAATCTTTGACATTTTGAAATCGAATAAACTCTTTTCAAAACGCCTCATTATAGAGGTCGCTCAGTATCCATACTGTTTATGACATGACGTTATCCCAATGACACTATCGCTCCACAAGTATATTTTGGGGTGTGACAGATTGGTATCGAGCGCTGGTTATAGAGAACTAGGTTGCATCATTGACCCTAGACTATAACCACATCATCATAGCATCTCATCATATCATTATAAGTGCATATTCTTTATACATGCTAACTTATGACTCAACACCAAACATCATATGAGTCGATGAGTCCAAGCATTGCATAGTTACTCCTAAATTATACATATCGATCACCATGTCTAATTCAGAAGAATCATGCATGAAGGGTAGTAGTCTCATATGAGTAAGTTCTCAATCGAGCCAAATTTTCAAAAGATTTTCTTCAAACCACTTGTTTCCAGCCATCCGCTGACAGCTTCTTGTTTGATGAGTTGCAAAGATCAAGCTAGAAACAAGTTGTTACCTAAACCGATTTAGCCTAATCGTATGACAGTTTTTGTTTGATGAGTTGTGGGATTAAGTAAAAATCGGTTACCTAAAAGTCTTTGGAAATTTTGCTCGAGAATGGGAAAGCCTGCCTCATCGAGCCTAATCATAAGGGAGCATGTCTTTAGAATGGGATATAGTCACGACATATGCATGAGCATTGGCATAATCATTTAAATCATACATGAGCAAAAACTTTTAGAACCCCGCTAAGTTTAATATAGTATTAATTAATCAATGGGACGGATTCCTTTGACATGGGAAGAATGTCACAATTGCAATTTCCGCCATTTCTCATATTTCACATTCAAGATTTCATAACGATTCTTACATGGTTTTGCATTTTTCATTAAACGTTATTTTCTTATTAAATAAACATTATCGCGAAACATTATTTTTGAACATTTGATCCGATACTTCCAAAATGATCCCGATACATTTTTATACTTACATTTAGTTATAAAACTATATTTTGAGTTACCCTGTTTTAAAATTCATTTTGTATGTAAATTGTTAAATTTATATTATTATTTACGGTTTTCAAAAACTACACGAATATTATTATTTCACTCAAGTTTTGCAAGAAATGTATTTTTATAATTTTTTATGACCAAAATATATTTTATCTTGACCCGCGGAAATTTATTTTATCTAACGCTACCTTAAATATTCAAATGTGTATACAACTTACTAATATTACTCAACAATACTACAAATTACTACTTCCATTCAAGTAACTTACATTTACTTACACTTACATTTATACATTTACATACTAATAATAATATATGTATATGTATCATTTATTACAAGATTTTCTAAGATATGCAAGATCTTTTATTATATAGTCTTTCACTCCAAAGACTTCTTCACATTCAACTCATTCAAACTCAATAATTCAAGTGTGTTAAGTCAAGTTCTCTTCCTTTCTTTTCCACACCAAAACCGCAACACCATTGGAGATCAAGAAGTGATCATCAAAATTTTTCTTGTCAAGTTCTACACAATCTAGATAACACTCTTGTTTAGGTTTTGAAATAAAAACCTAGGGTGTTTAATCCTTGGTTCACTAAACCTCATCAAGCACTTGTAAGCATAAAACTTCATCTCTTACTTTTTCATATATATTTTTTTCATACATTTCATGAAGTCCATATGATCATTTTTGCTCAAGTTGTAGTTTTATTCATGTTTATCAAATGTTATCACCCATATGTGTCCTATTAATTTTTATAACAAGTATGTACTAGTTAGAAGTTTATAATAATGATAAGTTTGAAAATGATCATCAAAGTCTAGTTGTGAATTTTGGAGGAAATGATTACATAAATTTTATACATGTTTATTTAAGTTTGTATATATATTTTTTAGCCTCATAATGAATATTTATTTTGGGTATGATCAAATGAAGTTGTTTTACTAGTAGGATTGGTGATGAGTAGATTAAGGGATTTTGTGGAGAAGTTGTGGTTAAACAAGTAGAAAAATGGTAAAAAATAAGCTGAAGCCAGGTCGAAATTTATAATTTTTCCGAAAAGTTAGTCATTTTTATAAGTTTTATTAAAGTTTTAGAAAATAGCTTTTTAGTTATGAACGCCTTTGAACGGACTAAAACGGAGTTATAACTAAAAATATCGGTTTCAAGTTAAGGATTTAAAACCACCATTTTCCGGAAAATTGTACATGCAGTCCGAATTTTAACTGACCCAAACAGTGGCCTTAAAATTTTTGTGAAGTCTCCGGGTTTAAAAATATATTAGTACTCTTCATTACCTTCGAATGATATAAAGAACTTGAAAACGGACTTAAAACGAGTGAAGTTGCGGTTAACTAACTTTGAGTCAAAAACGCGTCAAACACTATTCACGCTTTTAGTAAGCTGTCGGATTTTAATCAAGGTTTTGAGGGCCTAAACGGACGCCGGGGAAATGGACGTTAAAACGAAGTTAGTTTTCATGTATACATTACGTAAGTCCGACGAACTGATTTTTCAATTACTAAAACCGTTATAGTTTTAACTACATTTCACCATTAACTCAAAAGTGATTATTTTTGACAAGAAACCGCCACACATTCAAGTAACAATATTTTTATATAACTAGTTTTCAAGTAGCATATTGGGTGATACGTTTTAAAATCATGCATTCACGACAACATATCATAACTCAAGTCATAACATTCATTTTAGGTCGCGGAGAGTTTCGGGCCTCACTTCGCGTTTCATTTTGTTAGTATATCAATCACACTGTGTGAGTTCGTATCCCATTTTCTATTACTTATTTGTCTTACAAACTCTTTGGAGATACATGCTCAAACTATTTTCATTTACTTTCACAAATACTCTAAACGCGATCGACATTTGAGTTTCATAGCCCCTACTTTTATACATTTCAATTACTTTTGGGGAGATACATTCAAACTATTTTTCATTACTTTCGCAAGTACTTTAAACTCTACATATCACAAGGAGTTCATATTTCACTCTTTATCGCTTAAAAACTCTTACAAACTATTTGGGAGATACATGCTTAAATACTTGTTTCACTCTCATAATACTCAAACCATTTATACAATTGTGTTACAATATACTTCTTATACACTTTGGACCTTATGTGTGGTTTATATGTGCCTTAATGTGCTAAACTAGTTTTCAATTATGCATCAACATACAAACTTTAGCAATCGGTTTCAATCCGGAGCTCAGCAGGTATTGATAGTACTATCGGCCGACTTTCCCCACCCTTGTGTCCTTGATGACGCACCTGGGTGAATATAATCGTTATTCAAGTTATTCAATGCAACACAACAAACAAGTTAGACTCGCCGTGAGGTTCGGGTTGGCGTGATTCTTTGCATTAAGTTTATGTATATATCGTATGCACCTATGTCCTACTGACAAACAAGATTGACAATCTATATTTTGCAATGGATTGTAAACACAGGTTGCAAGTTTTGTATGGGCGGAACTGGAACCCAGTGGATTTATTTGTGGCTCTTGTCTGATCAACATTTCTATAGACTTTTTTCAAATCATTTTCAACAAACTCTACTTAACTCACCAACCTTGTGTTGACACTTTTAGCATGTTTATCTCGTGTTTTAAGGTGATAGCATTTCATGGAGCTTTGGGTCATGGGCATACATTGAGTCTTAGTGCTTAATCAGCTACCATTCACATGTTTTGTAAACTCTTGGTGTATATCAAACTTTATGATGTGTAATCTTTGACATTTGAAATCAATGGAAATTTTTCAAAACGCTCTATTATAGAGGTCGCTTTTCAGATCCATACTTTGTGCTATGACGTTATGCTCCCAATGACACTATCGCTCCGCCGCATATTTTGGGGGTGACAGTTATCGCTTATGTGCCGTGGCTACAGAGGTGTACAAGACAAATTTGTTTAGTTTTGACTATTCTAATGTTTTGGGCTATGTTTATCCTACATGTTTGGTTCCATTAACCCTAAACCAAGTCTAAGAAGATTAAAAGGTTCTCGCTTAAGAGGCTTAGTTAAGATGTCGGCAATGTTGTCTTCGGAGGATACTTTCTCGATTGAAATGTTTCCTTTTGAACATTGTCGCGAAGAAAGTGATGGCGGATTTCAATATGTTTTGTACGAGAATGTTGAACGGGATTCTTGGTGAGATCGATGGCTCCTTTGTTGTCGCAAAGTATCACAATGTCGTTGAGATGAATTCCATAATCTACGAGAGCTTGCTTCATCCAAAGATCTTGTTGACATGCCTTCCGGCCGAGACGACTGCTTCAGTAGTTGAAATGGCCAAGGCCGTTTGCTTTTTGCAAACCATGAGGTGAGACAATGTCCAACAAAAGTGCAAATACCACTTGTACTTTTTCTATCGACATAGTCACCGGCATGATCCGAGTCGGCATACACTATGGTTTCTACACCCATTCCTTTGGGATACCATAATCCTAAACACGTTGTTCCCTTAATGTATCTAAAAATCCTTTTACAGCTTCTAAGTGTGATGCCTTTGGGTTTTCTTGAAAGCGAGCACATAGACAAACACTAAACATAATGTCGGGTCTACTAGCCGTAAGATAGAGTAGGCTACCAATCATTCCTCTATATTTAGTGTTATCTACGGATTCACCTTCCTCATCCTTGGTTAGTTTAGTGTCCGAGGACATGGGAGTTTTAGTTGGTTTGGAATCTTCAAGACCAAATTTCCTAAGCATGTCTTTTATATATTTAGATTGGTTAAAAAATATGCCATCTTCTAGTTGTTTTATTTGAAGTCCTAGAAAGAAATTTAACTCACCCATCATACTCATTTCAAACTCGTCATGCATGATTTTAGAGAAATCATCACATAATTCTTGACAAGTTGATCCGAATATAATGTCATCAACGTATATTTGAACAATGATAATATGTGATTCCTTTTTCTTGGTGAAAAGAGTATTATCTACTAATCCCATAGTATATTTGTTATCAATAAGAAAAGTCTTAAGTCGGTCGTACCAAGCTTTTGGTGCTTGCTTAAGACCATACAATGCTTTCTTGAGTTTGAAGACATGATGTGGTTTCTCAAAGTCGGTGAAACCGTGAGGTTGAGCAACATACACTTCTTCGTTAATAAACCCATTAAGAAAGGCACTTTTAACATCCATTTGAAATAATTTAAAATCATAGGCACATGCATAAGCAAGCAATATTCTAATAGACTCAAGCCTAGCTACCGGTGCATAAGTTTCATCATAATCAATCCCTCTTGTTGATTATAACCTTGCGCTACAAGCCTAGCTTTGTTTCTAGATACTATCCCATGTTCATCCATCTTATTTTCAAAACCCATTTTGTTCCAATTATAGTTTGATCTTTAGGTTTTGGAACTAATTTCCAAACATCATTTCTAACTAATTGGTTTAATTCTTCTTGCATGGCAATAACCCATGATTCATCTTTTATTGCTTCATTTATGGGTTTTGGTTCAATGGTGGATACAAAGCAAAAATAATTACTTTGATTTTGGGCTTGTGACCTTAAGGTTCTTTGATTAAGTTGTCCTATGACTTTTTCTAAAGGATGACTTTTAGATTCTTTGATGTTGACAATTTCTTTATTTAATGGTTCATCTTCCTTGTTATTATTAATTATTTCTTGGCCTTCTATCATTTGACTTTCAACTAAGTCATCATCTACCAAAGGTGATGTCTTAGAGGAGGTGGACTTTCGTCGAATGTTATGTTCAACGATTCCTCGACTATCATTGTTTCTTTGTTTAGGACAATGTAAGCTTTACTAGTTTGAGAGTAACCAAGAAATACACCTTCATAAGACTTTGGGTCAAACTTGGTGAGATAATCCTTAGTATTAAGAATAAAGCATTTACAACCAAAGACTCTAAAATATCCTAACGTTGGCTTTTTACCTTTATAAAGTTCATATGGTGTTTTGTTTAAGAAAGGACGGATTAAGACTCTATTCAAAATATATGTAGAAGTGTCAACGGCGTTACACCAAAACTTTTGAGGAATGTTTTGTTCATTAAGCATTGTTCTACTCATTTCTTGAATTGTTCTATTTTTACGTTCTACTACTCCATTAGATTGAGGTGTTCGTGGAGCGGAAAAGTTATGTGTTATACCATTTGTATCACAAAAGTTTCCAAATTGAGTTTCGTTGTCAAATTCACGACCATGATCCGTTCGGATCGACACAATTTTGATACCTAGAAGATTTTGAATTTTCTTGCTAAGTATTTCAAATTTATCAAAAGCTTCATTTTTGGTTTTCAAAAACAACGTCCAAGTAAACCTTGAATAATCATCTACTATGACCAAAGTGTATAAGTTGCCTCCATAGCTTCTTATAGCGGATGGTCCAAACAAGTCCATATGTAATAATTCTAGACACTTAGATGTGGACACCATATTTTTAGATTTATGACTACTATGTGTTTGTTTACCAATTTTGCAAGCGTCACAAAAGTGTTGGTCATATTTAAGTTTTGGTAAATTCCTAACCAATTCTTTTGAAGATAGGTTTTGTATAAGTCTCATATTAGCGTGACCTAAGCGTCTATGCCAAAGAGATGAGCTATCATCTAATGTTGTTAGGCAAAGTTTGTCATTATATGTTTTATCTATTTTCATGACATATATGTTATTTTTCCTAACTCCTTTAGCTATGGTGATACCATCTTTTAGTATTTTACTACCATTTTCATCAAATAGTACTTTATACTTTTTATCACATAGTTGGCTAATACTAAGTAGATTAAATCCTAACCTATCCACATGAGCAACATTTTCAATAGTTAGAGAGTTATGAGCAATCGTACCTTTGCCAATAATTTTGCTTTTGAGATTGCTACCAAAGGTGACATTACCTCCGTCATACTCTTGGTATGATGAGAAGAGACTTTTGTTGCCTGTCATGTGTCGTGAGCAACCACTATCTTTTATCCATTCATCCGGTTCCAATCCAACTTTCAAGCATACCTAAGAAGCAAATAACTCAAGCATTTGGTCCCCAATATCTCATGGGTCCATTTGGGTTACACATACCATTTATTTGATTCATGTATGGAAATGATGGGTAAGAGTTCCATGGCATGTAATCTGGAGTTTGATATGGTCTAGGAAAGTTTTGATTCCAACCATTGTGTTGGTAGTTGGGTTGTACGTTGTGGTTGCTCTTAGGAAAGGGCGTTTGGCAAAAGGAGTTTTATATCGTTGTTGAGTAGTTTTTGATCTAAATTCATTTTGACAAGTCCTACCTCCGAAGTAACGGCTGGTTTTAGTTTAATACTATTATTGGTTTTCTTTGTTATTTTAACAAATTCAAGATGCGGTCCGTGATTCGAACATTTCGTTACTGAAGTACCCACGGCACCATTTTGCACAACGGACGGAACCCTTATTTTGGTTCCGTCGTCCGTCGTGCATCTTCAGCAATTTTGACATGAATGTTCATCCTTTTCGGCCGTTTTATTTTGACTCTTTGGAATTAATACTTCATTAAAACCTAGCCCATTCATGTCTCCCGGTGTTTTATGAATTTTAACTATTTCATCGGCAAGAGCGATGTTCTTGTTAAACCTTTTAAATTTAGAATTGTTTTCTATTAAAACATCTTGTGTGAGCTTTAGTTTTTCTATTTCAAGTTTAAGCTCTTGACATGATTTACAATCATCGTCATTTGCTTTTCCTTTTCTAGTCGTTTTGCTTTTTCTTTTAACTCATAAACTTCATTTTCCAAAAATTCCTTTTTGGTTTTTAAAATTTATTTTTAGTTATGAATTTTAGACTTAGCTCACACAATTGATTATATTGTTTTTGCAAAGTGTCATCATCAATAGAAGAATAAGAAGAGTCGGAAAGTACCTCATTTGACTCATGTGCCATTAGAGCGATCTCTTCCTTGCTTGATTCTTCATCGTCTTCACTATCACTCCAAGCACCACTTACAAAAGCTCGTTGAGTTTTGCTTTTAGGTGGCTTGGGACATTCTCCTATGAGGTGACTTGCATCACCACATCTAAAACATTTTCTTTCACCTTTTCCTTTCTTGTCATCCCGATCCTTTCGAATGGCTTCTTTTCTTCTCGAGGTTGTCTTACGAACTTTCCTCTTCTTCTAAAGAACTTCTTAAAATCTCTAACGGCCATGGCATATTCCTCATCTTCACTACCGGAGCAAGATTCGTCATCATCACTTGATTCCGCTTTTGCTTTTAGAGCAACGGATTTGATCTTCTCCCTTTTCCTTTGATGATCTCCGAATCTTTCTCCATCACCATTTCGTGTACTTTGAGGTTACCGATCAACTCGTCTAGTGACATTATTGAGAGATCTTTTGATTCCTCAATGGCGGTCACTTTAGCTCTCCATTTGGGATGGAGTGCTCTAAGAAATTTCCTGACAAAGTTCTTACTACGAAAAGATTCATCAAGTGCTTTAAGTGATGTAATAATAGTGTTAAAGCGAGCAAAGCCACAATCAATGGTTTCATCTTCAGGGATAACAAATTGTTCATATTTTGAAGAAGAAGATAGTTATGGTTCTCAGAAGTTATATAATGAACCCTAGACTTGTAGTCTAGGTTGGCGGTCACACAAAAAAGTTTATATTCTTTTACACCAAAGCTATTACCAACCATTTTATTCATCCCAAAAGTTTTGTTTCACTGTCAAATAACGTCTTTGAGGTTGGTAGACACTCATTCTCATCCACTTTTGATCATCATTCAAGTTATACGGTTTTAAGCTAAGGATCCATTGAGGTGTGGTTGCTATAATCCAGAATTCTAGTTCTTGTAATCCAAAAGTTTAGGTATTCTATGGAACTTGTTATGAATTTCTATTCTCTTGAGTTATTGGAATTACTTTGTTATTACTTGTGTTTTGTTATAATTATCATGGAGTAGTTCTTGAATATACTTGTGTGTAAGGATGTAGGAAATCATACTAATGTTCTAACATATGTGATGCATGTATATATATGATCTTCTTTAAATGAGTTTGTTGGAAAACTACTAGTCTTGTTTGATTTGTCGGTAAAACATGTTTAAGAAAAGGGACCGAAAGGATTTCTCTTATGTTTTATTCCAAAAAGTTAAGTGACAAACTAGTATGGGATATGGTGATTGACAACCACCATGTTTACTTATTGAAACAAGACTAGAAACATTTTCATCATGAAAGGTCGAAAGATTCGTAGGAACGAGTTTAATAAGAACATTTTACAAACAAATGGAATTTCTAAAAGGATAATCATTAGGATAAGGACATAAAGGATTACCTATATGTTATTGTTCTTAAAATGATTTTACAAAACATAAACCATGGATTGGAAATCATTTGCTTATGATTTGTGCATCACATCAAGAGTTTACACCAAGCCTTCATGAACACTTACTATGATTGCCTATAGACTATACACAAGTATATGTTTCTTAATATTGATTTTCTCTAAAACCATCTGTAGAAAACTAGAAGGGGGGGGGGTTGAATAGTTTACCAATTAAAAACTTTGTTTTGAAACTTATTGTAAAGATCAATTGATATTGATCTTAGATATGTTAATGAAATATGCAAGCAATATGTAAGAAGTAAATAAGGAAAGAAATGATCAAACCACAACAAGTTGTTTATAGTGGTTCGGTCTACAAGGACTCTTTTTCCTTGCCCTACTCCACTCCTCGAGTCTCACACTCGAGATTTTAACTTCACTAGTAAACAAGCTCCTTTCACCTGCGGCGGAGAAAAAACCTTTACACTTCGCCACACTATTTCCGACACTAAGCTATATGTCGAGTTCTTTCCAAGGGTACAACCACTCCCACACACAATGTATTTTGAGGAATAAAATACTAACCACTCACACTCACAAGATTATGATGGTTTGATACAACAATGAAGTATGAATCAACACTAGATCATACAACACTAAACAAACAAGACTTCCAACTTCTCTTTGAAGCTTGAATAAGACTTGATCTTCTTTGCTACAAAAGAGATCACTAATATTATATGAAACTGAGTTAGAAAGGTTAGAGAGAAGATATGTATGAGAGTATGTTAGAAAGAGATGAAAAACTACTTGGCTTGGCATTGCTATTTATAGCCAAAGTGGATTGTGAGCGCCTGACGACCGCGGAACCCTTAAAGGGTTCCTACCATTTTGGTACCATTTTCACGGCTACCCCGATCCAAGATATCAAATCTTTGCTAAAGTCAACTCTATCTAAGTGAGATTTTGTAAGATATGAAGAGTACAAATCCACACAAAATATCTAATGAAATCTTCCAATGATTTCCATGATGCATTACATGATGTCATATGTTGTATTTCTATTTTTAGAAATATGCAAGTACATAAGTAGTGTTTGGTTTTAAGAACCTAACACATTCTAAAAACTACTATCATACATAATGATTAGAGTCATATCAAGATGTTACTAATCATAAATGTAAATGCTTGAATGATGAATATATTGTTTGAAAAAGCTTGTTTTAATATCTATTAAACTTGACAAGCTTTAAGCTTTTATACAAATTAAATTTACTTTTGTCGTTAACAAAACTTAGGTAAAGATCAAAAATATAAATAACGTTTAATGACGATATTTGTATTAACACCATAATTTTTGGAGAGAGCCTTGACAAAGCTTTCTTGTTACCAATCTTTTAAAAACAATTTCAAAATCAAAATCCCTTGGGACGATCTCGACTTACCCACCTTTGCTATCGCGAACGAGTATACTTGCTCGTATGTGTTTATAGTAATAGCCGGATAATTCGTGTTTATAAATTTTTAAAACTTCCACACGGAAAGCACATCAAGTTTTTTGCGCCGCTGCCGGGGATTTTAGATTTTTAAGTATTTTGATCTTGTTTAGATTATGTAAAATTGGTAATATTAAAATTAGATTTCATAAAGTAAAGTAAAAAAATATATTTGGTTTAGAGGCTAACCGAATCGGTTTAAGGCGAGCAACCGGACCGGTTAGTGCTCTCGGAAAAATTTTGTTTTTGATTTTTGTAGTTTTTATTTTATCTATTGTTTTGTATTATAGTTTATAGTTTAATTCTTATCATCTCTAATTTTTATAGATTGTTTATGCTTTTTTTAGTAATTTTTAGATTTTTGATATTTAATCATTTTTAGCTTTATTTACTTTTTAGTTAATTTTGTCTTAATTGCTGTAATTAGCTTGGTTAATTTTCAGTTTTTATGGGTTAGTAGTTTTAATGAGTAGTTAAGTAGATTAGTTAATGTAGTTTTTGATTAATTAACTTAATTAATAATTTTAATTAATAAGGATAATGAGTGGACACATTTAATTAAGAATTTAAGTACAATTAATGGTCTTTAATTAATTTATAATTAACAGGTTTTATTTATTATTAGAAAAAAAATTGGAAAATCGATCCAACCGTTCGGTTGCAGCCCGCAACCGGATCGGTTAAGTTTTTGTCGGGAAGTTTACCACCAACCGAATCGGTTGGAGGGCCAACCGATCCGGTTGGAGCTCTCGGTAAAAAATTTCTAGTTTTTCGATTTTGAGTTTTAGCTTGTGTTTTTCGTTTTGTTTAGTGTCTTTACTTGTTTATTATATGTTTCTGTAGTTTGCTTTGGTTTTTACTAACTCTAACGCTAATGATTTGGATTTTTGTCTTTGGTTTTGTTTTGTCTTTTTAGATAGTTGTTATGGATAGTTTAAGCGGAATTTCTGAGTACCTACGTAACTTGGATGAGATGTTTAAGGACACCGGAAACTCGTTGGAGAAGATTGGGAATATTTTGGAAGAGAGTAAGAAGGACTTGGCTATTGATTCGGATTATATGGAAGAAGTGGGAGAGAACAAGGTTCAACTTCCTAAGAAGGGTAGAGTTGTGGTATTCACCCAAGCACCACTAACGGAGTATGATTCACGACTTATGAGGTTCGGTACACCTTGTAGTGTCGAAGGGGTGAGTGCGTGGGACGCTCAACTAAACATGGCCTATGGTGAAAATTATACTGTGGAAAAAGTTCTTGATCAAATTGGCCACGTTCGTTTAGATTACAAAGCTTACGGGAGAAAAATGGTTAAGAATCTTAAGGTTAATATTCATGGTCACATTTTCGAAGCAGATTTTGTTGTCTTGGAATAAGGAAACGTTGATGAGCCCAACGTATGCTTTGGGCGGGATTTTCAATTCTTGTGATGACCAAATGTCAAGTGGATTTTGCTTTAGGGGAGATGAGGATCAACATCACCGACTTGGAAGAGGAGAAGGGGGTGAATCAAATGCTTGTGGAGTTATGTGCTAATATGGAGAAGGAAAATGTGGAAGTCGTGAAGATGGGGAAGGCTAATAGAAAGAAAATCTCATCCAACAAATTAACTCCTAACACATCCACCAACAAAAACCATGATTACACACCTTCACCACCCAATACACCAAACACCTTCAAACCTTTAACCCAAGACCAAAAAGAAGCCATCTTGGAAAACCTTGAACAAAAATTTCTCGAACTAAATGAGAAAAAGCCGGTGATTGAGGTACTACAAGATTATGTTCTATACCGCAAGAAACTAGACGCGGTGATGTTAGCAAGAGCGAGATTAGAGGATAAAGATCTATCGGAGGAGGATAGAGATAGGAACTTGTTTAGGGGTATGCCACGTAAGGAGAAAGACTCGGGAAACTTCGTTTTGCCGATTAAAGTTAACGGGGCGACTCCAATGTATGCTTTGGCGGATACAGGTTCAAGCGTCAATGTTATGCCCTATCCATTATTTAAGACGTTGGGACTTAGTAAACCACAACAAAATCATTCAAAACTTACCATGGCGGATAACTCCCAAGCAAAAGAAATGGGGGAGGTGAAAAACGTAAGGGTTCAAATTGGCTATCAACCCTACTTGGCCGATTTTCTAGTCCTAGACATTCCGGTTGATAAGAGTCTACTTCTTCTACTAGGAAGACCGTTCCTATACACATGTGGTGCAATCATAGATATGGGTAAGGGTACGATTACAATCGATGACGGGATCTCAAAACAAACCTATTATCCCAAACCGAGGGGACCAGTTTTGGAATTCATGTAGGATTTAGAATTGTTTGAAGCGGACGATGACTTGACTTGTTTTGAAATTGGACGTGATGTCCATGGAAACCCGATGTATGGACCACTAGCTCCCCCATAATTTGATATTGAGGATGAGATGGAACGCGCACTAGCGGTGGAGGCTTTTTACAATCCATTCAAAAACATCCTTGTTTACAAGAAGCTAGCCGATTTCTTAGATTCTCTACCGGTTCAACTCAAAAATTTGGAATGGGGACCCGAGGGGTCAAGTGTTTACAAAAGAGAGGATGGAGATGGAGAATGGCACGTCAAATTTGATATACAATGCCCATATGGGAGAAGATTTGTAAGGAAATTCAAAACTCACGAAACACACCGTGAATTGACCGGGAAATTTCTAAGTGATGACATCTTAAGGCATGAGTATTTCGAGGAGTAATAAGGAGAAGCAAAACACCATAATAACAAGCAATTGTTTGCTTGATTTTCATGAACTTTTAATTTTATGCATTTAGGATTTCGTGTTTTTCATTTCATTTTTATTTGCTATTATTATTATTTTGAAGTTATTTAATCATTGCATTTTGAGTTTTAGTTTAAGTTATGAGTATGATGATTTAGTTTTTGAGATTAGATTTTGTTGAAATTCCAAATGGTTGGATGAATGTTGTGTGCATCTTTAATCAGATTTTTGAGTAAACGATTGTTGCTTGGAAGGTAAAATGCCCGAGTAAAGTGAAAAGGCAAAATTCTGCAAAAATGCAAACCGAAACGGTTGTGTCCATGACTGAAACGGTTGCACGCAAGTATATATACCAAAAATTCAATTTTTCCAGAAAAACACATACACACACTAATCCTTCAGCATTGTAAAAGTTGTAAAAGATCATCATGACACCTAAGCAAGTAAGCATTTGCAATCAATTAACTTAATTAAGGTTTAATTAGAGTATTTGATTCGAATTGCAAATTAGGTCACTAATTTGGGGGTTTTTGATAGAATTCGAATTAAGTTGTAATCTTTTAGGATTAAGTGGGTAATTGATATAGGAATGCATTGCAAAAAGAATTGTAGTGATTGATTCAACATGGAATGAGTATTAGATGATTGAATTTTCGGATTTAATTAGGTTGTGCCATTGAATCAAATTAAGTTGCAATTGATGATTCCTAGTTGGTTGACGATGCGTTTTTAATGAATTTTAGATGCCACATTGTTGATTAGAACAAGTAATTAAGAATTGAGGTTAAGATTGTTAAGTTCTAAGCAAGATGAATATGTGATGATTCGAAGCTTTGAAAGCGAATTAAGAACAATTTGAGGATACGGGAATCATTGATGATGTTAGAATGCAGTCTAGGAGTGAATTGGACTTAGAAAATCTAGTGGAAAATAGATTTGAATGCAAAGCCTTCTGCAGGTTTGAGTAACTGATCCGGTTGTGAAGCATAACCGAACGGTTGGACTGAGGTAGCAAGTGGAACCGATCCGGTTGCTCCTCAACCGATCCGGTTCCACGTTCTGATGTGGGAATTTTCGAATTTTTGAAGTAGACCTTAGAGGCTTCTATGGACCTTTCCATTTGTTCTAACACTCTTATATTGACTTATATTTATGGACCTTTCCGGTTGTTCAAGTTCGACACGGGTTCCACTAAACCCGATTGTTGCCAAGTATTGCCAAAGGAACGCAAGGAAGAAGGTTACGTATAGCTTGAAGGTAGTTGAATGCAAACTTGAAGTTCAAAGATCTCACCAATGAGGAGAAACATGCTTTCAGGGAACGATTATCAAAGTTGCAAAATAGAACGGCTTTGGTTCCAAGGGTGATTGATTGGGATTTATTTTCCAAGTATGAGTGTGAAAATGAGTTGCGTCATATGATGCGGATGTCTTATGTTTATCCGGTTGATGGGGATTCGTTTGATGATTTGTCATGGGAAAGAGCGTTTAGCATAAATGAAGAGGTTTATCGTGAATGGTGTATGGAGTTCTTTTCGACTATGTACTTTGAAAGAAAGGTCAATGTTCGAAACATCATGGAAGAAGTTTGTGTTTGGTTTAGGCTTTGTAGGCAGGATCACGCCTACACTTTGCCAGGTTTTGCTGTTGCTCTTGGCTTGTATGAACTGAATGAGGTTAAGCATCGATTGTTTGAGGCTCATTTTTCGAGGATTAGGAGGTTTGAAAAAGAATACCCTAGTATCCCCGCTTACTGGAATCGAGTGGGAGATCCTTCTTGTATTAGGAGGAATGCTGCAACCATTAGGAATCCGTTGATGAGAGTGCTACACAAGTTGCTAGTAACTGGGTCGTTTCATAGAGTAGGAAGCAGGGACAAATGTCATAAGCCGGACTTGTGGGTTATGATGTTATTGGAGGAAACTAAGGATGGAAATGCGGCTTCGCTCATAGCTGAGTATTTGTCTAGGAGAGCCCCGGGAATTAAAGGTAATAGCAACATTAATGGAGGCCATTTTGTGACGAGGTTGGTAAGGAATCTGGGGTATTACAATAGTAGTGAGTTAGCTAAGTGTGGAGAGCCAAAGTTTAGTGAGATTTGGAATGCAAATGGTTTTGGAAATGCTTTGAATAAGAAGACGAAAACGTTGGGAGCATGGATTGAACCACAACAACAACCACAACCACAACAACAACCACCACATCAGCAAGGAAATGTGCCAATGGGCAATATACCGATGGGAAACGTGCAAACGGGTATGTCTAGTAGTTTTGACTCTGGTTGGGGAGAGTGGAACCAACATTTGAATGAAACTGAGTGTAGGGAAGTGTGGAGAGATTCGATGATGTTGAGAAATAATTACATCGATGATTATTCAATGCCGATTTTTCAACACATGGCTCAAGAAGCCAATTATGAGTTGCCGCCCTACAATCCACCCAATGTTCCACCATATCCTTTCCCCTACACCTCTTATCATGTACCCTATCCATATCCATATCCTTGCTATGCACCATTTCCTAACCCTATGCCTGCATATGGTAGATTACCCGAGGTTGGAGGATCTAGCTATGATGTTGGAGGATCTTCATCGGGCGTTGCAAAGGAGAAGAAAAAGAGGAAGGTTTACACAATCTTTGATGAGGAGGAGAACTATGAAACCGAAAGCGATGATGATGATGATGAAGGTGATGATATGAGTGAGGATGACGAATGATCGTGGATCATTCTTGATTTATGGTTTCAAAAACAATGGTTATTGTGTTGAACAATATTATCTTTATCTCTTAACTATTTCTTTAGGATGATTATCATACTTTGTTTATTTTCATATTTTAAGAAGCATTTGGATTGTTTGTTTTGTTTGGGGTATTGCATATTTTGCAGTTTTGTTTGCAGGATGGATGTGACGGAAGCTTATTGTTGGTCAATATTTGGAGTTGGATAACTCACATGCTTGCTTATGACCCAATATGCATATTGCATATTCTATCCCGTGGTATCTTTTTGACAATTTCTTTTCCCATTTTCTTTACTTTGAAGTTCATTTTTATTACATTGAGGACAATGCAAAACTTAAGTATGGGGGAGGGAAGAAAATAGGAAAAATGATACGATTTTTAAATTTTTAGTTTTTAGTCTTATTTTTAGTTTTTAGGTAAAGTTTTTGGATTTAAGTAATTAGCAGGAAATCGCCCTTGATTGTCTAGTTGTTTTCACACGTTATTGAGATATATTAAAAGAACAACTTGGGTATTTCAATGGTAAAATGAGGTTTTTGAAAATTTTTGATTTGAACCAAATTACGAAAGTAATTCATTATGGATTCGATAGCATTTTCTAGCACGCATTATAGCCTTTTTCCACTTAATTGTGAGGTTTCTTTTTGTATAAAACACATCTTTTGTTTTTATATTTGCTATGAGTGTGTCGGTGATTGTGTCGATTCTAGAATTTGTACTTGTTATGCATTACGGTTAAAATCACTCTCGAGTGATAAAAATATGTTCAAATGATAAGAGGCATCGTAGGATCCCAAATGGCCTTCCATTTTACATCTAATGTTTTTTGCTAACCACATCGGTTAGTTAACCACCTTATATGGACCCATTTGTTAGTGCTCATTTTTAGCACTAGATACCCTTAGTTACACCCTTCGAGCCAATCTTTTCATTCTTGTTTAAATCCAGAAAAATACCAATAGATTTTACACCTTAAACCTTAGCCAACCCATGTCATGTCTATTGGTTTGTTGCTAGTCGTTTGGAGTGTTGGATTGTTTTTGATGATTATGAAGAAGCAACACTTTGTCTATAGTGTGTACCATTCTCCAACAAAGATGAAGGAGACGTCTTTCTCATTTGTATTTTTTTCGTAGTGTATGCTTACACTAAGTGTGGGGGAACTTGTTATGAAAAAAAATGGTTATAGCCAATGTGCTATATGAAGAGTATTGATTAGCCAATGAGCTAATTTGAGTTATATATGTTTGGAGATCGATATGAGAAGAGGAGGAAATATAATCATTTTTGGGATTGTGGTTTGTAGGATGTCTAGCAACATGGAGGTTTAGACTTGACTTTATTTTTTTTAACACCAATTTCATAAACCATCACATGCCTTATCCATACCTTTTATAAACCCGAAGCCTTAACGTTATAACCCGAATAAAAGCCCTCTTTGATGAATTCATTTTCTTTGTTTTGATACTTGTACAAGCTTATGGTAAAACCATTGATCATAACTAGGCATTTAATGATTTACATATACCCACCAATATATGAGTGTTGAGTGAATTCTTAAAATCATTCGTGAGGTGTTTTAGTTGTGTTATCTAAAGTATTTGGTTCATTTTAAAGTTTTCACATATTAAAAGCAAATTAATGATTATTTCTTTTGAGATGATTGTTAAATTTTCGGAACCACGGTATCAAGACCATTGAAATCGATTTTTGCAAATGTTAGTAGGTAAAGTTTTTGGATTTAAGTAATTAGCAGGAAATCGCCCTTGATTGTCTAGTTGTTTTCACACGTTATTGAGATATATTAAAAGAACAACTTGGGTATTTCAATGGTAAAATGAGGTTTTTTAAAATTTTTGATTTGAACCAAATTACGGAAGTAATTCATTATAGATTCGATAGCATTTTCTAGCAAGCATTATAGCCTTTTTCCACTTAATTGTGAGGTTTCTTTTTGTATAAAACACATCTTTTGTTTTATATTTGCTATGAGTGTGCCGGTGATTGTGTCGATTCTGGAACTTGTACTTGTTATGCATTATGGTTAAAATCACTCTCGAGTGATAAAAATATGTTCAAATGATAAGTGGCATCGTAGGATTTAACCCAAATGGCCTTCCATTTTACATCTAATGTTTTTTGCTAACCACATCGGTTAGTTAACCACCTTACATGGACCCATTTGTTAGTGCTCATTTTTAGCACTAGATACCCTTAGTTACACCCTTCGAGCCAATCTTTTCATTCTTGTTTAAATCTAGAAAAATACCAAAAGATTTTACACCTTAAACCTTAGCCAACCCATGTCATGTCTATTGGTTTGTTGCTAGTCGTTTGGAGTGTTGGATTGTTTTTGATGATTATGAAGAAGCTACACTTTGTCTATAGTGTGTACCATTCTCCAACAAAGATGAAGGAGACGTCTTTCTTATTTGTATTTTTTTTGTGGTGTATGCTTACACTAAGTGTGGGGGAATTTGTTATGAAAAAAAAAAAAAAAAAAAAAAAAGGTCATAACCAATGTGCTATATGAAGAGTATTGATTAGCCAATGAGCTAAATTGAGTTATATATGTTTGGAGATCGATATGAGAAGAGGAGGAAATATAATCATTTTCGGGATTGTGGTTTGTATGATATCTAGCAACATGGAGGTTTAGACTTGACTTTATTTTTCTTTTTAACACCAATTTCATAAACCATCCCATGCCTTATCCATACCTTTTATAAACCCAAAGCCTTAACGTTATAACCCGAATAAAAGCCCTCTTTGATGAATTTATTTTCTTTGTTTTGATACATGTACAAGCTTATGGTAAAAAGCATTGATCATAACTAGGCATTGAGTGATTTACATATACCCACAAATATATGAGTGTTGAGTGAATTCTTAAAATCATTCGTGAGGTGTTTTAGTTGTATTATCTAAAGTATTTGGTTCATTTTAAAGTTTTCACATATTAAAAGCAAATTAATGATTATTTCTTTTGAGATGATTGTTAAATTTTCGGAACCACGGTATCAAGACCATTGAATCGATTTTTGCAAATGTTAGTAGGTAAAGTTTTTGGATTTAAGTAATTAGCAGGAAATCGACCTTGATTGTCTAGTTGTTTTCACACGTTATTGAGATATATTAAAAGAATAACTTGGGTATTTCAATGGTAAAATGAGGTTTTTGAAAATTTTTGATTTGAACCAAATTACGGAAGTAATTCATTATGGATTCGATAGCATTTTCTAGCATGCATTATAGCCTTTTTCCACTTAATTGTGAGGTTTCGTTTTGTATAAAACACATATTTTGTTTTATATTTGCTATGAGTGTGCCGGTGATTGTGTCGATTCTAGAACTTGTACTTGTTATGCATTACGGTTAAAATCACTCACGAGTGATAAAAATATGTTCAAATGATAAGAGGCATCGTAGGATTTAACCCAAATGGCCTTCCATTTTACATCTAATGTTTTTTGCTAACCACATCGGTTAGTTAACCACCTTATATGGACCCATTTGTTAGTGCTCATTTTAGCACTAGATACCCTTAGTTACACCCTTCGAGCCAATCTTTTCATTCTTGTTTATATCCGAAAAATACCAAAGATTTTACACCTTAAACCTTAGCCAACCCATGTCATGTCTATTGGTTTGTTGCTAGTCGTTTGGAGTGTTGGATTGTTTTTGATGATTATGAAGAAGCTACACTTTATCTATAGTGTGTTCCATTCTCCAAAAAAGATGAAGGAGACGTCTTTCTCATTTGTATTTTTTTTGTGGTGTATGCTTACACTAAGTGTGGTGGAACTTGTTATGAAAAAAAATGGTCATAGCCAATGTGCTATATGAAGAGTATTGATTAGCCAATGATCTAAATTGAGTTATATATGTTTGGAGATCGATATGAGAAGAGGAGGAAATATAATCATTTTCGGGATTGTGGTTTGTATAATGTCTAGCAACATGGAGGTTTAGACTTGACTTTATTTTATTTTAACACCAATTTCATAAACCATCCCATGCCTTATCCATACCTTTTATAAACCCAAAACCTTAACGTTATAACCGAATAAAAGCCCTCTTTGATGAATTTATTTTCTTTGTTTTGATACTTGTACAAGCTTATGGTAAAAAGCATTGATCATAACTAGGCATTGAGTGATTTACATATACCCACAAATATATGAGTGTTGAGTGAATTCTTAAAATCATTCGTGAGGTGTTTTAGTTGTATTATCTAAAGTATTTGGTTCATTTTAAAGTTTTCACATATTAAAAGCAAATTAATGATTATTTCTTTTGAGATGATTGTTAAATTTTCGGAACCACGGTATCAAGACCATTGAATCGATTTTTGCAAATGTTAGTAGGTAAAGTTTTTGGATTTAAGTAATTAGCAGGAAATCGACCTTGATTGTCTAGTTGTTTTCACACGTTATTGAGATATATTAAAAGAATAACTTGGGTATTTCAATGGTAAAATGAGGTTTTTGAAAATTTTTGATTTGAACCAAATTACGGAAGTAATTCATTATGGATTCGATAGCATTTTCTAGCATGCATTATAGCCTTTTTCCACTTAATTGTGAGGTTTCGTTTTGTATAAAACACATATTTTGTTTTATATTTGCTATGAGTGTGCCGGTGATTGTGTCGATTCTAGAACTTGTACTTGTTATGCATTACGGTTAAAATCACTCACGAGTGATAAAAATATGTTCAAATGATAAGAGGCATCGGAGGATTTAACCCAAATGGCCTTCCATTTTACATCTAATGTTTTTTGCTAACCACATCGGTTAGTTAACCACCTTATATGGACCCATTTGTTAGTGCTCAATTTTAGCACTAGATACCACCCTAGTTACACCCTTCGAGCCAATCTTTTCATTCTTGTTTATATCCAGAAAAATACCAAAAGATTTTACACCTTAAACCTTAGCCAACCCATGTCATGTCTATTGGTTTGTTGCTAGTCGTTTGGAGTGTTGGATTGTTTTTGATGATTATGAAGAAGCTACACTTTATCTATAGTGTGTTCCATTCTCCAACAAAGATGAAGGAGACATCTTTCTCATTTGTATTTTTTTGTAGTGTATGCTTACACTAAGTGTGGTGGAACTTGTTATGAAAAAAAATGGTCATAGCCAATGTGCTATATGAAGAGTATTGATTAGCCAATGATCTAAATTGAGTTATATATGTTTGGAGATCGATATGAGAAGAGGAGGAAATATAATCATTTTCGGGATTGTGGTTTGTATAATGTCTAGCAACATGGAGGTTTAGACTTGACTTTATTTTTATTTTAACACCAATTTCATAAACCATCCCATGCCTTATCCATACCTTTTATAAACCCGAAGCCTTAACGTTATAACCCGAATAAAAGCCCTCTTTGATGAATTTATTTTCTTTGTTTTGATACTTGTACAAGCTTATGGTAAAAAGCATTGATCATAACTAGGCATTGAGTGATTTACATATACCCACCAATATATGAGTGTTGAGTGAATTCTTAAAATCATTCTTGAGGTGTTTTAGTTGTGTTATCTAAATTATTTGGTTCATTTTAAAGTTTTCACATATTAAAAGCAAATTAATGATTATTTTTTTTAGATGATTGTTAAATTTTCGGAACCACGGTATCAAGACCATTGAAATCGATTTTTGCAAATATTAGACCTACTCGAGGGCGAGTAGAACTTAAGTGTGGGAGAATTTGATAACGCTCAAAATGAACATGTTTTTAGTAGCATTATTGTTGGTTTTGTGTATTATGATAATCGCATTTTATATTTACTCATAATTGTTGCAAAAGTGCAAAAGATGCGTATTGTGTATGTGTATGTAGCCAGGTATCACAAAAGATACAGAAATGAAGTTTCATGCGTTTTTGAGAATTCCAGAGGAAGGAAGTCGAGTAAGAAAGATCTTGGACTCAATGACTTGGAAGCGCAATGATTTCTAAGTATCTACAACAAGTAAAGATCAAGTTTCGTCTTGGAAATCATCGTGAAAACGAAAAGAAAAGGCGCAAATCAAGAAAAGTCAACAAAAATCAAATCTGGTAGAGGTTCCAACCGTTCGGTTGGAGCCCATAGCAACCGAGTTGGGCGAAGTGAACAAGACGCAACCGATCCGGTTGCCAAGGCTGGAGTTACACAAATTATCATTTAATGTTGCCTTAACTCCCCATAATCATGGAAGTAGATCATTTCATGTTATTTACTTGTGGAGAACGTTTTTAGACAGATAGTTATGGTTCTCTAGCTATATAATGAACCTAGACTTAGTAGTCTAGGTGTGACACAACTCAAAGTGTAATAGTTTACACCAAAGCTATTACCAACCATTTTATTCATCCCAAAAGTTTTAGTTCACTGTAAAAGCGTCCGAGGTTGGAGAGACTCATTCTCATCCATTGTTTGATCATTGAAGTTATACGGTTAAGCTAAGCTTGATTTGGGCGTGTGGTTGCTATAATCCACGAATTCTAGTTCTTGTAATCCTAAAGTTTAGGTATTCTATGGAACTTGTTATGAATTTCTATTCTCTTGAGTTATTGGAATTACTTTGTTATTGCTTGTGTTTTGTTATAATTATCATGGAGTAGTTCTTGAATATACTTGTGTGTAAGGATGTAGGAAATCATACTAGTGTTCTCATATGTCATGCATGTATATATGATCTTGTTTAAATGAGTTTGTTGGAAAACTACTAGTCTTGTTTGATTTGTCGGTAAAACATGTTTTAAGAAAAAGGACCGAAAGGATTTCTCTTATGTTTTATTCCAAAAAGTTAAGTGACAAACTAGTATGGGGATTGACAACCACCATGTTTACTTATTGAAACAAGACTAGAAACATTTTCATCACGAAAGGTTGAAAGATTCGTAGGAACGAGTTTAATAAGAACATTTTACAAACAAATGGATTTTCTAAAAGGATAATCATTAGGATAAGGACCGAAGGATTACCTATATGTTATTGTTCTTAAAATGATTTTACAAAATATAAACCATGGATTGGAAATCATTTGCTTATTATTTGTGCTTCACATCAAGAGTTTACACCAAGCCTTCATGAACACTTACTATGATTGCCTATAGACTACACACAAGTATATGTTTCTTAATATTGATTTTCACTAAAACCATCATTTTGGAGAGAGCCTTGACAAAGCTTTCTTGTTACCAATCTTTTAAAACAATTTCAAAAGCAAAATCCCTTGGGACGATCTCGACTTACCCACCTTTGCTATCTCCGAACGAGTATACTTGCTCGTATGTGTTTATAGTAATAGCTGGATAATTCGTGTTTATAAATTTTTAAAACTTGCACACGGAAAGCACATCAATTACTCGCATTTCTTATGGGTTTTTCTATTAAGACAAAATTCATATGTTTTCTTATTTTTCACCAAATTTTGTGCTTATGTTCAAAACCAATTTAAAATCTGATTCATTATTTTAGTGTGACAACGGAAGAGAATTTGATAGTTTATAAATTTTTTCAAACTCATGGCATCAAATTTCATTTTTCATGTAGTTACATGTCTCAACAAAATGGGAAGGCTGAACGAAGCATTCGAACTATCAATAACATTCTTCAAACTCTTCTTTTCCAAGCATCTTTACCTCCATCATTTTTGGTTGAAGCCATGAATATGGTGGTTCATACGCTTAACCTTCTTCTACAACCACTCTCTCTTATAAGGCTCAATTTGAAGTCTTATTTGGTTTCTTTTCATCGTATACCCACTTGCGTGTCTTCAACTACCTATGTTATCCCAATCTTTTAGCGACCACTTCTCACAAGTTGGCTCCTCATTCCACTGCTTGTCTTTATCTTGGTCCGTCTTCAGACCATCGCGGTCATCGGTGTTATGATATTCTCACTTACAAAATTATCACTTCTCGTCACGTTGTATTTGATGAAGATCACTTTCCATACACTACTTTTCATTCCTCACCGAATCTATCTGATTTTGATGCTTTTGGTGTTGATGACCAAGTTCCTTTCCTCTCACCATTTTCACCTAGATCTACTTCTAGACGTGACTCAACCTCAAGTCGAGTTACGGATGCCACTTATGACCCTAGCCGAGCCGCAAGTAATTCTTTAGACTCGGAGTCCATGTCTCCAGCTAGGCCACAAGCTTAAGCTCTTCTTCAGCTGTGATGCGGGCGGTCTTGAAACTAGTCGTGTTACCAACCATAACTCAGGTGTTATTTCCTCTACTTTAACTTCTGATTGAGCTGTAGCTGATCTAAATCCCTCAGATGATGTTGGTTCTCTTCTCAGCCCCATCATCCTATGATTACTAGATCTCAAACCGGCTCTCTTAGAACCGTGCAACGTATAAATATCTCTACCCTCGCGATTCATTCTCCTCTTCCCGTATCTTTGCACTTAAAGTTATGTGTGATCCCAATTGGAAATAAGCAATGGAATCAAAAATGTCTACTTTGTTATCCAATGGCATATAGGAACTTGTTCCTCGCCCTACACATGCTAATATTGTTGGGTGTCGTTGGCTATACCGGCATAACTTAGATAGCCTGGGGCGTCTTAAACAATTCAAGAATTGGATTCGTTTAGTTGCCCGGGCTTCTCTCAACAACAACGTGTATTGACTTCGATGAAACTTTTAGTCTTCTTGTCAATCCTTCCACCAATGACATTGTTCTAAGTATTGCTATTTCTCGAAATTGGCCTATTCATCGACTTGATGTTATGATGCTTTCTTGAGCGGAGATCAAACCGAGGAGGTTTATATGAAACAACCTCCTTGTTATGTGATAACACTTAGATTATGCATGTTTTTAGTAGCATTATCCGTGGCGTTGTGTATGTTATTTAGTTATATTTATAAGCTTTTGTCATTTAATCGTACCAAAGTATGTTTGCAAAGTATATGTAGCCAAGTACATAAAAGGAAAAAATTAACTAAATGTTGAATAAATGAAATTTCATGATCATACAAAGATTCCCGTATCAAGATCCACACCAAAAGGATTTTCAAGAGTGAAAGATCCAAGGATTCAACACCTCAAAGTCCCAAGATAGAGGAAAGATCAAGTTTGAATGAAGAATAAAGAGCTACAAACAAGAGTCAAGCAATCGGCAAGTCAAATAGAAAAAAGACCAAGAAAAGTACCCCACTGAAGACCCTCACCGATCGGTCATAGCCATAATCAATTTTCCTAGAATAGTTATAGAAGACCAGCCGATCGGCTGAAAGCAAATCGGCTGGAGCACTGTCTTGCCAAATCTTCATCACTAAGATTTTGGCTTATATCTAACAATTCTAGGTCTTTCTAATCAATATTCTAGGCCATTCTAGTTTGTTTGTTAGCCACATTGAAGCATTAAACACCATATGCCTTGAGAGTAGTATAAATAGAGCCATTTGCACTCATTTCTAAAAACACACAATATAATTATCAATCAACTCTCAAATATTCTCTCAAAAGCTCTTACTTTCATCCTTAGAAGTCCAAGAAAGTTTGGAGATCCAAGAAGTTAACATTTGGAGGTCAAACCATTAAGAAGTCAACACCAATACTTGGGGTATCATTACTTAATTATTTGTAATCTTATTTTCATCATTGTAAGACTTTTAATCATCTTTTCTAATGTTCAAAATTTTGAGTTTATGTTTCAGTTTACTATGAGTGGCTAGTGCTTTTGTGCACTTGCTTAGATGATGTTTATTATATATTTTCTTATGATTGTGATAATTTTATTTCAAGTTAATTCTAAGACCCAATTATGTTTAAGTTTCATAGTGACATTTGTTAATCAAGTTTGACTAGTTGTTGGTGGTTTTAAAGGTCGAAAGGGTTATTATCATTCAACTAGTCATAATCATTCGTCTATAAATGATTGTTTTTAACCATTATTCTTGGTTTAACAAAAGAAATTGAATGTGATTGTAATTAGAATGGTTTTGTTTTTCAAATTGGATTGATTGAAAGCAGCTTCATGGGTCGCAAGATTAGTTGTTAGCAATCAATTGTAACATTTTTGTCTATGATCGGTTACCTTTTGTTTGACCATTTCTTAAGTAAATTTGATAAAACAAGAAAAGTTTTTGTTTAAGTTTGTGAAACTACTGTGAATCAAACTTATGAAACTTGAATTGGTCTTGAATTGATTGGTTAAACTTAATGCTTGTTTTTATAAACTAAAATCTTGATTAAGGTTTAACTTGTAAGAACACTATATTAGAATACCATCTAATTGTCATAATCAACATGTTAAAAGGAGTTATCACAATCATGCTTATCAAAGTTAGTAAACTAGTATAAGTAAGTGTAATTTTTAATTATTTGAATTTTCATCATCATTATTATTGCTTATTGCCGAGTACCATTGATATAATATTAGTCGTTTTAATTACTTACTTTTCGATTCACACAAATCCCTCCGAATGATCCGGACTTACCATTCATAATCTTACTACAATCGAACGAGTTCACTTGCTCGTATGTGCTGTTAATACATTCGGTAAATCGTGTTTATAAATTTTAAAACTTGAACACTTAATAGCACATCAAGATTTTGGCGCCACTGCCGGGGATATTTGATCGTGTTTCTGTAAGATTTTGAAACTCATTTTTAGTTTTTCCCTCGCTGTTCTCGCTTTTACCCAAAAATAAAATATTTTACAGTCTCGTCTAACCGATTGGTCTGAGATCAAACCGATTGGCTAGATTCACTTCAACCCAAAACCAATCAAACTGGTCAGTACTACTTCACAGCCGATTTGGTTAAAGCCTTATGCTCCTTTAAATTGTTTTCTTTCCTATCTCGTTTGCTTATACATTGCTTAGATTCTCTGGGGAGCTGTATGAACACCTGTTCAACAGGAGTAGAACCAATTTCGCCTCTTTCAAATCCCGAACGTTTAATTCGAAAATTTAAGAAGAAATACCTTTTGTTCCCTTAGAAAGTCGTATACAAAGAGTTCCAAATCCACCGTTTGATAACCTTTTCAAAGCCAAAGTCGTTTATAACCCATTTCATAACCTACCTTTTCCTATGGCCGACGATCGACCTATGTAGGAAGCCAACCGAGCCGTAACACCCACTCCTGGAGCCGCTATTGTTGTCATCAACCCGGTGACAACTTCACCGTGAAAGGTCACCATCTATCAATGATTAAAGACATCCAATTCGATGGCCATCCGAGGCAGATCCGCAAGCACATTGCCGAATTCATCGAAATTTGTGGTATGTTCGGATATGGCGCCATCGATGTTAATGCCATCAAACTCAAACTTTTTCCATCATCACTTTTGGAGATGCGAAAATGTAAAGTACCGAATTAACCCCTGGAATTATCAATACTTGAAATGAGATAAGGCAAGCTTTGTTTAGCTGATTCTTTCCACATGCCATGTTTGACCGACTTATGGGAGAAATTCGTGCTTTCACTCAGAATCCAAAAGAATCACTTGTCGAAGCTTGGCTTTACATGAAAGATTTGCTTTGTAGTTGTCATGGACATGGTCTATCTCGTGGAACCATAATCCAAATCTTTTACCATGGACTTGACGATACTTCTCAAGGAATCCTTGATGCTGGAGGAAGTTTTCTTTACAAGACTCCTAACGAAGCACATCAATTACTCGAAGACCGAGTACTATTTAAACTCGATTGGTATAAGGAATCGAAAATGAAACCCTTAAGAAAGACCGTTGATTTTCTTTGAAAGTTCCAACAACTCAAAATTCATGGAGAAAATGGAAGCGTTGACTTCCAAAAGTGACTCGCAGTTCAAAGATATTAAAGGAGAAATGAAGGAAATGTGAGATGGATGTAACGCTTGTGGAGGTAATCACCAATCGTTGGAGTGTGACGATAAACCAAAGCGGACCAAGAAAGAGAAGCTAATTGTATTCAAGGAGGATATAGAGGTAACTACTACTGGCGAAATTCTAGAAATTGGCAAGGCCGGCAACCAAGGGATGACAACCATAATTCTCAACCTCGTGAAGACAATCATCCTTCCCCACGAACCTCGACAAAAACCTAAAGAATCGATTTAGAAAACTATGAGAGAATTCATGGTCGCCAAAAGTCATCAAATGATTTTATCAAGAATAATTTCTTTAATCTTAAAACCAAAGTTGAACAAGGACATAAAAATCAACAAGCAAATATTCAAGACCTTGAAAACAAATTTGTTTGACTTTCTTATCAATTCGCTTCCCGACCATCTGGTTCATTACCAAGCAATACCCAAAACAATCCCAAACCAACATCTTCTGGATCGAATGATAAAACATATAGTCCACCACAAGCAAGAAATGAGCATATCAATGATGTATTCACACAAAGTGGCTTATCATACGATCCACCACCAAACCCAAATGATAATACCACCATCATCCATGATGATAGTGAGGATGACGCTGAAGATGCAGCTAAGAAAGATAGCCCAACCTAATCCACCCCATTAAAAGCCAACTCATTAGTCAAGACGTATACAACAAAAATTCCATACCTACAACACCTTAGAAAAGAGAAATTGGAGGAGCGGTATAAGAAGTTCATAGATATGATCAAAGAAGTTAGACTCAACGTACCCCTTGTTGATGTTCTAGCTGGGATGCCGAATTACGGAAATCGCCCTTGATTGTCTAGTTGTTTTCACACGTTATTGAGATATATTAAAAGAACAACTTGGGTATTTCAATGGTAAAATGAGGTTTTTGAAAATTTTTGATTTGAACCAAATTACGAAAGTAATTCATTATGGATTCGATAGCATTTTCTAGCACGCATTATAGCCTTTTTCCACTTAATTGTGAGGTTTCTTTTTGTATAAAACACATCTTTTGTTTTTATATTTGCTATGAGTGTGTCGGTGATTGTGTCGATTCTAGAACTTGTACTTGTTATGCATTACGGTTAAAATCACTCTCGAGTGATAAAAATATGTTCAAATGATAAGAGGCATCGTAGGATCCCAAATGGCCTTCCATTTTACATCTAATGTTTTTTGCTAACCACATCGGTTAGTTAACCACCTTATATGGACCCATTTGTTAGTGCTCATTTTTAGCACTAGATACCCTTAGTTACACCCTTTGAGCCAATCTTTTCATTCTTGTTTAAATCCAGAAAAATACCAATAGATTTTACACCTTAAACCTTAGCCAACCCATGTCATGTCTATTGGTTTGTTGCTAGTCGTTTGGAGTGTTGGATTGTTTTTGATGATTATGAAGAAGCAACACTTTGTCTATAGTGTGTACCATTCTCCAACAAAGATGAAGGAGACGTCTTTCTCATTTGTATTTTTTTCGTGGTGTATGCTTACACTAAGTGTGGGGGAACTTGTTATGAAAAAAAAATGGTTATAGCCAATGTGCTATATGAAGAGTATTGATTAGCCAATGAGCTAATTTGAGTTATATATGTTTGGAGATCGATATGAGAAGAGGAGGAAATATAATCATTTTTGGGATTGTGGTTTGTAGGATGTCTAGCAACATGGAGGTTTAGACTTGACTTTATTTTTTTTAACACCAATTTCATAAACCATCACATGCCTTATCCATACCTTTTATAAACCCGAAGCCTTAACGTTATAACCCGAATAAAAGCCCTCTTTGATGAATTCATTTTCTTTGTTTTGATACTTGTACAAGCTTATGGTAAAACCATTGATCATAACTAGGCATTTAGTGATTTACATATACCCACCAATATATGAGTGTTGAGTGAATTCTTAAAATCATTCGTGAGGTGTTTTAGTTGTGTTATCTAAAGTATTTGGTTCATTTTAAAGTTTTCACATATTAAAAGCAAATTAATGATTATTTCTTTTGAGATGATTGTTAAATTTTCGGAACCACGGTATCAAGACCATTGAAATCGATTTTTGCAAATGTTAGTAGGTAAAGTTTTTGGATTTAAGTAATTAGCAGGAAATCGCCCTTGATTGTCTAGTTGTTTTCACACGTTATTGAGATATATTAAAAGAACAACTTGGGTATTTCAATGGTAAAATGAGGTTTTTTAAAATTTTTGATTTGAACCAAATTACGGAAGTAATTCATTATAGATTCGATAGCATTTTCTAGCAAGCATTATAGCCTTTTTCCACTTAATTGTGAGGTTTCTTTTTGTATAAAACACATCTTTTGTTTTATATTTGCTATGAGTGTGCCGGTGATTGTGTCGATTCTATAACTTGTACTTGTTATGCATTATGGTTAAAATCACTCTCGAGTGATAAAAATATGTTCAAATGATAAGTGGCATCGTAGGATTTAACCCAAATGGCCTTCCATTTTACATCTAATGTTTTTTGCTAACCACATCGGTTAGTTAACCACCTTACATGGACCCATTTGTTAGTGCTCATTTTTAGCACTAGATACCCTTAGTTACACCCTTCGAGCCAATTTTTTCATTCTTGTTTAAATCGGAAAAATACCAAAAGATTTTACACCTTAAACCTTAGCCAACCCATGTCATGTCTATTGGTTTGTTGCTAGTCGTTTGGAGTGTTGGATTGTTTTTGATGATTATGAAGAAGCTACACTTTGTCTATAGTGTGTACCATTCTCCAACAAAGATGAAGGAGACGTCTTTCTTATTTGTATTTTTTGTGGTGTATGCTTACACTAAGTGTGGGGGAACTTTGTTATGAAAAAAAAAAAAAAAAAAAAAAAAAAGGTCATAACCAATGTGCTATATGAAGAGTATTGATTAGCCAATGAGCTAAATTGAGTTATATATGTTTGGAGATCGATATGAGAAGAGGAGGAAATATAATCATTTTCGGGATTGTGGTTTGTATGATATCTAGCAACATGGAGGTTTAGACTTGACTTTATTTTTCTTTTTAACACCAATTTCATAAACCATCCCATGCCTTATCCATACCTTTTATAAACCCAAAGCCTTAACGTTATAACCCGAATAAAAGCCCTCTTTGATGAATTTATTTTCTTTGTTTTGATACATGTACAAGTTTATGGTAAAAAGCATTGATCATAACTAGGCATTGAGTGATTTACATATACCCACAAATATATGAGTGTTGAGTGAATTCTTAAAATCATTCGTGAGGTGTTTTAGTTGTATTATCTAAAGTATTTGGTTCATTTTAAAGTTTTCACATATTAAAAGCAAATTAATGATTATTTCTTTTGAGATGATTGTTAAATTTTCGGAACCACGGTATCAAGACCATTGAATCGATTTTTGCAAATGTTAGTAGGTAAAGTTTTTGGATTTAAGTAATTAGTAGGAAATCGACCTTGATTGTCTAGTTGTTTTCACACGTTATTGAGATATATTAAAAGAACAACTTGGGTATTTCAATGGTAAAATGAGGTTTTTGAAAATTTTTGATTTGAACCAAATTACGGAAGTAATTCATTATGGATTCGATAGCATTTTCTAGCATGCATTATAGCCTTTTTCCACTTAATTGTGAGGTTTCGTTTTGTATAAAACACATATTTTGTTTTATATTTGCTATGAGTGTGCCGGTGATTGTGTCGATTCTAGAACTTGTACTTGTTATGCATTACGGTTAAAATCACTCACGAGTGATAAAAATATGTTCAAATGATAAGAGGCATCGTAGGATTTAACCCAAATGGCCTTCCATTTTACATCTAATGTTTTTTGCTAACCACATCGGTTAGTTAACCACCTTATATGGACCCATTTGTTAGTGCTCATTTTTAGCACTAGATACCCTTAGTTACACCCTTCGAGCCAATCTTTTCATTCTTGTTTATATCCAAAAAAATACCAAACGATTTTACACCTTAAACCTTAGCCAACCCATGTCATGTCTATTGGTTTGTTGCTAGTCGTTTGGAGTGTTGGATTGTTTTTGATGATTATGAAGAAGCTACACTTTATCTATAGTGTGTTCCATTCTCCAAAAAAGATGAAGGAGACGTCTTTCTCATTTGTATTTTTTTTGTGGTGTATGCTTACACTAAGTGTGGGGGAACTTGTTATGAAAAAAAATGGTCATAGCCAATGTGCTATATGAAGAGTATTGATTAGCCAATGATCTAAATTGAGTTATATATGTTTGGAGATCGATATGAGAAGAGGAGGAAATATAATCATTTTCGGGATTGTGGTTTGTATAATGTCTAGCAACATGGAGGTTTAGACTTGACTTTATTTTTATTTTAACACCAATTTCATAAACCATCCCATGCCTTATCCATACCTTTTATAAACCCGAAGCCTTAACGTTATAACCCGAATAAAAGCCCTCTTTGATGAATTTATTTTCTTTGTTTTGATACTTGTACAAGCTTATGGTAAAAAGCATTGATCATAACTAGGCATTGAGTGATTTACATATACCCACAAATATATGAGTGTTGAGTGAATTCTTAAAATCATTCGTGAGGTGTTTTAGTTGTATTATCTAAAGTATTTGGTTCATTTTAAAGTTTTCACATATTAAAAGCAAATTAATGATTATTTCTTTTGAGATGATTGTTAAATTTTCGGAACCACGGTATCAAGACCATTGAATCGATTTTTGCAAATATTAGACCTACTCGAGGGCGAGTAGAACTTAAGTGTGGGAGAATTTGATAACGCTCAAAATGAACATGTTTTTAGTAGCATTATTGTTGGTTTTGTGTATGATAATCGGCTATATTTACTCATAATTGTTGCAAAAGTGCAAAAGATGCGTATTGTGTATGTGTATGTAGCCAGGTATCACAAAAGATAAAGAAATGAAGTTTCATGCACGTTTGCAGAATTCCCGAGGAAGGAAGTCGAGTAAGAAAGCTCTTGGACTCAATGACTTGGAAGCGCAATGATTTCTAAGTATCTACAACAAGTAAAGATCAAGTTTCGTCTTGGAAATCATCAGCGAAAATGAAAGAAAAGGCGCAAATCAAGAAAAGTCAACAAAAATCAAATCTGGGGGTACAAGAGGCGCCCAACCGTTCGGTTGGAGCCCGCAACCGATCCAGTTGGGCGAAGTGAACAAGACGCAACCGATCCGGTTGCCAAGGCTGGAGTTACACAAATTATCATTTAATGTTGCCTTAACTCCCCATAATCATTGGAGGCCGATCAATTCCTGTTATTTACTTGTGGAGAACGTTTTTAGACAGATAGTTATGGTTCTCTAGCTATATAATGAACCTAGACTTAGTAGTCTAGGTGTGACACAACTCAAAGTGTAATAGTTTACACCAAAGCTATTACCAACCATTTTATTCATCCCAAAAGTTTGGTTATCACTGTAAAACGTCCAGGAGGTTGGAGAGACTCATTCTCATCCATTGTTTGATCATTCGAAGTTATACGGTTAAGCTAGGCGATTGGAGGCGTGTGGTTGCTATAATCCACGAATTCTAGTTCTTGTAATCCTAAAGTTTAGGTATTCTATGGAACTTGTTATGAATTTCTATTCTCTTGAGTTATTGGAATTACTTTGTTATTGCTTGTGTTTTGTTATAATTATCATGGAGTAGTTCTTGAATATACTTGTGTGTAAGGATGTAGGAAATCATACTAGTGTTCTCATATGTCATGCATGTATATATGATCTGGTTTAAATGAGTTTGTTGGAAAACTACTAGTCTTGTTTGATTTGTCGGTAAAACATGTTTTAAGAAAAAGGACCGAAAGGATTTCTCTTATGTTTTATTCCAAAAAGTTAAGTGACAAACTAGTATGGGGATTTACAACCACCATGTTTACTTATTGAAACAAGACTAGAAACATTTTCATCACGAAAGGTTGAAAGATTCGTAGGAACGAGTTTAATAAGAACATTTTACAAACAAATGGATTTTCTAAAAGGATAATCATTAGGATAAGGACCGAAAGGATTACCTATATGTTATTGTTCTTAAAATGATTTTACAAAATATAAACCATGGATTGGAAATCATTTGCTTATTATTTGTGCTTCACATCAAGAGTTTACACCAAGCCTTCATGAACACTTACTATGATTGCCTATAGACTACACACAAGTATATGTTTCTTAATATTGATTTTCTCTAAAACCATCATTTTTGGAGAGAGCCTTGACAAAGCTTTCTTGTTACCAATCTTTTAAAAACAATTTCAAAAGCAAAATCCCTTGGGACGATCTCGACTTACCCACCTTTGCTATCTCCGAACGAGTATACTTGCTCGTATGTGTTTATAGTAATAGCTGGATAATTCGTGTTTATAAATTTTTAAAACTTGCACACGGAAAGCACATCAATTACTCGCATTTCTTATGGGTTTTTCTATTAAGACAAAATTCATATGTTTTCTTATTTTTCACCAAATTTTGTGCTTATGTTCAAAACCAATTTAAAACTGATTCAGTTATTTTAGTGTGACAACGGAAGAGAATTTGATAGTTTATAAATTTTTTCAAACTCATGGCATCAAATTTCATTTTTCATGTAGTTACATGTCTCAACAAAATGGGAAGGCTGAACGAAGCATTCGAACTATCAATAACATTCTTCAAACTCTTCTTTTCCAAGCATCTTTACCTCCATCATTTTTGGTTGAAGCCATGAATATGGTGGTTCATACGCTTAACCTTCTTCTACAACCACTCTCTCTTATAAGGCTCAATTTGAAGTCTTATTTGGTTTCTTTTCATCGTATACCCACTTGCGTGTCTTCAACTACCTATGTTATCCCAATCTTTTAGCGACCACTTCTCACAAGTTGGCTCCTCATTCCACTGCTTGTCTTTATCTTGGTCCGTCTTCAGACCATCGCGGTCATCGGTGTTATGATATTCTCACTTACAAAATTATCACTTCTCGTCACGTTGTATTTGATGAAGATCACTTTCCATACACTACTTTTCATTCCTCACCGAATCTATCTGATTTTGATGCTTTTGGTGTTGATGACCAAGTTCCTTTCCTCTCACCATTTTCACCTAGATCTACTTCTAGACGTGACTCAACCTCAAGTCGAGTTACGGATGCCACTTATGACCCTAGCCGAGCCGCAAGTAATTCTTTAGACTCCGTCCATGTCTCCAGCTAGGCCACAAGCTTAAGCTCTTCTTCAGGCTGTGATGCGGGCCAGTCTTCAGAAACTAGTCGTGTTACCAACCATAACTCAGGTGTTATTTCCTCTACTTTAACTTCTGATTGAGCTGTAGCTGATCTAAATCCCTCAGATGATGTTGGTTCTCTTCTCAGCCCCATCATCCTATGATTACTAGATCTCAAACCTGCTCTCTTAGAACCGTGCAACGTATAAATATCTCTACCCTCGCGATTCATTCTCCTCTTCCCCGTAATACTGCGCAAGTTATGTGTGATCCCAATTGGAAATAAGCAATGGAATCAAAAATGTCTACTTTGTTATCCAATGGCATATAGGAACTTGTTCCTCGCCCTACACATGCTAATATTGTTGGGTGTCGTTGGCTATACCGGCATAACTTAGATAGCCTGGGGCGTCTTAAACAATTCAAGGGTCGTTTAGGTGCCCAGGGCTTCTCTCAACAACCAGGTATTGACTTCGATGAAACTTTTAGTCTTCTTGTCAATCCTTCCACCAATGACATTGTTCTAAGTATTGCTATTTCTCGAAATTGGCCTATTCATCAGCTTGATGTTATGAATGCTTTCTTGAACGGAGATCAAACCGAGGAGGTTTATATGAAACAACCTCCTTGTTATGTGATAACACTTAGATTATGCATGTTTTTAGTAGCATTATCCGTGCGTTTGTGTATGTTATTTAGTTATATTTATAAGCTTTTGTCATTTAATCGTACCAAAGTATGTTTGCAAAGTATATGTAGCCAAGTACATGAAAAGGAAAAAAATGAACTAAATGTTGAATAAATGAAATTTCATGATCATACAAAGATTCCCGTATCAAGATCCACACCAAAAGGATTTTCAAGAGTGAAAGATCCAAGGATTCAACACCTCAAAGTCCCAAGATAGAGGAAAGATCAAGTTTGAATGAAGAATAAAGAGCTACAAACAAGAGTCAAGCAATCGGCAAGTCAAATAGAAAAAAGACCAAGAAAAGTACCTACTGAAGACCCTCAGCCGATCGGTCATAGCCCGCAATCGATTTTCCTAGAGGAGTTATAGAAGACCAGCCGATCGGCTGGAAAGCAAATCGAGCGCCTGGAGCACCCTGTCTTGCCAAATCTTCATCACTAAGATTTTCAGCTTATATCTAACAATTCTAGGTCTTTCTAATCAATATTCTAGGCCATTCTAGTTTGTTTGTTAGCCACATTGAAGCATTAAACACCATATGCCTTGAGAGTAGTATAAATAGAGCCATTTGCACTCATTTCTAAAAACACACAATATAGTTATCAATCAACTCTCAAATATTCTCTCAAAAGCTCTTACTTTCATCCTTAGAAGTCCAAGAAAGTTTGGAGATCCAAGAAGTTAACATTTGGAGGTCAAACCATTAAGAAGTCAACACCAATACTTGGGGTATCATTACTTAATTATTTGTAATCTTATTTTCATCATTGTAAGACTTTTAATCATCTTTTCTAATGTTCAAAATTTTGAGTTTATGTTTCAGTTTACTATGAGTGGCTAGTGCTTTTGTGCACTTGCTTAGATGATGTTTATTATATATTTTCTTATGATTGTGATAATTTTATTTCAAGTTAATTCTAAGACCCAATTATGTTTAAGTTTCATAGTGACATTTGTTAATCAAGTTTGACTAGTTGTTGGTTGTTTTAAAGGTCGAAAGGGTTATTATCATTCAACTAGTCATAATCATTCGTCTATAAATGATTGTTTTTAACCATTATTCTTGGTTTAACAAAAGAAATTGAATGTGATTGTAATTAGAATGGTTTTGTTTTTCAAATTGGATTGATTGAAAGCAGCTTCATGGGTCGCAAGATTAGTTGTTAGCAATCAATTGTAACATTTTTGTCTATGATCGGTTACCTTTTGTTTGACCATTTCTTAAGTAAATTTGATAAAACAAGAAAAGTTTTTGTTTAAGTTTGTGAAACTACTGTGAATCAAACTTATGAAACTTGAATTGGTCTTGAATTGATTGGTTAAACTTAATGCTTGTTTTTATAAACTAAAATCTTGATTAAGGTTTAACTTGTAAGAACACTATATTAGAATACCATCTAATTGTCATAATCAACATGTTAAAAGGAGTTATCACAATCATGCTTATCAAAGTTAGTAAACTAGTATAAGTAAGTGTAATTTTTAATTATTTGAATTTTCATCATCATTATTATTGCTTATTGCCGAGTACCATTGATATAATATTAGTCGTTTTAATTACTTACTTTTCGATTCACACAAATCCCTCCGAATGATCCCGGCTTACCATTCATAATCTTACTACAATCGAACGAGTTCACTTGCTCGTATGTGCTGTTAATACATTCGGTAAATCGTGTTTATAAATTTTAAAACTTGAACACTTAATAGCACATCAAGATTTTGGCGCCACTGCCGGGGATATTTGATCGTGTTTCTGTAAGATTTTGAAACTCATTTTTAGTTTTTCCCTCGCTGTTCTCGCTTTTACCCATAAATAAAATATTTTACAGTCTCGTCTAACCGATTGGTCTGAGATCAAACCGATTGGCTAGATTCACTTCAACCCAAAACCAATCAAAATGGTCAGTACTACTTCACGTACCGATTTGGTTAAAGCCTTATGCTCCTTTAAATTGTTTTCTTTCCTATCTCGTTTGCTTATACATTGCTTAGATTCTCTGGGGAGCTGTATGAACACCTGTTCAACAGGAGTAGAACCAATTTCGCCTCTTTCAAATCCCGAACGTTTAATTCGAAAATTTAAGAAGAAATACCTTTTGTTCCCTTAGAAAGTCGTATACAAAGAGTTCCAAATCCACCGTTTGATAACCTTTTCAAAGCCAAAGTCGTTTATAACCCATTTCATAACCTACCTTTTCCTATGGCCGACGATCGACCTATGTAGGAAGCCAACCGAGCCGTAACACCCACTCCTGGAGCCGCTATTGTTGTCATCAACCTGGGTGACAACTTCACCGTGAAAGGTCACCATCTATCAATGATTAAAGACATCCAATTCGATGGCCATGCGCGGGCAGATCCGCATAAGCACATTGCCGAATTCATCGAAATTTGTGGTATGTCCGGATATGGCGCCATCGATGTTAATGCCATCAAACTCAAACTTTTTCCATCATCACTTTTTGGAGATGCGAAAATGTGGTACAGCGAATTAACCCCTGGAATTATCAATACTTGAAATGAGATAAGGCAAGCTTTGTTTAGCTGATTCTTTCCACATGCCATGTTTGACCGACTTATGGGAGAAATTCGTGCTTTCACTCAGAATCCAAAAGAATCACTTGTCGAAGCTTGGCTTTACATGAAAGATTTGCTTTGTAGTTGTCATGGACATGGTATATCTCGTAGAATCATAATCTAAATCTTTTACCATGAACTTGACGATACTTCTCAAGGAATCCTTGATGCTGGAGGAATTTTTCTTCACAAGAGTCCTAACGAGGCACATCAATTACTCGAAGTCCGAGTACTATTGAAACTCGATTGGACTAAAGACTCGAAAACCAAACCCTTAAGAAAAACCGTTGATTTTGCTGAAAGTTCCAACAACTCAAAATTCATGGAGAAAATGGAAGCGTTGACTTCCAAAAGTGACTCGCAGTTCAAAGATATTAAAGGAGAAATGAAGGAAATGTGAGATGGATGTAACGCTTGTGGAGGTAATCACCAATCGTTGGAGTGTGACGATAAACCAACGGGCGGACCCGAAGAAAGAGAAGCTAATTGTATTCAAGGAGGATATAGAGGTAACTACTACGGCGGAAATTCTAGAAATTGGCAAGGCCGGCAACCAAGGGATGACAACCATAATTCTCAACCTCGTGAAGACAATCATCCTTCCCCACGAACCTCTGACAAAAAACCTAAAGAATCTGATTTCGAGAAAACTATGAGAGAATTCATGGTCGCTCAAAAGTCATCAAATGATTTTGTCAAGAATCAATTTTTTAATCTTAAAACCAAAGTTGAACAAGGACATAAAAATCAACAAGCAAATATTCAAGACCTTGAAAACAAATTTGTTTGACTTTCTTATCAATTCGCTTCCCGACCATCTGGTTCATTACCAAGCAATACCCAAAACAATCCCAAACCAACATCTTCTGGATCGAATGATAAAACATATAGTCCACCACAAGCAAGAAATGAGCATATCAATGATGTATTCACACAAAGTGGCTTATCATACGATCCACCACCAAACCCAAATGATAATACCACCATCATCCATGATGATAGTGAGGATGACGCTGAAGATGCAGCTAAGAAAGATAGCCCAACCTAATCCACCCCATTAAAAGCCAACTCATTAGTCAAGACGTATACACCAAAAATTCCATACCTACAACACCTTAGAAAAGAGAAATTGGAGGAGCGGTATAAGAAGTTCATAGATATGATCAAAGAAGTTAGACTCAACGTACCCCTTGTTGATGTTCTAGCTGGGATGCCGAATTACGGAATTTTTTTGAAAGAACTTCTCAACAACAAGAGAAAAATGGAGAAAATATCCGCTGATTTCCTCAATGAAGAATGTTCAGCTATTGTTCAAAACAAAATCCCACCAAAACTCGAAGATCCCGGAAGTTTTTTGATTCCATGCACTTTAGGAAATAACATCACATGCGATGCTTTAGCCGATATTGGTGCAAGTATCAATCTGATGCCCTATACTTTCAAAACTCTCTCTAAACACCTTGAAGCCCACAAGGATGAGTATTCGACTAGCAAATCATTCTTACCAATTTCCTGTTGGAGCTGCTGAGAATATGCTTGTCTAAGTTGGAAAATTCGTTTTCCTTTAGATTTTGTGATCCTTGAAATGGAGGAAGATAGACAAGTTCCTCTCATTTTTAGAAGACCTTTCTTAAACACCACTGATGCGATCATTAAAGTCAAAGGGAAAGAACTAAACCTTAGAGTTGGAGAAGATACAATTACCTTTTTAATCGATAAAGCAATGCAATATTCATGTTCTAGTGATGACATTTACTTAAACATTGATGTCATTGATGAAGTCACTAACGAAGAGTTAGATGCATTACTTCAAGATTCTGATCCTTTCATGACTGCTTTAGAGAAAATTAATGAAATAAATCTTGACAAAGTATTCGTTGATTTTATGGAAGTAAAATTTGAAGAAGATATCGAAGAAGAAGAAGGAGAAATAGTGGAAGAGAATTCTGTAGAAATAACTTTCAATGATCAACTCATAATCAAAAATTCTCTTCAAGATCCACCTACCAATCTAGAGTTACAAACCACTTCCTGATCATCTCGAATATGCATTTCTGGAAGAGAATTCACCTCTTCCAGTGGTCATATCTTCATTACTCAAAGATGATGAGAAAGAACGTCTCATTTCTGTTCTCAAGAAACACAAACAAGCCTTTGCTTATAAAACATCTGATATACCAGGGATTAGCCCCGATTTCTGCAAACACAAAATCAATTTTGAGAAAGATGCTAAACCCATTATCAAAAGACAACATAAACTCATTCCTAACATGAAAGAAGTTAAGAAATAGATTAGCAAACTTCTTGATGCCGGTATCATTTACCCTATCAAGGATAGTCCTTGGGTGAGTCCAGTTCACTGTGTTCCGAAAAAAGGAGGAATGACCGTTGTGACTAACGAACGGAATAAATTAGTTCCTACTATTACTGTCACTGGATGGCGAGTATGTATTGAATATCAAAAATTAAAAAAATCCATCAGAAAAGATCATTTTCCTTTACCCTTCATAGATCAAATGCTTGAAATACTAGCAGGAAATACGTTTTTCTGTTTCCTAGATGGATTTTCAGGATATTTCCAAATTCCTATTGATCCTACTGATCAAGAAAAGACCACTTTCTGATGAGTGCTTATTCACTCATCCTTTTTACCCATCTAAGCCCACAAAAACGTCTAAAAACACGGAAATATAACCAATTATGCTACAGATATCCTTGGAATGTGTTTTTATGTATTTCAGGTACAAAGGATCGAAAAGGCAAAACGGACGAAATGAGCTCGGATTGGAAAACGTGCTTTGCAGATGGAGCCGGAAGCGGATTTTCTACATTTTCAGAGCCCGGGATACCATTTGGGAGTGAGCTTGGGGAATCAGACTCAAAAACCTATCCCTAAATCCAAATCACCATTTTACCCTTCTACTCGAACCCAAATGATTATTTTACCCTTTTTATCAAAAATTGAAAACTACTCTCTTAAACTCCATTTTTATTTAACACCAATTATTTTTCAAAAACCAATTTGTATTAAAAGTTTTCTTTTAAAAAAAAATAAAAAAAAAAAATAAAAGTTTTAAATCAAAATCAGAAAATACAAAAGTTAAAACCCTTTTTAAACCTTAAAACAAGTTAACCCATTTATAACCCACCCATTTCCCTTAAACCTTTTCTTTACCCAAAACCCATCCCTTCTTCCCATTTTACCCAAAACAGAAACTCACATATCCCCTGCTCCATTTTTGGCGCTCAAACCATGTTCCCTCTCATCCCTTGTCCTCTTCTTCTCCCCATCACTCTCAAGACCTGGTCCCAGCCTCACTCCCTCCCCCACAAGCACATGGGTTATATGCCACCTTGGCAATCCCACAAACACTCATTGGATGTGGATAAGAAGCCAAGAAGATGGACGGCTTGGATTATATCCCTTGGTGCCCAAGTCGGATGGATGGACAAGATTAAAGCAAAGAAACACAAAATCTCTCCAAAGCTCATTTGTCTCACAAGAAAAGCACAAGTAGAAGCACTTGAAGACCATTTACAGTTGTATAAATAGAGCACTTGTAGCCATTTGATAGGGCATTAGGTTTTAAGTATTTTTAATTTAGTTTTCTGTTTTTCTTTAATCCAGTTGTAGTATTTTTAATATTAATGAAAAAGTTTTTTCTCTCAAAATTCTATTTACAGCTTATTTTGCTAATAAGCACTTGAGTGCTTATTAGCTTTTTACTCATTATATCTCAGTTCAAAGTTTTGATTTAAGCTACACTTTAGTTCTTGCAAAAGAAAGTACAAGTTTATTTCTAAAAACCAGCTTTCAAAGCAGTGTCAACCCATTAAGGGGTGTTTGGTTTAGGTCAAAAACCTGAGTCAAAACCCATTTTTAACCGTTTGACTTGCAAAGTCAAACTCATTTTTAGCCCTTTAGTTAGTTTTCACAAAGTACATTTTGTTTTGACAAAAGTTTACAAGATTTGATAACAAAAAAAAGGTCTTTTGCTTTCTGTCCTGTTCACGTAAAAGCGGCCCTGTAGCTGCTGTTTGACACCTTTTTTCACAGCTTATTTTTAGTCAAAATCTCTTCCAAATTACTTTTCTCACATCCCAACATACCCATCTTTATATTTCAGTAGCTTGTTTGGCACTTAGGATAGTTTAGCTTAGTTATTTTTGCACTCAAAATCGTCCAAAACCACAACACCACTGTTTGGGAATGCACGGCTGCACACATCCCTCTTATTTGCTTATTCCAGCTTCTAGTTAGCTTATCTAGGATACACTAGTACTTTTTAGGTAATATAGATTAGTTTAGTTAGTTTCCAGCTTATTTAGTGCTTATTGTAGTTTATAGAATAGCTTATTGTCTCATTGTTGCTCCTTTTCCCTTTTAGCCTAGGATTTCCCATTTACCCAAACTGCTTATGCTCCTTTTTCTTCTTCTGCTTATCTGCTTATTTCCCCCTAGCTCTATTTCAGTTAGTATCATAATGCTTGTCTTATTTTGCATTGCTTATTTGAGTTCTTTTAGAAACTGCCAATTGTTGCTCATTCATTTTGTGTGATACTGATGTGAATAAGCAGTTCCCAACTGCTTATTTCACAAGCTTGGATAAAAAGTTTTTACAAAAAGGTCTTATTTTTGTCTTATAAACAAATTGCAAAAAGAAAAATTTTAAAAAAATTGTTTGAAAAAAAAAAAGGTACCACAGGAATCGAACCTGGGACCTCTTGCTCAAACACCCGACTCAACACCTCATAACCAACTGCCCTAGGGACTTATTTCGTTAGAAGCTTGCACTATTAATCTTTTATATACACAAAACAGTTTTAAGCTTACTAGCTTATTTAGGCTTTTTAGTTGCTTATTTCGTTAAGTAGTGTACCTTTTTTTATGATCAGTAGGATTAGAAGTATTTTTAGTGAAATTTTCAGATTTTTCCAAAATCATTTAGTATTTTTAATTATTACATTAGATTAAATTAGTTTTTAAATCATAATAAATAATTTAAAAGTCGAAAAAAATACCCGGCTTTTTCCTAAAATTATTTTTAGTCGTTTAGAACGTAGGAAAATTAGTTTCACATCCTTAGGCCTTAAATTGCATTATTTTCACTTTTTGAGGCTCGGGATTAGCCCGGGTTTTCACGTTTTTGCATATTATCACTCTAGGACTTAGTATAACTTAATTTTATTGTTACGTATGCTTAGTAATAGTTAGTTAATCATTTACTTTGTTCCCGTAGCCTTAATTATTTTCCCTTTAGTTAATTTGTAGAAAACGTAGCCAAAAACAAAAATTCCCGTAACATCGAGCATTTTAATAACAAACCTCAAACGAAATTCTCAATTCACACCTCGTTGGGAAACGACCCGGGTAACCACTTGCCCGGTATCACTTATCGAGTATTCGCGGGTTTTGCGTGTCGACCTTTTTCCAAAACGGTTGATTTGTAATTCTCTCACGCGAGTATTTCGTATTTGATATTTTTATATAAAAATTGACTCATCAAATTTTTGGCGCCGCTGCCGGGGAGGTTGTGTCGCGACAATATCGTTAAGGTTTGACGATTAGTGACTTGAGATCCTTCCTTCGTGAAGTTATTGTTTTTTATAAAAATCAAAAAAGTAAAAAAATATTTTCCTTTTTCTTTGTATATATATATAAAAGATAAAAAATACAAAAAGATTTTCCCTTTTGTTTTAAATAAAATAGAAGACACAATCAATATAACATTCTCAACTTGAGTGTTATCATTATAAGTTCCCGAACAAAAGATTAAAAACTTGCCTTTGTGTCGCTCGTGATTTGGTTTACTTCTATCGGTTTAACAAACTGTGTGAGGGTATAAGGACGGCCTGACATTAAATTGCGGCTGAAAAGAGACGGGTTTTAATATGCTTCGCACTGACCTACTAAGTCTCTCCGCTCCTTTGTGCGTTTTACTTATAAAAGTGATCATTTCACGTGGGATTATTGGTATAAGTTCACTGTGTTTTGCCTCGGTCTTGTTTTAATTGAAAGTGTTGTTTTTGAAAGTGCATGCGCACTTTCGTTCTTCTAATTCTTCTACCCCTCTTCTTGAACTCGCCACAATTCCGCGAAGACGAAATAGACGTTCCCCGCCAATAGTCGAACCCGAGATTCGTACTAATCCCGACCCCATTCCCGAAATGGCGGATACTCGAACCATGTCTGAGTTACTTCAAGCTCCCGTAGACGGCTACGGTGATGCTATCGTCGTTCCACCAATTGACACCGAAAATTTTGAACTTAAGACTAATTTGATTCAATTGGTTTCATCTAAACCTTTTTGTGGGCTTGATAGGGATGAGCCCCATGCCCATATCCGTTGGTTTAATCAAGTGGCTTCCACTATTAACTTTCGGGGCGTCCCTCATGAGTCGATCAAGTTGATGTTATTCCCGTTTTCCCTCGAGGGGGCAGCCCGGATTTGGCTTGAGAAAGAACCCCCTCATTCAATCACGACATGGGAAGACCTCTCTAAGAAATTCGTTAACCAATTTTTCCCTCCGTCGAAAACTACAATGTTAAGAAATGAAATAACCAATTTCCGACAAAGATTCGACGAGAGTTTCGGTGAAGCGTGGGATAGATTCAAAGAACTTCTACGAAAATTCCCGCACCATGGCTTCTCCGGACCTTCATCGATCGATACGTTCTACAATGCTTTAACCCCATCCGACCAAGATTCGCTTAACGCGCCGCCGTGGTAATATCTTGAGTCGTATGCCCGGGGATATTAGAACGATTATCGAGAACAAATCAAAGGTTCCAACCTCCAGGAACAGAGCAGTTGTTGCTAAAGTCACTACCAATTCTTCTTCATCCGTTGTGGAGTCAAAATTGGAAGGACTTACCGACGTTATTCATAGCATGATAAAGAGTTAAAATTCAGAAAAGCGGAACCCGTAAAAGCCGTTACCGAAACTTGTGTTATTTGCGGTGGTCCCCATCCGTATTACAATTGTCAAGCCACCGATGGTGACGTCAGAAATGCCACCGTGGCAACTGCTAATCACAATCACAATCCTAATCCGAATCAAGGATACCTTGCTAATCAAATGGGACCACCCGGTTTTCCTCAACCTAACAATCAAAATAGGTTCAATCAAAATCAAGTGAAAGGGCAAAATGTTCCATATCAAGCCCCGATGAACCAATACCCTCCCCAAGGGGTTAATCTCAATCATGGTTATCAAGCTTCTAGTTACCAAACCCGGTTGGCCCCTCTATTGAACTTTCCAACTACATTAAGTCTAATGAGGTTACAATTAGGGGTTTGCAAAGCCAAATCACTACTTTGAGAAATGATTTCCAAACTTCAATGTCAAAACAAAGTAATGAGTTAAAAAACGAATTGAACAAAACAAACAACAAAATTGATCAAAATCAATACAAAATTGAAAATATGTTCAATAGTATCATGTGTCAAATAAATCAAGCTTCAACTTCTAAAACCCTTCCGGCCAATACGATTCCAAATCCGAAGGGAGAGTTGAATGCTATTGCCACCCGAAGTGGTAAGACATATGATGGACCCTCGATGCCTACACCCTCTCCAGTGAGGGAAGTAGAACGAGAAACCGAGGTGACAAAGGACAAGGTGCATTCTACAAGCCCACAAAGTACCGCACACGTCCAACCTCCGTGAGTCCACATCCCCATTCCGGAGACCGATGTTCCGAAGATTAAGCCTTCAATTCCTTATCCTTCAAGGCTTAATGATCAAAAGGCCCGCGACAAAACTAATCAACAAATGGAGAAGCTTATCCAAATCTTTCAAGATACGCACTTCAAGATTAGTTTCGCGGAGGCTCTCCTTCTAATGCCCAAGTTTGGTCCTACGATCAAAAGCTTGTTGGGCAACAAAGAAAAAATTTCCGAGTTGGCTAAAACTTCCTTGAACGAGAATTGTTCGGCGGTTATCCTTAAAAAACTTCTCGAAAAGTTAGGAGACCCCGGAAAGTTCCTCATCCCGTGTGATTTTCAAGGATTAGTTCAATGCTCCGCTTTGGCCGATCTTGGCGCGAGCATTAACTTGATGCCACACTCCGTGTGGAAAAAGCTTTCATTACCCCCACTCACACCTACATGTATGATCCTCGAGCTTGCCGACCGAACGAATTCTCATCCGTTAGGCATAGCCGAGGATGTCTGTGTGAAAGTAGGAAAATTTCATTTCCCCGCCGACTTTGTTGTCGTCGATTTCGATGCCGATCCCCGAGTGCCCCTCATCCTTGGGAGGTGCTTCTTAAAAACGGGCCGTGCATTGATCGATGTTGATGAAGGGGAAATCACTTTGAGGGTAAACAAAGAAGCCGTAACTTTCAATGTTAACCAAGATTTGAAATCTATGCCTACCATTTGTGGTATTGATAAAGTTGAAAGCCGTGAAACCAAGGTGACAAAGGACCCGGTGCTTCCTACTAATAACGGAAGTACTGAAAACGTCCAACCTAAGGTTATCCAAAATTCTTCATCTAGGATTGATCAAAGTCTTTCACGATTTACGGTTAAGAGATCTTCGAGTAAACGTGTTGAGCTTAAAACGATTACCAAGAAACCGGAGACCATAACGGAAGTGGTGGAAATTGCTAGCTCTAAGAGCACACCACTTGTCCCACCTCCGCATTCGGTTAATCGAATCGATCTTGTTGAACCTTCTTCGAGTGGCAATCCCACTCCTACTTCCGACCTCATTATTTCCGACTCTTCCCCTTCCCTCACTCCGCTTGAGGGAAGTAACTTGAATTTGGAAGAGATGGAAGCTTATTATTTTCCGTCAGGAATTGATGATGATGAATCTGACCCGGAGGGAGACCGTGTTCTTCTTGAACAATTACTTAGTGAAAATGAAGATCCGTTGTCTTCATTCCCTCCGGAAGAAATTGAAATTAAAGAAGTTGAGCTTTTGACTAAAAATCCTTCGAAGCCCGAGCCCGAGGATTCAGCTATTGATTTACTTCTCGAGGAGTTCGCCGATGAACTCGCTCGCCTTGGTCCTCTCCCACCGGGAATTGACAATGAAGTCTTTGACTTTGAAGCCGACTTACGTGAACTTGAGTATTTGCTGTATGGAGATCCTTCACTTGACCCTTCAATTGACAAAAAGGAGTTCTCCGATAAACTCGCTCTCACGGACTCGATTCCATCTAAGAATGAAAATTTGAACGATGATCCTTTGGAAAATTTTGATGATCCATTCTTTCCCAAGAAGGAGAAGAACCTTAAAGTTTCAATTGATGAACTTGTTGATCAAGATGTTCTTCATTCTTTTTTAACCAAGAGTGACTCCCCTTCTCTTGAGGATTTTACCGTGGTTGACACTTTCGATTCATGCCTCTCCGAGGATAAAGTGTTCAAACCCGGTATAATACCTTCCAAGGGAGTTCACTCTAAGAGAACTCAAATGTTTCAAACTCTTCGACCTAACCATGAACTCCTCTTCTCTATGGAGTTATTTGTGACTAAGAGTGTGCTTCTTGATGATCCATCATTCCCTCGTCTTCCCGCTAAACCGCCGGATGATGGATTCATCTTTGATTTTGAACCCAATACGGGTACTTTGATCTCTAAGGCGGTGGGCAAAGAATTCGAACACTATGTTCTCATGCCTAAAATTTTGCCCACCCAACCCACCCGTGTTACCTCATTCGGAAATGAGGATTTCATTTTCGACCCCGACATCTCCATTCATCATTCTTTTGAGCCGGATATATCTCTCGCCAGTGGAACTTTCAGCACATTCAATGTTTATCCAAACCATTTGAATGAAAGTCCGATGGAGATCTTCTCTTCCACTTGCTCCCCCATGGACCAATGAATTCGGGGTCGAGTCAAGCTAGCGACTCGGTTAACAAAAACAGTAGCATAACATGGGTGTCCACCCATGTTTCTATCTTCTTTCTATTTTCTAACACTAAGTGTGGGGGGGAATTCCCCCACTGATGTTTGCTTGTTGTGTTTGCTCTCTGTTTTCAGGATTCCCGTAGATCGTGATGATTGATGAGCCTGTTTTCAATCCGGCCCAATATCGATCTTTTTGCTAACGATTATCTAGGGATATCTTATTAATCCTTTTTGTGAAAAAGATTTCGCTTCCACACTTGGCTAGTAGTATTACCTTTTTCCGTTCTATAGTTTCGGCTACGGCCGGTACTTTGAATATTGAGGGCAATATTCAATTCTAAGTGTGGGGGGGAATTCTAAGCGAATTTGATCACATTATGTACCTTCTAGTACCCTAGCACCCCCGTTTTGACCAAAAATTTTAAAATTTTTATCGCTTTAAGTCAAGTATTTACATTTACAAGAAGTGCTTTGCACAAAAATAATTCATTGATACTTCGGTATTAATGGTAGTTTAGTCTTGATTCGGCTAGAACAAGGGAATCCCGACTCTGCTAGAGTGTTGATCTAGCTGCTCTCTTAACATTTAGGCTAAGGTTTTACGCGTTGTGCAAATGAAAATGCTAAGCGTGGAGTAGTTGGTTCTCTTTAGAGCTTATATAAGTAATCTATGGATTTTTCTCCCAGTAGCTCTTAATTGAACCTAAAATACGTGCTCATTGTCAAACTTTTGAACATTCAAATAGTCTTGTTACAATAAAAAGTTTTTAAGCAAAATTGATTTAGAGTCCGAGTTCAACTTTTTATTTAAATTTCCGAGAAAGCATACTTTCTTTAAATCTGAATAATGTTGCAAAATGAAAGTACCGTATAATGCTCGAATGATGCAAAAGTTGCAAGTTTAAAGTTCGAAGTCAAAAGTGAAAAAAAAAAAAAAAAAAAAAAAAAAAAAAAAAAAAAAAAAAAAAAAGTGAAAAAAAATGAAAAATGAAAAATATGAGTTGCGTGAATAAAAGCACTAAGTTGCTTATGAATAAATATGTGAAACTTGCTTTTTCTTAAATTTAAATCGGAAGTTGAACTCGTATTCGTCAAAGTTGTCTAAAAGTTTGATGGTTATTTGGAAATCCTTGATTTCAAAGATCCCGAAAGCTCCGATACTATTCTCGAGGGTGAAAACCTAGCCTCCTCAAAAGGACAAGCTGAGAAGAAAGTCGCAACATGGAGTGATCTCACCTTTGAATCTCGAATTTCTAAATTGTCGTCGGTTGTGATCCATTTAGGTTTTGTTTTAACTTAACGGTAGCTTCGTAAATCTTTGGAATCGAATTCCCGCTAATTCCGGTACTATTCTCTGTGAGGTGTCAAAAGCCCGGTCACTTAAAACTAATGTTTTGGGATGTGCCGAGAAGAAAGCCGCTACATGGAAGAGGCCCTTTCGATCCTTAGACTTTCATCGTTTCCGGTGGGTAAGTACTTTGGTTAAGTGGATAACAACCATAACAAATGTCGATTTAAATGATCAAACTTTTGAAAATGAGCACACTCACTTAAATTGTATAAATTGCGGGAGTAAAAAGTTAAGTCTCGACTTACATAGATTATTTGTATAAGTAGTGTTAGCATTTTACAAAAAACGTTTGCACAATAAGTTTAAGCTTGGTTTGAGAGTATAAAAAAGAGGATGACGATTATAATTCCCCGGAGACACCCATTTTGTGTGAATCCCGTTCTATGATGCCATCTTTTGATAATCAAGCATGTTACTTATTTACGTTCAAGTTTTAAATTTCTCGTAGTTGAATAAAAAGTCGAGACGGGGTATTCTTGGTATTTTTGATCCTTTCATTACTTCATATGATCGGATTACTAGGGACTAGCAATTGATAGTGTAGGGGATTTGATGAGTGCTTATTCACTCATCCTTTTTACCCATCTAAGCCCACAAAAACGTCTAAAAACACGGAAATATAACCAATTATGCTACAGATATCCTTGGAATGTGTTTTTATGTATTTCAGGTACAAAGGATCGAAAACAGGGCAAAAACGGACAGAAATGAGCTCGGATTGGAAAACGTGCTTTGCAGATGGAGCCGGAAGTGGATTTTCTACATTTTGAGCCGGGATACCATTTGGGAGTGAGCTTGGGGAATCAGACTCAAAAACCTATCCCTAAATCCAAATCACCATTTTACCCTTCTACTCGAACCCAAATGATTATTTTACCCTTTTTATCAAAAATTGAAAACTACTCTCTTAAACTCCATTTTTATTTAACACCAATTATTTTTTCAAAAACCAATTTGTATTAAAAGTTTTCTTGTTTAAAAAAAATAAAAAAATAAAAAAAATAAAAGAGTTTTTAATCAAAATCAGAAAATACAAAAGTTAAAACCCTTTTTAAACCTTAAAACAAGTTAACCCATTTATAACCCACCCATTTCCCTTAAACCTTTTCTTTACCCAAAAACCCATCCCCCCTTCTTCCCCATTTTACCCAAAACAGAAACTCACATATCCCCTGCTCCATTTTTGGCGCCCAAACCATATTCCCTCTCATCCCTTGTCCTCTTCTTCTCCCCATCACTCTCAAGACCTGGTCCCCAGCTCACCCTCCCCCACAAGCACATGGGTTATATGCCACCTTGGCAATCCCACAAACACTCATTGGATGTGGATAAGAAGCCAAGAAGATGGACGGCTTGGATTATATCCCTTGGTGCCCAAGCTCAGATGGATGGACAAGATTAAAGCAAAGAAACACAAAATCTCTCCAAAGCTCATTTGTCTCACAAGAAAAGCACAAGTAGAAGCACTTGAAGACCATTTACAGTTGTATAAATAGAGCACTTGTAGCCATTTGATAGGGCATTAGGTTTTTAGTATTTTTAATTTAGTTTTCTGTTTTTCTTTAATCCAGTTGTAGTATTTTTAATATTAATGAAAAAAGTTTTTTTCTCTCAAAATTCTATTTACAGCTTATTTTGCTAATAAGCACTTGAGTGCTTATTAGCTTTTTACTCATTATATCTCAGTTCAAAGTTTTGATTTAAGCTACACTTTAGTTCTTGCAAAAGAAAGTACAAGTTTATTTCAAAAAAACCAGTTTCAAAGCAGTTTCAACCCATTAAGGGGTGTTTGGTTTAGGTCAAAAACCTGAGTCAAAACCCATTTTTAACCGTTTGACTTGCAAAGTCAAACTCATTTTTAGCCCTTTAGTTAGTTTTCACAAAGTACATTTTGTTTTGACAAAAGTTTACAAGATTTGATAACAAAAAAAAAGGTCTTTTGCTTTCTGTCCTGCTCACGTAAAACAGCAGCTGTAGCTGCTGTTTGACACCTTTTTCACAGCTTATTTTTAGTCAAAATCTCTTCCAAATTACTTTTCCCACATCCCAACATACCCATCTTTATATTTCAGTAGCTTGTTTGCACTTAGGATAGTTTAGCTTAGTTATTTTAGCACTCTAAATCTGTCCAAAAACCACAACAGCCACTGTTTGGGACTGTTGTAGCAGCATGCACACATCCCTCTTATTTGCTTATTCCAGCTTCTAGTTAGCTTATCTAGGATACACTAGTACTTTTTAGGTAATATAGATTAGTTTAGTTAGTTTCCAGCTTATTTAGTGCTTATTGTAGTTTATAGAATAGCTTATTGTCTCATTGTTGCTCCTTTTCCCTTTTAGCCTAGGATTTCCCATTTACCCAAACTGCTTATGCTCCTTTTTCTTCTTCTGCTTATCTGCTTATTTCCCCCTAGCTCTATTTCAGTTAGTATCATAATGCTTGTCTTATTTTGCATTGCTTATTTGAGTTCTTTTAGAAACTGCCAATTGTTGCTCATTCATTTTGTGTGATACTGATGTGAATAAGCAGTTCCCAACTGCTTATTTCACAAGCTTGGATAAAAAGTTTTTACAAAAAGGTCTTATTTTTGTCTTATAAACAAATTGCAAAAAGAAAAATTTTAAAAAAATTGTTTGAAAAAAAAAAGGTACCACCTCAAACACCCGACTCAACACCTCATAACCAACTGCCCTAGGGACTTATTTCGTTAGAAGCTTGCACTATTAATCTTTTATATACACAAAACAGTTTTAAGCTTACTAGCTTATTTAGGCTTTTTAGTTGCTTATTTCGTTAAGTAGTGTACCTTTTTTTATGATCAGTAGGATTAGAAGTATTTTTAGTGAAATTTTCAGATTTTTCCAAAATCATTTAGTATTTTTAATTATTACATTAGATTAAATTAGTTTTTAAATCATAATAAATAATTTAAAAGTCGAAAAAAATACCCGGCTTTTTCCTAAAATTATTTTTAGTCGTTTAGAACGTAGGAAAATTAGTTTCACATCCTTAGGCCTTAAATTGCATTATTTTCACTTTTTGAGGCTCGGGATTAGCCCGGGTTTTCACGTTTTTGCATATTATCACTCTAGGACTTAGTATAACTTAATTTTATTGTTACGTATGCTTAGTAATAGTTAGTTAATCATTTACTTTGTTCCCGTAGCCTTAATTATTTTCCCTTTAGTTAATTTGTAGAAAACGTAATCAAAAACAAAAAACCCGTAACATCGAGCATTTTAATAACAAACCTCAAACGAAATTCTCAATTCACACCTCGTTGGGAAACGACCCGGGTAACCACTTGCCCGGTATCACTTATCGAGTATTCGCGGGTTTTGCGTGTCGACCTTTTTCCAAAACGGTTGATTTGTAATTCTCTCACGCGAGTATTTCGTATTTGATATTTTTATATAAAAATTGACTCATCACTTTCACATGTCCTTTTGGAACCTACGCTTACAGGCGTATGCCTTTCGGTATTTGCAATGCCTCTACGACTTTTCAAAGGTGCATGATTGCCATATTTCAAGACATGCTTGAAACCTCCATGGAAGTTTTCATGGATAATTTCTCAGTCTATGGAGACTCATTTGATGCTTGTATTTTAAATCTTGATAGAAATGCTCGAAAGATGCAAAGCTGCTCATCTCGTTCTAAATTGGGAAAAATGTCACTTCAAGGTGACTGAAGGAATTATGCTTGGTCACAAAATTTCCAATGCAGGAATGGAAGTGGATAAAGCCAAAATTGATGTTATCGCAAAGTTACCACTGCCGACTAACGTTAAGCCGTTAGAAGTTTTCTAGTACATGTTGGGTTTTACTGACGTTTCATCAAAGATTTTTCCAAAATCTCTCGTCCTATGACAAAACTATTTGAGAAAGACTGTCTTTGAATTTAATGCAGATTGCATTAAAGCATTTGAAACTTTGAAAACCTAACTGACTAGTGCACCTATTATGGTATCACTTAATTGGTCATTACCATTTGAGCTCATGTGTGATGTAAGCGATTTCGCTCTAGGAGCTATTTTAAGACAACGAGAGGGTAAACACTTTCGTCCTATATATTATGCCAGCAAACACCTAATAATGCTCAACAAAACTATATGGTTATAGAGAAAGAATTATTAGCCATAGTATTCTCTTACGACAAATTCAGATCTTATCTCGTGCTTTCAAAAATGATTGTGTTTACTGATCATTCATCACTCAAATATCTGTTTACGAAACAAGACTCAAAACCACGTCTTATCCAATGGATTTTACTACTCCAAGAATTTGATATTGAGATCAAAGATAAGAAGGGAGCAGAAAATCTATAGCGCCTTGAGAATCCAAATTTAAAAGAATTAAGGGAAGATGAAATAGATGATTATTTCCCTGGTGAGACTCTCATGACGGCTGGCACAAGCGATGATAAAGAAATTTCAATGTTTGCAGATTTTGCAAATTATTTCGTTGGAAGAATTCTTAGAAAAAAAGATTAACTCATTCCCAACATAGTAAATTCTTTTTAGAACTTAAACATTATATTTGGGAAGATTCATATCTTTTAATGTGTTCCGATGGGATGATCAGAAGATGTGTTCATGGTTTTGAATCTCGAAGAATTCTTGATGAATTCCATCATGGCGTGACTGAGGGACACAATGGTCCTTCCACTATAGTTAATTTTTTTTTTGATGTTGGATTCTATTGGCCAACAATTTTCAAAGAAGCTCATATTCTCGTTCAGAATTGTGATGCTTGCCAAAAATCCGGTAGCCTTTCTCGCAGAGATGAAATGCCGCAAAACAACATTCAAGTGTGCGAAATTTTTGACATTTGGGGAATCGACTTCATGGGTCCTTTTCCAAAATATCACACATATGAATAAATCCTCATTGCTATCTATTATGTTTCCAAATGGGCAGAAGCTGATGCTTTACCCATAAACGATGAAGGAGTTGTGATTAATTTTTTCAAAAAGCTTTTCGCTCGTTAAATTCCAAAAGATTTGATAAGAGACAAAGGTACTCACTTCTGTAACAAACGATATGGATTTCATCATCGTTTCACTACAGCTTATCATTCTCACACTAGTGGCCAAGTCGATGTAAAACCCTAAAACCGTGGACGTGTTAAAAGACTATATTACCCTCGAGTTATAATCCGTATAATAAAACCGTAATCGATATGTCTCACTAAAATGCTTAAAACTTATGATAAATAAAGAAATGGAATGAATAAAACTTATAATTATAAAACTAATGAATATCACACATATAAGAAGTCACATGCACCTACCTAGAAAAAATAAATAGACAAAGAGTACATGTTATTTTGGAAGGGATATGGTTGTTTTAAGCCTTGGCCGATTTTCTTCCCCCTCTCCACGCCTAATCCCTAAAATTTTGGGCTATCACACTTTAATTCCTAATATAAGATAACCCTTTTACTTTTACATTCAAAACAAATGAAAAACAAACCCTAGCCTCCCTTAAGCAAGTCACGGCATTCTCCCTCTCCTCTCTTCTTGTCGACACTCATTCCAGCCAACAAGGTGAGTCGAAACCTCTTCTTCTAAGCTTGATATTCTTGACATCATAATGTATTGATTTGTTTCTGGTCGTATGGTTTATTGGGCTGCTGTCGTGGGATGTAAAGCACCAAGAAGGTGATTGTTTTGCTCCATTCGATCCTTGATCTCTTCTCCATTATGTCTCGACTACAAGGTATCACCATGGCCTCTTATCCTTTCATTTTTTCCCATGCTGGTCGTGACATGTTCATCACCATGCGCATGTTTTTGGTTTTGTTTGATATGTCGTGAATGGTCCTAAGAATAACTTTGTAACCTAAAATATTTGTAACACATGAAATCATGGAAATAAGGGGTTGGGTATATGTCGAACCATGCTAACATAAACTGTTTTGAGTCTCCCTTTTGTTGTGAGTTTTAAACAGCCATAGTCGACTTTCTTCTTCATAATTAATGCATAAATGAGCCTAATAAGGTGTAATATTGTCATATGTTTAAAACCAGTTATTTGAAATCCTAAATGACAAGGTATATGTGTCGACTAAAGCCTTATGAAATCTGATTTTTGGTGGTCTATCTGGTCGTGCACTTCAGCCCCTACACACGCCTTATTAAACCTAAAGATGTGTCCCATATAATGTCTAATCTAAAGCTAAAACTTACTCGGTTATTAACACATTAAAGACATGACTTAAAACTTTGTTAAACATGTCAATAAGGAGTCTAAAATCTGGTCTTTGTGACGTTGAGATCTGGTCATGAATGGTTAATCTAGTCATGTGTTTAACGCTCTAATAACGTGTCATATGGAACCTATAAAACGTACAAATGGAAGGATAAACCGAAGGCTATTAAAACGAGTTATGTAAACACTTAAAGATCAGTTTATTAACCTTAATTATGTGACTAAATACATGTATAAAGCTGGTCCTAAAATACGATAAGTAAAACGCTTTATATGTCTTGTTTCGAGTCCTTAAAACGCGTACAAACGGGCCTTATAAGTGGTGTAATAAATTGGTATTAAGGGGTATCGTTGGAGTAACTTTAAGGGCTGTTAGAAGGGTTTTAAAAAGGGTATAAACCTGTTTTGGAGTTAAGAGCTTTGTTGTGTTTAAGTAAGTGTCGTATACGGGCTTATGTATATCATAATTAACACGATAAGATGGTAAATAACGTATAAGATATTTGTAAGATGGAATTAGGGTGTCGTTGGCATTATCACATATTATATTATTGATCTCGACCTAAAAGTTACTTAAAATGGAAAGATTACTAAAAGTGGAAACCTGCTAAAAATGGAAAGCCGTCTAAAACGAGTAATCTGATTCTTATGGAGCGTTATCTAATTCATATAGGTTCCGGGCGACGGAATTGATCTCATTTCTTGACTTTCATTTCATTGTTTACTGCTTTGATAAGGTACAGATATTCTATCCCTTTTCAGTAGGGATTTCTCATGATCTCTTTGCATCTCTGATCTCTTGCCTTTGTTTATTGAACCTTTGCTCTAATATTGAACTATTGCTATTGACCCCTCTGTTATTGAACCTCTGTTACTGAACCTCTGTTTATGAACCTTTGATACTGGACTATTGCTATGAACCTCTGAATTGTAGACTAATGATATTGGACTCTGATTATGATGACTTATATATTGTATATTGTGGACCTTGCCTTGACCTGTCAGTTTGAGACCCGAGCTATCACTAGGCATGGGGGTTCCATGTCCGTGTCATTGATGCACCAATGGCATGACTCTAGTGTGTACGAGTGATGTTACACACCGTCCCTTTCTGTTATCTGATTATGAGCTCGATATATATTGTATGGCCACTATCTGTCTGCAGGGGCGTATGGATGCATCCTAGATTTGTTCTGTTATATGATATATTATGATTTGTCTGGTGAATGGATGTCGTGTGCAATACGCGTCTTCACAATCTGGGAGCTGATCACTCCATGTCTGTTATATCTGCTATGGTTACTATTGGTTACTACAGGCTACTATGGATATATGATTTGATTTGATTTGTTTTGTTGGCTCGTGGTGGATAACTGACCCCTTTTCCTATGTTTCATTTACCCTACTCTATTCCTTTGATATACCAGATTTATTGACTAACCTTCCTTACTTTGTCCTCAATTCAGTTTTATTATTATTGTATCGTTATATATGTTCACTGGGCTTTTAAGCTCACCGCATTTCATTTCTGCGGCGGTACATAAGCTAGGAGCTGGAAATTGTTTGGGGTTGAGAGTAGGATGTCGTGTGTGGATTGACCTTAGTCATCTTAGACTTTGATTACCATTGTTATTTTGTTTTGGAGACTTAGACGTTGTATCGTTTCTTTTCCTTTGGACACCTTTTGGAACTTTTGTACTGTTCAAGTCGTGTTGAATTGTTATCCTTTGACATTTATTATAAGATTTCCGCAGTGTGATTTATGTTCATTATGTATGTTCTGATATGACACCATACTGTGATACTTCTACCCTTATCGGGTTGGGGTGTTACAGTCGAAAACACCAACAGAGCACTAAAAAGGATACTCGAAAAAATAGTCAAGGATGATCATTATATTTGGACGAAGAAGCTTGATGATGCTCTGTGGGCATTTCGTACGGCTTATAAATCTTCAATTGGCACAACACCATACAAAATTTTGTATGGAAAAACTTGTCATTTGCCATTCAAAATCGAAAATCGCGCTTACTGCGCTCTCAGAAATTGTAACCCCGATCTCAAAATAGAAGGAGAAAAAAGATTCTTACAATTGCATGAACTTGATGAGTTAAGACTCCAAGCTTATGAGAATTTTAAGCTTTACAAATATAGAACCAAAGCTTGTCATGAGAAGAAACTTCGAATTCTGAAAGAGTTCAAAGCCCGAGACAAAGTTTTCCTTTTCAACATGAAATACAAGTTTAAAGCTACAAAGCTCAAATCAAAATGGTACGGACCATACATAGTGAAACATGGATTTTCATTCGGATATGTCGAATTATATAACAAACAAGGTGGAAGTTTTATTGTTAATGGGCATCGTATTAAGCTATTTCATGATAAGGAGCAGTTGAATGAAATATTGATTGAATAAATTTCGCTCGAAACAAAATATGAGGCTATTCTTTTCATTGCAACCTTTACAACGGATTACAAAAAAATCATACCATGGGCTTCAAAAAATGGATTCATCTACGATGTTCTTCCAAAAGTTTGTTATACTGCAAAATTATATGACATCAATGAGACTGGAGAAGGAATAGTGAGAGGAAACATGGTGTATATTCCCAAATCTTCAAGAAAGAAACTGAAGATTACAACCACGTGAACAAAGGAGTTTGAGTCAGGCCGATGACTTGGTAATAAAACAAGCGCTTTTTGGGAGGCAACCCATGTGATTTTAGCTTTTATTTTACTTTATTTTTCAGTGTTCGCACCCTATCTATATCTAACCCCTGTTTGAACTTAAGTGTGAGGTTGTGACACTACCTTTTTAATAAAACATAAAAATCCAAATATATTTTGCAATTTGCGTGTTTGTTTGTGTAAGATTACTGCAGGTAATGATTACTTCACTTGGACACTTGGATTAAGAAATCAATTGAAGCTTCTGCATAGTATTTTCTCATCTAGAAGATCAATCGCATTTCTATAAAGCAGCAAGCCTGGTTTTATTTCTTATTTTCATATTTTGAAGTTTTGTTATCACATTGAGGACAATGCCTAACTTAAGTATTTGGGGGGGGGGGGGGGAAATAGGAAAATAAGAATGATTTAATTTTTGAGCTAAATTTTATATTTTGCTTGCCCTTGTGATCTACTTAAATTTACACTTTTAGGGTAATAAATTAGAATAACTGGATCAATCAACTGGTAAAATCTATAATTTTGAAAATTTGTCACGTGTCCCAATTAATATTGCAATCCATTATGGGATTGATAACATTTGCTAGCACATATTATAGACCTTCCAATAAAAATGTGATGATTTGAGCCTGTTTTATATGTAGCATACAACTTTTATGCTTTGATCTTTTGCTATGAGTGTGCCGACAATTTTATTTATTCTAGAATTTGTTCTTGTAAATCATTACTAGACCGTAGTGGGATTGCATTTTGAGTGATATAAGTGTATATGCGTGATAAGAGGCACCCTTAGGAATTAAACCCAAATGGCCTTCCATTCTCATTTATTGATTTTTAACTAGCTACCTTGCTAGTTAAACCACCGATATAAACCCATTTGTTAGCGTTCATTTTTAACGCTAGATACCCCTAGTTACACCTTCTAAGCCAACCTTTTCATTTTTGTTAAATCCAGAAAAAATACAAAAAGATTTTACACTTTTAGCCTAGCTTAGCCTTACATGGCAAGATGGATGTTATGTGAAAATCATTGAATTTTGGAGGAAGTTACATGCTCCATAGTCCATTGGAATTATGATCGATCGCCAAAAAAGGTGGCCGAGGAAAGTCATCGCAACTATAAGGTGACGAAAAAAAGGAGTAAGTCATCGCAACTATAAGGTGACGATAATAGCCAAAAAGCTATGTATTTATGATTGATCGATATTAATATTCCCAAGTTATATCATAGTGGTTCGAAGTGGCTAGAAAAATTTGGTTTGTAGACTTTGATTACTTTGTATAATCTTTATTTAAACCTTTCACAATAAATTCCCATGTCTAATCCATACCCGATTAAAAACCCGTAAGCCAAACAATACAACCCGAATAAAAGACCTCTTTGATATTTATACTTGGCACTCACGCCATGTCGGTTAAGTTTTGTTTCTCGTACAAGCCTATAGTATTTAGATCATGACTGAGCAATGAGAGTGATTTCTCCTATATACTCCACCTACTAAAATGAGAGTTTCAAGTGAATTATATTTCATTTCTTTTTCGTGAGGTGAATTGAAATGTTAATCCAACAAGAAAATCATTAGGCATTGTCAAACATCTATATTCTTCACTATTTTTAAAATGATGGATCTCATCTTTTATTTGTACTTGGTAGATTTACATCACATTTTTCTTAACACGTTTGTGTACCATGTGGATTTATTTTTACTTCTAGATTTGCTTGAGGGCAAGCAAAGTTCAAGTGTGGAGGAATTTGATAACGCTTATATTGTGCATGTTTTTATTAGCGTTATCCGTGCTTTTGTGTAAGTTCTTTGGTTATATTTATAAGCTTTTGTCACTTAATCTTACCAAAGTATGTTTGCAAAGTATATGTAGCCAAGTACAGGAAAAGTAAGAAAAAATGAAAAAAAAAATGTTGAATAAATGAAGATTATGATCATACGAATATTCTCGTATCAAGACACCAAAAGGCATTTCAAGAGTCAAAGATCCAAGGATTCAACATCTCAAAGTCCCAAGACAGAGGAAAGATCAAGTTTGGATGAAGAATAAAGAGCTACAAACAAGAGTCAAGCAATCGGCAAGTCAAATGAAATAAGACCAGGAAACATACTTGCTGAAGACCCCAGCCGATCGGTCGCAACCCTCAACCGATTCGGCTGGAGGAGTTATAGAAGACCAGCCGATCGGGTGGAAAGCAAACCGATCGGCTGGAGCACCCTCTCTTGCCAAATCTTCATCACTAAGATTTCCAGCTTTTATCCAACAATTCTAAGTCCTTCTAATCAGTATTCTAGGCCATTATAGTCTGCTTGTTAGCCATGTTGAAGTATTAAACACCATAGGCCTTGAGAGTAGTATAAATAGAGCCATTTTCACTTATTTCTAAAAACACACAATCTAATCATCAATCAACTCTCAAATATTCTCTCAAAAGCTCTCAATTTCGTCCTTAGAAGTCCAGAAAAGTTTGGAGGTCTAAGAAGTCAACATTTGGTGGTCAAACCATTAATAAGTCAACACCAAAACTTGGGGTATCATTACTTAATCATTTGTAATCTTATTTCTATCATTGTAAGACTTTTAAGGGGGGAGGGAGTGGTACCCTAATACCCAACACTACCCAAATTGCCACATCACCTCTATCTAATAAAAACCCTCCAACTCAAAACTACCCAATTCTACCCTAACACTACCCAAAGTGGAGGGAGTGGTACCCAAACTACCCAAGCCACTCCCTCCTCTCTTAAACGTTGGATTTGGATACCAAATACCTCCTCACCTCATTCGGTTTCACAAGCTGATTTGGTACTCGAAAATCCAATACCGATTGACACGGTGCGGTGTTACCGTCCTACCCGATTCTACCCGAGCTCCATACCGAGTCCACTCCCTCCCCTCTAATCATATTTTCTAATGTTCAAAATTCTAAGTTTATGTTTAAGTTTGCTATGAGTGGCTAGTGCCTTTGTGCACTTTCTTAGATGATGTTTATTATATGATGATTTTCTTATGATTTTGATAACATGTTTTAATTCAATTTCAAGTTAATTCTAAGACCCAATTATGTTTAAGTTTTATAGTGACATTTGTTAATCAAGTTTGACTAGTTGTTGGTGGTTTTAAAGGTCGAAAGAGTTCTTATCATTCAACTAGTCATAATCATTCGTCTATAAATGATTATTTTTAACCGTTATTCTTGGTTTAACAAAGGAACTTGAATGTGATTGTAATAAGAATTCTTTTTTTTTGTCAAATTGGATTGATTGAAAGCAACTTCATGGGTCTATTGTTGCTTTTTGTAACAAAGTAAGTGCCACGTATTTTTCCTCTAATCATGTACCACACCAACGAACTAAACATGTAGAAATAGATTTACACTTTGTTAGGGAATGAGTTGCCATTGGACATATTCATGTTCTTCAAGTTCCCTAACACATCCATATGCAGATATTTTCACTACATGACTACCTTCGCAGTTGTTCTTCAAGTTTAGTTCCAGTCTGAGCATTCATGAACCTCCATGCTCGGACTCGGGGGGGGGGGGGGGGGGGGGGGGGGGGGGGGGGGGGGGGGGGGGGGTAAATAGTATACATTTAGTATAGTGTTTATTACTTTTGTATAGTTTAAGGGTCCAATATGTTACATTGTACCTTATAGTTGTCTATTTATACTATGAGAAGGCATAGCCAAACCCTAATGGCTATTCACTAAATCTATCAGTTAGTATAGTATTTGTTTTAATAATTCTAGACGTCGTCGTCTTATCTCTTATCTTAAAAAAACCGCCTTTATGCCACACCGTTAAACTCTAGTTGCCGTAGTATCTCTTATCTAAAAAAAATAAAATGTTTGGACCATAACTCATAAAATGTAATGAGTTAACCTACGTCGTCAACCCCATTGGCTTTGTATTGAAATTTCGAAGAAAATCATTTCGGATATGTTGTCGTATCAGTCGCCACGCGCCGTAACAAGCAACCAGGTTTTTAAAATACAAATTGCTCAATATTTTGCAAATAACTCTCAAGCAGCTTAGAGTTAGCTGACGCCGTCGGTGGCCATGTATTCGTAATTAAATTCCGAAGAAAAAAGCATACCGGAGTTGCCGCCTTCACATGACGAACACTCCATTACACGCCGTTATAAGTCCAAACAGTCGTCGAAAAAGAAAATTATTCTTTTCAGAGAGTATCTGAAAGTTTTTTTTTTTTTAAATTTGAGTTTTCGCTTTCACAACTCAAATTGCGAGAAAATATTCGATAATAAATAAACTCAAACCCATTTATGGGTTTTGGGTTTTTAGGTTTCCTCTTATGTAACCAGTATGAATTTTGTCTCAATAAACATGATAACCTACAGAACTTATATATGCATAATAAAACCTTAATTGACACAAACCCGCAACCAGGTGCAATATCTATCCTCTAATATAAATATCCATTTACGCTCCATATCAAGTAATCACCCTTCGACTTTATCACGTGGATATTTTTCACCAAGTCGGGTTAAGAATGTCATGTCCACCTCTAACCATGATATATTAATTTGACATATTAACACAAGGGAAGTGATGCTTGCACCACAATTTTTGATGTACACAACGCACTTAAACATATATTATGTTGTAACTTGTGCATTAATAATATGATATTATGGTGAAAGAATCAAAAAATGTGATGTAATTAGCACCTCTCTTAAAACAATGTGACGAAGATTCATTTGATTTTCATACAAATTCGTATTTACTAATAAAATCTTGTTAGAGATTTATGCTGAATTTGAAATGTTGACATATGTTAGAAGGAAATATTTTGCAAAGAGAATAATACCAATCTTAAAAGCTTTGACCCTTTCATTTTGAAAGGTATGCTAGAAGACGTCAGTTTGGGATCATGATGGTGTAAGCTTTATGTGACCATGTTTTAGATATCCTTGCAATTTCTATACTTTGTTTTCTTCAAACCAAGTATCCCTTGAGTTCTATTACTTTAGATTAAAAGGTTGCCATCATATTTAATATATACTTGGTATATGCATTTAAAATTGTTTTAATAGCTGGTTTATGCGACTTGCAAGTATAATATTTAGTTCACAATTGTTATATGCATATAGTCATTGTTATAATACTTATACACATACAAAGTTTTTAAATAAGTAGTTATTTCGTCTATTAAATGTAGAAGGTTGGGTGTAATGGTAACTTTCTTTATCATCTTCATTTTCTTCTCACATTCGCACCACTTTTATCCTTGTAACAATCACACAACCCTCATCATTTAACTATAACCTGCCACACACGTACGAAGACACAAAACACACCTCACCAGGTGGTGATCACCACCTTCTCCTCCTTTATTTTGCTACATTCCTCGTGATAACACCCTCTTGTAGCAAGGCATTACGTGTGATCATCACCTTTGCCTCACCCATTAAGAGTGGTCTAAGAAAGAAACAAAAGCAACAACCGGCGAACAAGACAATAATTAAAAGAAGAAAAAAGTAGATGATAAAAGAGAAAGAAACGATACAAAATAAAATTTAATAAATTTTAAGAAACGATACAAAATATATATATATATATATATATATATATATATATATATATATATATATATATATATATATATATAGGGATAAGGGGACCCATATAATTGTAGCTAATATATTCCCATATATATATATATATATATATACTATGATATTCGCACACACGGCGATAAGTATAGTTATATACATTTGCTAACACGTTTAGTGAATTCGTTTCACAACACTTCGAATGTATATGTGTTAGTTGTAAGTGTTTGTTTGGGTTACCCGTAACTTTCCCGTAGCTTTCCCGCGACATCATTATTCCCGCATATAGAAACACCCTCGCAATCTCTTGCCACAAACACTCTCCCAAAAGTATATGATTTTGACGAATCAAGATTATATTCATTGAAATAAATGAAATAAATGTTAAAGTTGTAAAAATTTGAATTAAAATAAAATAAACCCACTAAAAATATAAAAACTAAAAACTCATAAAAATATATCAAAATGGATGTTGAATTAAAGAGCATAAAATTTTAGAAAATATGGTGAAATTAGATTATAAAAAAAATAAGTAGATAAAAAGATATTTTAATTTGAAAATAAAGATGAATTTTTAGTTGAGAAGTGACACATGTCATTTTATAATTGGAGCTCCATATCTTACTTTTTAGTGGTTAGGAGTTAGGCTTGGAGTTTGTTAGAAGTTAGGCTTGGAGTTTGTTAAGAAGTAACACGTGTCATCTCATGATTGGAGCTCCTTATCTTAATTTTTGGTTAGGAGTTAGGCTTGGAATTCTTTCCGTAATAAGCAAGTAAAAAAGTCTGAATTTTTAAGCCTTCTAATTTAGAAGGCCTAAATGCATTATAAAATAGTATTGATATATATATATATATATGTTTTTGTTCAAGAAAGATTAACGATATTCTTATAAAAAGAGTGAAAAAGACTTGTAATTAATACTATTCGGGTTATGTTACGTTTATACTAGTTACTGAATTGAATTTTGAACATTATTAGGAAATAACAATTTTCAATTTTCATCTAATCTAATCAAAGGTTATCAAACACGAAATCCAAACTTTATATGGACAGAGTTTGTAGAAATGAAATACGTGTCTTGACTATATGTGGCATACAAATCATATCTATCATTCTTTAGATTATATGAAAATCTATGAACGATTAGCTGGGCACTAATCAGCTTAAACTGGACGAACCTAAAACAATGGTGTATAACAGCAAATAATTATATTTGTGAATTTGTAGTTCTGGTGTGAACTTTGATACAATACTTACGGGTTCAATTTGTAGTCATTGCGAGAAAAAAGTTTGAGGATGAAACAATATTTAAACTATTAATTTAGTGATATATGTTGTTATCATTTTTAATCAATGGTACATTGGGTATAACATATTACTAATTTTTAATTTTTAAGTTTCAAGAAAAATTACCTGTGCTTTATATATAATATAAAGATAAATTTATATGGTTCGAGTGCAGGGACGGAACCAGGGGATTCCCGCGGGTTCTCGAGAACTATATGGATTTTTTTTGATGTAGTGTTAACTTTTGAGGAAAAAAAAAGTCGATTTTTCTCAAATGAAATGCACCCGGTCCACTAAAATGTGTTTCTAATATTATGGGTTATGGTTCAAAAATTTTTATGCACCCGAATATTTGGTCCTGATTCTGTCGAGTGCATTGTCATACACATTTATCAGGGCCGGCTTTAGGGGAGTGCAAGATATGCGATTGTACAGGGCCACCGCTTGACGAATGCCACCAAATTTCATGCACTTCTATTATATATATGAACACAATACGAGGTTCAAGCTTAATTAATTTATGAACTACTTATACATATATGTATATTATGTGTGTGTTTAAGGGCCTCTTTATAGTAATGGCACGAGGCCACTGAAATCCACGAGACGACCATGCATGCTAAATAGAAAAATCGAACTTGGATATCTCACTTGATGATACACGTTAATGATTTAACACAGATATATGTGATTATTGGAACCTCAACGGTGTACTATACACAATATTGGCAGGGGCTTGATATTTTCGGATGGAGATCTAAGTGCAAACCTCACATGCAGCAACTTTGTGACTGGACACACCGCTCTAGTTTCAAAAGAGAAAAGTTTAAGAGAAATCTGTCATGCATGTTTTTCTAATTAATCGGCGAAAAATCTCTCAAAAGATAATCATTGGTCATATAATCATTGGTCTTCTTATTATTTGAGGGTGCCAAAATGTAAATAAAGCAAATGAGATTCATACCACGTCAGCCATACCGAATAAGCTATGCAATATACTAAACTACATCACCATGATTATATGACAACGTCACACAAAATATAAAAAGAAAGAAAAATATAACACCCAAAACTCAAGTTAACTCACATGTAGGACCCACGTGATCAGCAGCTCAACCGTATTCGTCTTGACCTTCTTATTCCCAGTCTATATAAATACATAACAAACTTTCTTTCTATTCTCACAAAAACAATATCCAACAAGTACGTACCTTAAATATGTCGTTTGATCATCCTCGTAAAGTTGTTCGAAAGTTTCTCGCTAGACCTCAGCATGAAGGTGCTGGAGCTGTTGTTAGACGAAGCATCGGACGGTTAGTACAATACTACAATGTCGTCGTTGTAGTTTTTTCCATGGTCGTATTGTTTGGTATTTACAGTCGTCGTAATTACGAACTACCTAGTAGTTTTATTATATATTACAATACATTTGCCTTTCCAAAAAAGCACTTATCTAACTGTTAGTGTTTTGATATGTTTAATTAGTTTGTAAGTTTGTAACTGTGACAAGGACATATAATGATAGAAAGATACATAAACAGCATGATTGGTTTTATAGTTATATATTGGTTTTATATGAACAAAAAACCAAATATAGATGGTCTCTTTGGAAGCTATAGCAAGTGTGGAAGTTAATATATTATTTTTGAAATTTTTTTTCAGGTTTGAGCTCAAATATTTTGATCCTTTCCTTGTTTTGGATGAATTCTCATGTGGGTCTCACTTCTTGTCATCTCTCTAAATATTTTTTATGGCTTAGAAAAATATCTGATTTTATGTATATGTAATTTGCAGTATGTGCTCCTGCCGGCTTTCCTGATCATCCGCATAGAGGTTTGTTTATTTTTTTAGTTGTTCACATGCAAATGCATCTACAAAGTTTATAATCTCCTTCATCTCGGTCTCATTTCTTGATTCTGGTCACTTTTTTTTAACGTCATTGTGTTTTTCTAAACAGGATTTGAGACTGTCACGTACATGTTACAGGTAAAGTTCTATACATTCTATTCAAATATGTTGAATGAAAAAAATTCATAAAGTTTGCACATTTGAGTAGCTCATTAACATATTAAGCAAAAAAACTATTAGTATGTCTTTGAATATGCTGTTTACACCCACCAACTTATTTGCACTACTAAATATTCAGAAAAAATTACTCTGTAACTACTTGTGTTTGTCACTATAGTGCTTAAGTGAAAACTGCACTTCCTTAATAATGCTCTTGTCACTATGGGTGTTTAAATGCTAAATTAACTTAAGTCAACTTTGTTACATATAATTTTATTTTTTCTCTTTGGTATCTTTCACTTTTGAAATAAAGTATTAAAATGATATAACTTATGAATTCAAGAAAAACGAAACTCAAGATACGCGCACGTAAATTATTCACGTGGTAAATATGATTTCAAATGGGGTTGACTTAATACATTTAATATGGGAACTTATGTAAATCTAGATCATTATGCTGTACCATGATATGGGATTAGTGAGGTTTGAAAAAATGGATTAATTAATGATAATTTGGGTGAAATGTTTTAGGGAGCTGTAACGCATGAAGACTTTGAGGGACACAAAGGGACCATAGGAGCTGGTGATTTGCAATGGATGACTGCTGGAAGAGGAGTTGTTCATTCAGAAATGCCTGCTTCTAATGGCACTCAAAAAGGCTTGCAATTATGGATCAACCTTTCCTCAACACACAAAATGTACCATCATGCTTGATTAATTATACTTATATCTTTATAATATCCCACTTAGCTTAAACTTATCTATATATGTTGACTTTTGATTCATATAACAATTGTATATTGTATTGGATATGGTCCTTTTTTCTAACATAGGAAAAAGGTCTAGTATCATAAATCATGACTTTATAATGGGATTCCTTTAGTGGAAATTTTTCATAAGTTATAGCTTAGTAAGGAATTTTTTTTTTATGAACAGGATTGAGCCAAGGTACCAAGAGCTAGATAGTTCGAATATTGCAGAAGCAACTGAAGATGGTGTTACAGTTAGAGTTATAGCCGGTGAAAGTTTGGGCATCAGTTCACCAATATACACAAGAACACCAACAATGTTTCTAGATTTCACGCTTGAACCAGGCGCCCAACTGCAACAACCTATACCCGAATCATGGAATGCATTTGTATATGTATTGGAAGGTGAAGGTGTTTTTGGCAAATCAAAATCATCTCCAACATCAGCCCATAATATCCTACTTCTAGGTCCTGGAAAAGGGCTTAATGCATGGAATAAATCATCCAAAATGCTACGGTTCATTCTAGTTGGGGGCGAACCGCTTGAAGAACCTGTGGTTCAGTGGGGGCCTTTTGTGATGAACACACAAGAAGAGATTGACCAAACAATTCAAGATTATGAGAACTTTGAAAATGGTTTCGAGAAAGCAAGATATTGGAGATCCGAAGCTACACAACAAGATAACGACTACTAGATTTTGATATTTTCATTATGTTTCGCTAATAATATAGGCGATTGTCTAGCTGTTTGAGTGAATGATTTTCAAACTTCATCCATTTGTACATCTAGAAGTGTTATTTAAAATTAAAGTTTCTTGAGTTCATTTTTTTATTTAGTTGATGCAGTGTCACACTTTAGTTGATGTGGACATCATTATTTCATAACCTTTTACTAGTTGTTTTAGCATGTTTCAATTTTGTTACAATATAATGAAAAGATATGAAATTTATAATGGCACAATGATAAGAAAGTTTATAATGATAGGTGGGTTTATTATTTAAGGGTAAGTATGTAACCACAAACTTTGAATATCTTTTGGGAACCAGGGTTTTTGATTCTCTCAAACTTTATCCCAATTGCATGATTGAGATTCTAGAAGACTTGGTAGGCCCATATTTGAAGCATAAATGGTTCTTGCACTGTTTTGACAGAAGTGGAGAAACATGGGGTCGGATCACTTTTGGATATATATATCGGGGTAAAAATTAGAAGAAGCAAAAAAAAAAAATAATAATAATAAATAAATAAATAAATAAAGCTTATTGTCGGAAAATGTATTATATTTATCATTTTGTATAATTATATGTACCGTTGTTCAAATCTAATTATTTTCTGCAAATAAATTATAAACTTTGTTTATCTATAGTACGATAAAAAGCATTTATGCCTTTTTCTAAGTAGAAATGGTTAAAAATTCAGCTTACACACTTGACTATTATGAAAAGATTTAGTTATATGTATAGTTATATGTACCGTTGTTCAAATCTAATTATTTTCTGCAAATAAATTATAAACTTTGTTTATCTATAGTACGATAAAAAGCATTTATGCCTTTTTCTAAGTAGAAATGGTTAAAAATTCAGCTTACACACTTGACTATTATGAAAAGATTTAGTTATATACTAATATTAGTAACGGACGCGTTCCTTAAAATGAAATTCATTTATGTAATTAATAATATAAATAATTGTAACCGAAAACATTTAAAATACAATTAAATAAATAACCACTGTTAACTTTCTGTTACACAATTTTATATTCACGTTAAATTATAAGTTTCTTGCTTTAATATAAAATGGATTATGAAGAGATGATTCATTTTAAAAAGTGAGTGTGTACAGGTTGTTAACGTGGTGAAAGAAGATATGTTGGCTTAAGATGGTGAAGTCAACCACGATGTCTTTTGCAATACTAAGAATTGACATTGTTTTATCTTTACATTATCACCAACTACGGCGTGTCATCACTATTACTGTGTACCAAAACACCACCATTGTTGCTTTCTCCCTTTTTGGTTCTGGTGCATTGCACATGTACTACTATAATGTATAAAGATGATTGTGATGCTTCAATTGTATGCTATTGTGGGGTATTTGGTTACACGGATACCAGCCACCGCAACATGCGAGTACTCGCTAGTTTTATGTAAAGGTTTACCCACTAAACCAACAGCCAGTTAATGGGATTTTTTTTATTTTTTATTCAAGCCTAGTTTAAACATAAGCTAAATATGCCAACAAGGATCCGATCGACCAAAAAAAACTTTGATCTATCACATACACACACAATACTTTTGTCTCCCGCACAAACCCTAGATCTTATTAAACTCCAAAATCACTGTCGTTTTCGGCAATTTTTGTCAAGTTGATTGGTGCCAAAGGTACTATACTTGTTATTATATATGATTGTTTTACTTTGTGTCTTTCAAGTATGTATACATACTGATTGTATTTCTTAAGGTTTCAAAAAAAAATTATAAAGATAAGTACAAAAATCAAAAAATCTCTCTCTCTCTCTCTCTCTCTCTGGTTCTTTGATCGGAATACTGATGAGATCATGTTAGGATTTAGTAAATCCGTAAGTTAAAGACTCGGTCACCTCAAGTATTTGTAAGCATTAGAAAGCTCGTAGTCTTAGTCGGTTAGTTATATTAAGTAGTTAGCTTAGTAACACCATGGAGGACGGACGGGTCTTTACCCACTGTATACCTGATCCACAGCCCGTAGGTGGCGTATTTTGTAAAAACTATAAATACCTTCTACCTCCCAAGGTAGAAGGTGGAGCTTCATAATATGACATTTACTTTCTCTCACTAGAAGTTCCCATCCTCTTACTTTATCTCTTTAAAACTCTTCTTAATATTCGATCCACAATCCTTGTGGTTTGTATGTTTATGATAACCAATATATAACAGATCAGAAAGGCCATCATTGGCTCTCTCTCTCTCTCTCTCTCTTTCTCTCTCCTCACCCTAACTAACCAAACAACATTTCCCGCCTATATTCCACCATTTTCATTCACCAAAAACCTTGAATTTACCACTTTTTTTTCAATAAACCGAAATTCTAATTCGATAGAACGACTCTATATTGACTTTATTACGCACATTTCTATCGGTTTGAATATTTGTTTTTTGAGTAATTTTTTTATCAGTAGGTGGTTTTTTAGGGCAAATTTGATTGAATTCTTATAAGAATCCCAATTTCCCCCCAAAATTTATCAATACGCTTATAAATTACTGATTTCGATAACAAGAATTGCAATTATGTCAACAAAGAATAGGTCATCCAAATGAGCGATTTGGGTTGCTTTGAGATTTGGGGATTCAATCCATGGTATTTGAATAATGGAAGGAAATCATCTGATAAGGGGAATTGAAACAAATGAAGGTTGCGGATATGCATAATGGGGATGTCAATATTGAAGATATGGTGGATATGGCAAAAGAGAGTGAAGAAGGTTTCATGGAAGATCTTAATGGCGAAGCTTTTTCTTTCCTCAATAAGCAGGTTAACTCTTCTCCAAATATTGATGTACATGTTAAAAATTGTACGGGAAATGGAAGCAGTGGAAGATTATGTTAATAAGGTGTTGAATGGTGTAGATGAGGAGAAAATTATTGTTAATTCAATCAATAAGGAAGTAAATGTACAGAATGTACAGAAAACAACAAATAAGGGGAATAAAATTGAGATTGAGGATGGTGTAAACAATAGTGTTGAAAAAATAAAAGCTAAGGGAAATAGTGGTAGTAATTTTACTGAAAAAATGGCTGCCTCTAAATTGGATAATAAACTACAAATTATCTCTACTGATTTTGATGAAAATGGAAGTGAGGTAGTTGTACTCAATGGTAATCTTGGGCTAGGAAGTACTAAATGGAAGAGGACAGTATACGGGGAGCTTGTAGGATGTCATATAAGTCTGAATGAAGCCAAATATCACCTAAGGAGAATGTGGAATAAGTTTAGACTAAGGGATATATGTGTAAATGAAAAGGGAATTTTCTTTTTTGAATTTCATGATGAATAAGGATTGAATGCAGTTATTAGCAATGGACTCTGGATGGTGAATAACAAGCCCATGTTTGTGAAAAAATAGAGCATTGATGTCTGCTTGAATATAACATAATTCAAAATATTGCTTGTATGGGTTAAACTTGCGAATGTACAGATCCAGGCATGGAATATGTAAGGGATTAGTGCTCTAGCTAGTAGCTTAAGGAAACCAATTATCATGGATGAATTGACTACTAGAATCTGTACGACTGGGAGGGTAGAATTTTGATATGCAAGAGTGTTAGTTGAACTTAGTGGAAAAGAAATCAAGGATAAGAGTGAAATAGTTTACAAAAGAAAAAGAATGAATGATGATATGAAAAAAGTAGTGGATGTGGAATATTTTTGGAAACCTCCAATTTGTTCACACTGCAAAGTGTTCGGGCATGAATTGCAAAGGTGTATTATGAAACCAATAACTGAAATGAAAATGGAAAAAGGTAATGATAATGGGTTTACTATTGTGCAAAATAGGAAAAGATGGAATTATGGAAATGTTAATAATAATATAATAAATTGACAAAATGGCTATAATAAGGTTCAGAAGAATGTAGGGAATCTTAGAAAAAAAAATATGGAAAAAAGAGCTGGGAAGGTTGAGTATAGGAAAAAAGTTGATTATGGAAAGGAAGAAATACAATATTAAGGAAGGAGAAAGGGAAGGTGGTAAATGAAGTTAGTGAAAGTAGCAATTCTTCACAGATGAACGATTAAAACAAAAAAAATGCTGAGAATAATAATGCAGGGAAAGTAAAGGAGAGTGTGATGGATTCAGATATGTTCACTCTACTAGATTCTTTAGTTGATGAGCATGACTTAGTTCCATCTATACGTGACAGGAAAAAGGTGGATGTGTTTCTAAATAACAGAATGGAATCATCAGTTAAAGAAATGGAAAACTGGAATACTGATATGAAGAGATACTATAGAGATAAAAAGGAGCTAATAGTAGCAACAAATGAAATGGAGAATGAGGAAGATTTATTGGATTAAAAATCTGATGCAGAGAATAGTATGAGAAGGAATGAGGTTGAAGGAGTAGGTAGGAGTATTCTTATTTAGAATATCCTAATTGAATAAGGGAATAAGGTTGAATAAAAAGGAATAACAAAGGAATTGGTTGAGGATTTTTTTTTGTATAGTTTTGTAAGGATATGGATAGAAAAGTTTTTGAATTGTGTTTGAAAAATAGACAGAGTGATAGTAAGGAAAAAAAATTGAGAGAATTACAAAAAAAAAGATAGAGATAATTGTAAGGAAAAATAGATAAAGAGATTATCTAGTTGAGAAAAAACAGATAGGGAGATTGAGATATAGAGTGTAGTGAGCAAAAATAGATAGAGAGAAATAAAAATAGATAGAGAGTATAGTGAGAAAAAAAATACAGAGATGTGAAAGAAGCGAGTCAAAACAAATAAAAAGAAGTAAAAATAGACAAAGAGAATAGTGAGAAAAACAGACAGAGAGATTGAAAAAACAGACAGAGAGTATTGCAAGGACAGATAGAATGAAAGTGAGTTTTATAAAACAGATAGAGAGATTCAAGGATGGAAAAAAAGTAAAGAAAAACTAAATATGGATTTGAAACTTGCACCATGGAACATCAGAGGAATAAATACCTCTAATAAGCAGAAAAGGGATTGAAAAGCTGATGAATGAAGAAAAGCTGCATTTGTGTGCAGTAATTGAAACCTATGTAAAATAACAAAAAATTAAAAAGGTATGCGATAATGTTTTTGCTAATTGGGATTATTGAATAAATGGTGAGGATAATAATAAAGGGTGTAGAATAATGGTTGGCTGGGATCCAGACATGGTTAATACTTGTTTGCTAGCAAAGTCAAAATAGAACATGTTTTTTTTTAGTTGAGACATTAAGTAAAAAACAAGGTTCTATTGTACATTGGTATATGCTAGTGTGACAACTGCAAATTAGGGAGCCCTTTTAGGTACTGCATTACGTTAGTTAAAACAAGTAAAAGGCCAGTATGAGCTATTTTGGAATTATGATGATTTGACTTGGTATCGTTAATTTGATTTCGTGAATGATTGTGTTATTGAATGAGTTATGATATGAATTATGATCCGTAATGTTAGGCACTACTTGAGTCGACACAGAGAAAAACCTAAAAGCGTGAGAAATAGTAACATTAAACTCGTTACGTGGAATTAGACGTGTTCATAATCAAAATTTACGGAAAGATATAATTAAGAACAATGGCGCATATTATAAAAGTTGTCGGTCACGATTAATAAATATACAAGCCGTTAAGTGATAAATCAAGAAAGTTAATAAAAATAACGACGTTGGTACCCATGGTTTTGTGCTAGCCGGCCCCACACACACACACACACACTCACAAATAATTTACACTTAACTCCTCACCTCAAAAATATAAAAACCCACTCACACACACATACACACTTCATCTCTTCCACCTCAAAACCCTAGCTCACTTTCTCTCTCTACCTACCTTATACCGCCACCGCTGCCACCACCCTACGCAGCCTCTCCATCGCGCGTGAACCTCCACCAGTCCTTTTTTGTTCTTCGTCAATTCAAGCATAGATCAAGAAGAAAGAATATGAGGAAAACGTTGTACACTCATTTGGTGACCCCCGGGTTTCGTTCTATCCGATTGGTTTGGGTTAAGTGGGAAAAACGAGTTAAAAACAAGTTTTAAAAGAATAAAAATGAAAATAAAACTAGTTGGTATCGTGCGTTTCGTGTCATGTCGTGTTGTGTGCATTTTATTTTTATTTTTGTATGAATTTCTCGCGGATTTGAGGTTTGGAACGGAGGATTGAAGGTGTTGGAAACCAACCATGACCACTAGCGTTCGATTTGGTCATGCTGGGTTGGAACTGAGAGCCCCAAGGACCTAAAGGGTCCGGGTTTTGTTTGTTGCGGGATTGATTTTTGAGATTGTTGTTTTTGGGAATGACCGGGACCAAGAGGTCCGGTGTGGTAGTTATGGTTGAAGCCGAGAAGGAGCCAAGGACCGTTAGGGTCCGTTTGGTTCGTGTGGTGTAGCCGTGGCTAAGTCGAGACCATTAGGGTCTCGGCATTGGTTTCGGTTGGATTTTGATGTTGAATGGTGACAGAGTTGATGGTGAGTTAAAATGGAGATGGATTGAAAATGTGGATACGTTGCCGAGCCGTAGGTTTAGGGCCGATAACGAGTGAGAATATTTATTTGGACTTGAAATATTATATATGTGAGCTTTGTATAACGTCGGTGTTACCGTGACTTTTTAGTCTCGGTTGACCCCGACAACGCCGTAACATGGGCTTATATTTAGTATTGGACAATATGACATATACAAGACGAAGAGTCATGACTCGGACTTGTGAACTCGAGACGGATAATAACTCGAAATATAAATTGAAAACTTGACGCGATATATAAACATGTGTATATATAAACTAGAAAATAAAACTATTAATGAGTTCTTGTATTAAATATTTAATAACAAGATACAACTTGTTATTCGATATTTGAAAAGGGAACTAAAGACTTAAAAATGGAAAGGTTCTATAATAATGAGTTATTAAATGTTTCGAGGGCACGTTTACCTAAATATGTTATTAATGAGTATTTGATGATCATTTTGAAATATGCATGGGTTACGGATGACTTGACATTAATATGTTTAACCCACGTAGATAACAGACTTCACACGATGATACCAAACGCTTATAACTAAATTGATAACGAGATATTTTTGGAAATAGAAATAGAATATATTCGGGATAGAAAATATTGAAATTGGAAAATGTATTAAAGATGGATCTATATTAATAGGTTGTGCCGAAGTCAAGAGTTTCCGAAATGTTAGTCGCTTATCCGCTTACTATCGGTTATTTGTGCTTTGCTTGATCGAGGTGAGTTTCATAGCCCCACTTTTTAACTATGTTTTATCTAAATTGGGGTGAGAAATCATGCAACTATTTTCTTGGACCTGCTTCTACTTTTTAATTTGCTTATATGTTGACTAGTGAAGGATAGATATGTGGTAGATGTTGACTTAGGCTAGGGTAGCAATCCTTTGCTATAACTATGATACCTAGCTAAGAGTAGATATTTACTTCTGACCTAGACTAGGGTAGCATTAAATCATGCTTTGCTATGGCCGTGGTACCTGGATAGAGTCGCTTGGGGCGCTGCTGAGATCTCTTTTGCGTTATTGGAAGGAATATTGTTTGAATGTGTTTGTAATGTTTAATGTATATCTGCCTTAGTTTCACATAGCAAATAAAATCTATCAGGTCCAATACTGAATTTATGATTAAACCTATGAACTCACCAGCGTTAGCTGACCTTTTTAGCATGTTTTCTCAGGTAACTAAGATGATGCTTGGATTTCTTGTTTCTTGGAGGCTTGGCAGAAGGGGCATGGTTGGAGGATCATTCTAGAACTCTGATAATAATTGTAGACCTACCTTATGATTTCTTTTGGGCCTTACTTTCAATGTTTTGAATAAATGTAACCAGATAACTAAATATGGGATTGGTTTGTGAATATTTTATGCTATCTTGTTTTCCTATACTTGTGTTATGTACTAATCAAGTAGCACCCCAAAAACTTGATTAAGTCTTCCGCTGTATCAAATTTTGGGGGTGTTACAGATTGGTATCAGAGCCAAGGTTATAGAGAACTAGGTACTTATTAAAAACCTAAACTATAACCATTTTTTTTATAAAACTTGATCCATGACTGACGCATGCCAGCCTGCCAAGCCGAAGCCTCTTGAATTGAGTATGGAATGAATTGCGATATGATTATTGAAATGATATGAATTGCAATGTGATTATTGAAATTATATGAATTGCGATATGCTTATTGAGATTGGAATATTATGAGGTTGCGATATGTTTTATATGCCTTAGAAATTATATGAAGTTTTGGTTATATGATAGAATGGCTAATTAAGACTTATGCGGTTTTGTTTTAAACATGTTTTGAGTAATGCGGTATCCACTATTTTTAAATTAATTGCTTGCCATTATTTGATGAATTGTATGATGTGTTGATATGATATTTGCGCTATAAGAATTAGTCATTTTCGTACACTTATACCTACCCTACGCCATTGTCACAGACCATGCCTTCGTTAGCTTATGACGTGTCAGAGGAGATCCTTGCTGCCGCATCCCGCCCAGCACGGACTCTGATGACTCCCTCGCAGGATGATCCCTACATGATTGTCCGATACCCCGCTCTTGCTGCATCATCATCAGCCATTCCAGAGCCACATACTTCACCCACTTCTTAATTACCATCATCATCATCTGATCGTCCAAGTTCTTCGCGACAGCTTACATTACATCAGGCTTTAGCACGAGCCTAGATTCCCTGACTTACCCTCTGTTGTAAAAATCGGTCCAGGCGGCTGATTAATCCCCGCATAATCGCTGATCGCTCACTAAGCGCCTTGATTTATCATAATCGGCCTATTTAATTGGTTTGGTCAAAGACCGCTTAAAAATCGGTCAACAAACCGATTAATCGGACAAAATCGGATTAATTAGACAAAATCGTTTAAAAACCGGTCAACAAAATTGCTTAAAAATTGGACAAAATCGCTTAAAAATGGGTCAACCAACCGATTAATCGGACAAAATCGGTCAAAGATCGCTTAAAAATGGTCAACAAACCAAATAATATCTATGTTTGACTTTAAACTTTCAAGAATTATGTATTATGTTTACATTTGAGCACTTGAAATATTTGAACTTTGATGCCCTATGCTTATCTCATACATATAATATAATATAATATCTAATATTACAATTTTGTGTATAAAAATTCCAATCTGATTCATCCCCGATTAATCCCCGCATAACCGATTAATCGCTAGGCCCCACCCGACCGCCTCACTAGCGCCTAGCAATTTTTACAACCTTGGACTTACCCATCGTATCGCTCGTATGTCAGTACGCCCCCAATCGTCACCTGTGCACCTTTCAGCTCACTCTCTCCTGTCATCACTGCTTTCATCCTCGTTCCACCCACGACCTAGATCCCCTACTTTACCACCACATGATTCACCTTCGTAGAGACATCGACTCATGGACTCCTACTCAGTATATAAGGATGAGGAGGAGTATGAGGATGAGGATGTGGACCCTACAGAGGAGGAGGAGGACATCCCAGATGAGGGCATTTCATTGATTCAGAGTCCCGTGCATTCAGCCCATTCACCAGGACCAGGTTCTCCTTTTCCCTTGCCTGAGCCTAATTCACTAGAGCAGCCGTTCAAGTTAGTCTCGCCTCCTCACTCACCTGAGCTAGGTAGCCCACTAGGTGAAGTATTTCCCATCAGAGGTAGATTCAGAGCCTGCGGAGTATGGAGAGACGGGTCTGATTTGGGAGTGACTTATTTCTCAGGGAGTTAGGCTTAGTTATTTAGCGGACCTATTAGTTGGCGTATCGACGGCTAGTCTAGCGGAGTTGAGGGGAGATGATAACATCAAATTATCCTGAATATTAAGTGTCAATTTACCCCGATAATGCTTGTAATTTATATCATTTATATGGATTTACGCTTGTTTTCCATTATATTCCACTTTCAGGTAAATCACGAGTATTGAAGCTAAGGAGACGCGGAATTGGAGAATTATTAAAGATTTATCAAAGTATGCTCACTTTGAAGAAGTTACGGCGTAACTCATCTCTCACATTATGTCGTAACTAAAGCGTGACTCAGAAAGACAACTCATCAGAAGATTACTGCGTAACTCTCCCAAAAGATTACGGCGTTACTATATTAGGTCAAATGAGGATCCGCGCCGCTGGTAACTATGTCGTAACTCGTGCATAAACTACGGCGTAACCAATAATTATTGAAGATACGGTGCAACCACTTCTAAGGTTACGCCATAACCAGTAGATCTAGTGCAATTTATGAAGAAATAGAGGATTAGGGCGTAATTGTTTTATTAGTTACCAGTAACCCGTGATCCGCCTATAAATACCCCACGGTTTCCAAAGATTTCAAAGCATCCCATTTCACACACCACAACCAAAGAACGTGGGAAGAAGCCAAAGGCAGGTCTAGAGGAGCATACAGAGCTATCTCCAAAGGAGAAATCACTCCCCTACGATAAGCATTAGCATTTTATCTTTTATTTACTTTCGATTCATGTATTTTGTAACATTAAATATTGAATTGATTTGTATGGTTAATATGAGCGGCTAAGCACCTCTTGGTGTTAGCCTAGTTATGATTCTTTAATTGTTTTGTTTATGCGCTTATATTACTTCCGTGATAATTATTTCTAAGTGTATGCATGCATAGTTTATTGGTAGCTACCCTTGTTTCAGTAGTTTTGAATGGCGGTAGAGGCTAGTTGCTTAGAGATATGACCAACTGACCCTAAGTGAGTAGACTGAGACGAGAATGGTAAGATATGACCAACTTACGACTTTCTACTTAAGCGATTTGACCAACCGATCAACTACCATTTGGATGAACTTAAGAATTAGGGGGTGAGTGTCTAAGTTGCTAGCGCATGGGCAATCACTATTATAAGTCTAGCATGTAGCGGAACTTAATGACTCGGCTTAGGGACCGTGAACAACTGGACTTATGAGGGGACACCGACTTCTCCTGGTGGCATCTTTGCCGATAGGTTAGTGGTCCTGGCCGAACCGCCAAGTTATCTCACGAAGCTAGCCACTTGTGAATGACCAACTGTAAGAAACTTAAACCGCTCAGAGCACAAATGCAATTTAAGATCGGAGAATACAAAGGATTCCCGTCGTTATGTCCCACTGAGGATGACCGGTGTTTAACACAATCAGATTGTCGAATAACCACTAAGGATAGTGATCAGTAAGGTTTTTGAGTTGTTTATAAACTACAGAAGATTAAAGGAGATTAAAAGTTAAAATCTATTAAATAAACGCTATCACTATAATTAAAATGATGTTTTTGTTTTATGTTTTTATAAAACTGAATTTAAAATCTACGTGACGTACAATTAAAAACGTGAAATTTACACAATATTAACACTAAAAATATGGAAATGATATTTTTATAAACCTAATGATATAATAAAATTTTAAGAAAAGAAAATTATTTTTATAACTATTTAATCAATTATTATTGATTAAAAACTATTTTTAACTAATTAATAATAACCTAAATTACAAGAAATTATGAAATAAACCTAGAAAAATAAAATTATGACTTAGAAAAATCTAAAATAACAAAATAGAATTTTCAAAACTATTTTTGTATTTTTCTGATTATTTTTCTATTTTTTATGGATTTTAAACTATTTAAAACTAATTAAATTACCAAAAATTACAAAATAAACTATGAAAAATCTGGAAAATTACTTTTTCTACTTTTTATATTTATCTAAACTTAATAAAAATGAAAAATTATTTTTTGGACTTTTTCTGAATTATTTGTATTAAAAGCTATTTAAATAATCCTAGAAACCTGCTTTTAATTAAGAAAAATAGCAAACTGTTATGGAAAAATGTGAAAATTTCAGGAAAACTCTAAAATTATACTAGGAATCTAGGAAAAATAGAAAAACATGGTGTTGTTTGGAAGAAGTTGGAACTGCTATGCTAATGCTTATGAAATAAGCACTTGAAAAAGCCAAAATGTACCCAATGGAAACCAACTGATCACAGAAGCTTTGTTATGTTAAAATGACCCAAATGCAACTTATTTCAACAACTTTTAACCTCTGATAAGCTAATTACCAAGATTTGGTTTATTTGAGTACTTAAACTAAAACAGTTTCTGAGTACCAAGTTGTAGCTTATTCACAAGTTTCAAAATAAGCTCAAATGGAAAAACAGAAGTTAGGACCTCAAGATGACCTGGGTGAGAGTAAGCAAACCAAAAATCAGACCATGGCCAGCTCTATTGAGCCCTGTGCACCTTGCACAAAACTGAGGAAATCTCAGTATCAACTGAGTGTCAGTGAGCAGGGCACTTTGGGCCTAAAAGAAGAGCTTGTTTGGAGCTTCTAAAAAAATTGCAAAAACCTAATAAAATGATGATAAGAAAGATGACCAGTTGAACTTTTTAAAATGCCAAATCCCACTTGATGTAGCTCAAAATTGAACTCATGAAAAATCTTCCTAGATGAGCTCAAATCCACTTTTTGCAAATTTTGACTTTTTACTTTAGTGAAGAACTTTGACCAATTTGAACTTTGAATCCAATTTTATTGCTGATGTTGATGTTATATGATGTAATGAGCCTAAAGCAATCAATGTCTATGTATTTTAAACACAATGCAAGTGGTTTGATTTCCAAAACACAACATTGTAATCTGTTAAATCAAGTTGAGATGAAATGTTGACTTAAGATGTTTGCAGACCCAATTTATTGACTGAAGTATGCTTAAATGAGCTTAAGAAACATAAACTAACAATAAGCAACCACTGACTAAGCCTTAAGGGCAGATTAAAGGGCAAATCCAAACACACCTGTATCAACTGTTTTGCAAACAAATTTAAGCTAATCGTTACAATGAACAAAGCAGGCAATCAAACTGACTTTTAATAACCTAATTACTACTTATTAAACTAATTTTAACTACTTAAAATGGTAAGGACAGATTATGTTGATGAGACTAAAAAAATCACTTACAAATTGAACTTTAGCCACAATGGCTTGTACAAAAGTAACCAATGAACCCAAGGACTATTATCTAACCTAACCAACCCAACTGATTGTAAAGCAACCCAAATCCAAACTTCCGATTCAACCCATTTCCAATTCATACCATTTTTGCTCCAATGTTAACTTTCGTTGACTTTCCACCATTTGTGCTTGAAACTGATTGAAACTGATTTCCCAAGCTTACAAAAAGCTATAGCAGCTTAAGTAAACTTTTCTGAATCTAAAAATAAGCTATGGGAAGCTTGAATTCGGACCTTGAATTTAACATTTGAAACAAAAACTGCAAACTTTAAATATAAATAAACCAATGAATTAAGCTTTAGAACCGAAGTTATAATGATCAAAAGGTTTAGTATTAATACAATAAAGCTTGATATTACAAAGTTGTGAACTAATTAAAACATTCAAAGAAAAACGACATTCATGAAATTTAAAAAAAAAACTAAGACTCTTTTCTTTCTGCTTTTTCTCCTCTTTTATGCTTCAAATGAGCTTACACGTGTCCTTAGAGCAGATCCCACCTCTCATTTTGGCCAATGAGAGAGTTTAGAGTGTTTTGGCCATTTTTCCATTTTGGCGAGAAGCAGACATTTGACTTGTAGGCTCAGAATGCAAGTAGGGGGGTGGCATTAATTGTGGGTGGTGGATGATGATGAGGGTGGAAGAAAAGGAGAAAGGTGATGGGATGGAGCAGGTGGAGTGCAGAAGCAGGAGGTGGAAGATAAACAGTGTGGGGCGCGTATTTCTGTTTTTTGACTTATTTTGACCAAGGGGTCAAAATAGGTTTTGACAGGGGGGGTCACAAGGGATAAAAGGCAGGGGTCATAATGCATTTTGACAAGGCTTAGAAGGCTTTTAATATAGGGACTAAACTTGTAATTCTGCCAAACTAGAAGGACTAGACCTGCCATTTTCTCATTGTTCACACAAGGACCAATTTTTGACAATCTTTGAAAGTTTAGGGACCTAACTTGTCATTATTGAAAGTTAAGGGACCTAAGTTGTCATTTTTGAAAGTTAAAGGACCAAAGTTGTAAATTTGTAAATTTAATTCTCAAGGACCAGTTTTGACAACTTAAGAATCCCTAGGGACTCAAAATGATATTTCTCTTTATTTGGTTTTACCAGGACTGCTTTTGACAACTTTTGAAACTTGGGGACTAAAACGCCAATTATGCAAATTTGATACGCTTTTTCACCGATTTTGATATTTTTGCATTTAAAACACATAAAACACTTGTTTGTGATATTTTTGTCATTTTGATGCATTTTGAGTGTTTTCGATGTTTTGCAGTTTAATTGGTACAAAAATGATGAGTATTTAGACACTCATCAATCCCCCACACTAAGATATTGCTAGTCCCTAGCAATGTTTTGAGAAAAATTAATGGATTTTATCTCTTTACCAAAAGCCATTACTTCTGGAGTAGCCAAATGTTTCAGTTCAAGTAAGAACCATGGTACACCGATAACCATGTGATTTTGAGCAAACCACCAGCTTTCAACGTATTTGATTTGTCTTTACCGTAAGCCGCACTTCTCGACTAGCCAACTCTTAGATAAATTATCACTATTATCTTTGGTGAGTCGATTACCAATTATGGTTTTCCAACTGCCTTTACCACAAGCCATAAACTTGCGGGCTAGCCAACTCTTTACTTTTAAGGATATGGTGAGCTGAATACCATACAATTTTGGGCAAATTGTAAGCCGTCAACGGATTTGAGATATCTTTACCAAGAGCCTTTTGCTCCTGGATTAGCCAATCCTTTTGTTTATTAGACAAGGCGGACTGATAACCAAATGAGTAAGTGTAAAACACTTACTCCAAAAAAAATTTTGGCCAAAAATGGGGGAATTGGGCGGAATAATTACATGATAAAATTCGTGAGAATTCCCCCACACTTAGAAATGAATATTGCCCTCAATATTCAAAGTACCGGTTATGCCGAAACATAGAACGTAAAAAGGAAATACTACGGCCATTATTTAGAAAGATGATGATTTTTTTTTGTGTGTGAAACACTTATATACATTACACAACATGTGGGGCAACCCCCCACACTAGGGTGGTAGAAAATAGAAAGAAGTCAGAAATATGGGTGAAAACCCATATGGCATGCTACTGTTTTTGATTACCAAGTCGCTAGCTTGACTCGATCCCCGCATTCATTGGTTCATGGGGAAAGTTTGAAGATCCGGGACAATCACAGGAGGAATGTCCTCTCCAAAATAATGCTTCAACCGATGACCATTCACTTTAAAGTTTGGACCATCGGGTTGAGATAACTCAATGGTGCCATAAGGATAAACCTGAGTGATAGTAAATGGTCAGCACCAACGATTTAAGCTTTCCCAAGAAAATCTTCAATCTTGAATTAAAAAGAAGGACTCGATCACCAACATTGAAAACGCTGTTTTGATCTTTGAGTCATGAATCTTCTTTGTCTTTTCTTTATAGATCAAAGAGTTCTCGTATGCTTGATCACGGAGTTCATTTAATTCAGTCATTTGAACTTTTCTCGTGATCACCACCGTCTAATATCAAAGTTGGCATGTTTCAAGGCCCGGATGCCTTGTGCTCTAACTCAACAGGTAGATGACACGCCTTCCCGTATACAAGCTTGTATGGAGTGCACCCGATGGGTGTTTTATAAGCTGTCCGAAGGCCCGAGTGGCCATCTAGCTTATCCGACCAAGAGGCACGGTTTTCACCAACCGCCCTTCCGAATTCTTTTTGATCCCCGTTAGAAACTTCCACTTGCCCACTTGTTTGTGGGTGGTACGCTTAGAGAGACGGTGAGTTACACCATACTTCTGCATGACTCTTTCAAACCTGGTCATTGCGTAGAAATGCGTACATCACGATCACCTGATTATGGCTCGTGGAGTTCCAAACCTAGCAAACAAGGATTGTAAGAATTTCACTACAACTCGGCATCGCGGTGGTAAAGCCTTAGCTTCAACCCATTTTGACAAGTAGTCAACGGCCACGAGTATGTACTTATTACCGAGAGAAGAAGGGAATGGCCCCATAAAGTCAATGCCCCAGATGTCAAAGATCTCACACACTTGAATGGCGTTTTGTGGCATTTCATTCCTTTGTGAGATATTCCCGTGACGTTGACAAGCATCACAGGCTTTTGACGAATTCATGGGCATCCTTGTAGATTGTGGGCCAATAGAATCCGGAGTCAAACACCTTCTTGGCAGTAGTTGGGCTATGATGTCCCCAAGAGGTCCAAAGATGGCAAGCTTTGAGAATGTCAATAGTTTCCTGACCATATACACATCACCTGATGACTTGATCCGCAAAATTTTGAACAAGTAGGGTCGCCCCGTAGTAATGTTTAACATCCTTGAAGAATTTGTTCTTCTGTTGGGACGACATCCCTTTCACTATGAAGTTACCCGCATGGTAATTTGCGAAGTCAACAAACCATGGGGTAGTAGAGTCTCCACGAAAAGAAACCGCACTGAGTGTCTCGAGAGGAAACGCTTTCATTTATTTCCTTTTTCTAACACATCCCGGTGAGGGTTCTCTAATCGGGACAGATGATCGCCAGCCTAGGTTCTCACTCCTTTTATCACGTATAATTATATCAAATTCTCGAGGAGGAGAACCCAACGGAGCAATCTCGGCTTTGCATCTTGTTTTGCAAAGAGATATTTAAGAGCCGAGTGATCCGTATACACCACGCATTTGGTCAAGATGAGGTATGGCCGAAACTTTTCAAACGCATACACCACGCCTAATAGTTCTTTTTCGTGAGTGGTGTAATGGGTTTGAGCTTCACCATAGTCTTACTTATGTAATGTATAGGCTGAAAATGCTTTGTTTTATGCTGCCCCAAGACCGCACCGATAGCAAAATCACTTGCATCGCACATGAGCTCAAGGGTAAATCCCACCGGGGCAACTAGAATGGGTGCTTCCGTAGTTTTCTTCAGTGTTTCAAAAGCTCGACGCACTCGTGAGAGAAGATAAAAGGAGCTTCTTTTTCAAGAAGATGGGTCATAGGCCGAGCGATTTTGGAAAAATCCTGTATGAATCTGCGATAAAACCCGGCATGACCAAGGAAACTCCTAATACCTTTGACGGTAGTGGGATGAGGTAGTTTAGCAATAACATCAACTTTTGCTCTATCTACCTCAATCCCGTTTTTGAAATCTTATGGCCAAGGACTATGCCTTCTTTGACCATAAAGTGGCTTTTCTCCCGCTTTAGACATAGATTGGTGTCTTCACACCGTTTAGCATTTTGTCTAAATGGGAAAGACAAGTCTCAAATGAATCCCCGATGACCTGAGAAGTCATCCATAAACACCTCCATTGTTTCCCCGATCATGTCGTGGAATATGGCCATCATACATCGCTGGAACGTGCCAGAGCGCTACATAAGCCAAAGGGCATACGCTTGTAGGCAAAAGTTCCGTATGGGCAGGTGAATGTGGTCTTCTCTTGATCCCGTGGATCAATGAGGATCTGAAAGTAACCCAGAAACCATCAAGGAAACAATAGTATTCGCTCCTGCTAATCTCTCAAGCATCTGGTCCATGAAGGGTAGAGGAAAATGGTCTTTACGGGTGGCTTCGCTTAACTTTCGATAGTCAATACACACACGCCATCCCAGAACCAATCGAAGTTGGAATTAACTCGCTTTCTTCATTCGTGACAACAGTTATGCCACCCTTTTTGGAACACAGTGAATCGGGCTAACCCAAGGACTATCTGAGATAGGGTAAATCAATCCTGCATCAAGAAGTTTGATAACCTCTGTTTGATAACATCATGGATTTTGGATTCACCCTTCTCGATGTTGAACTATCTGGCTTGAAGTCATCCTCCATCAAGATTTTGTGAGTACGAACTCGTGGTTAATACCCTTAATGTCGGAGAGTTTCCAAGCAATTGCTTGCTTGTGTGACTTCAAGACCTTTATGAGAGCAGTCTTTTCATCTTTACTCAAATCTCGAGCAATAATGACGGGCAATTTATCATCACCCTCAAGAAATGCATACTCGAGATGAGGCGGTAAGTCATTAAGTTCGACTTCAGAAATTCTTCGCTTTTCAACCTGACTTGACTTCCTTGTTATGAAGGTTGACGGGACGGAGTGGAGGAGAAGTGTCTTGATTTAACAACTTCTCAAGAATAAGAATATCTCCCTCCGGATTAATCTCATGGTGATTAATCTCTTCTGGAATTGCATCACTAGTGCGAGGGGTTGATGAATGATCATCTTTAAGCATTTTCTCAATGAGAAGTATGTCCCCCTCGATGTCAATTGAGCTGATCAATTTCCCATGGAACTAAATCACTAGACAAGTATGCTTCAATCTCTTCCAAGATGAAGTCACTTGCCTCAAACGGAGTGAGAGAAGGAGTAGAATTGGCTATGATAGGTTGAGAAGATGTAGTGGGATTCCCACTCACGTAATTATGAGAATAACCCAGAACTTCGAGAGTACTCTTCGATAGCAACATCAATGATATCGATTCGGTTAACCGACTCGTAATCATAGTTTGCGAGTACCTCAAGTTTGATCAAGGTTAAAGGTGACAGCTTCATTACCAACTCGTAATGTGATTTCTTGCTCAAATACATCAATGAGAGCACGGCCCGTTCTCAGGAATCCTCTTCCAACAATGAGAGGAACCCGTGGATCAACATCGAAATCAACAACTACAAAGTCACCGGAAAATGGAACTTTCCTACTACAAATACGCCCTGCAATTCCAAGAGGACGGATATTGTACGATCCGCAAGCTCGAGAGTCATGCATGTAGGAGTAAGATCCTAAGAGAAAGTTTCTTCCATACCAATGAGGCATCAAGTTTATGCTTGCACCAAGATCGGCTAAGGCAAAGCATTCAACCATTCCTGGAAATACACAAGGTAAGAGGAACTTTTCAGGATCTCCAAGCTTCGGGAAGCTCTTCAAGATAATCAGCAGAGCGCTCTCGTTGAGAGGAGTTTTAGCCATTTCAAACAGCTTTTCCTTGTTGCTTAACATGTGTTTGAGAGTTGATGCAAACTTGGGCATCAACATGATAGCATCCGCCAAGCTTATGTCAAAATGTAGTTCTTGGAAAATTTGAAAGAATTTTTCCATTTGATGACCTCGCGCGGAGCTTTTGCTCATGTAAACGTGATGGGTAAGGAATAGAAGATTTGGATTTTTCAATGGGAGCTACAGGAGGTTCAAAAACAACTCGTGGATTGGATTTTGGTTTCGACAACCCGAGGATGGACAGATTGGTTCCTCCGCTATTAGTAGGAAGTTCCTTGTCCGTTGTCGCCAGTTCACTTTCCACTACCTTCGGGAGAGAAGAAGAAGAGGTAGTAGGAATAGCAGGTCCATCATACGAAATACCACTGGTTGGATCGCTTTGCATCGCCTCTCGGATTAGCGATCGTGTTGCTAGGTAGAGTACATGAGCCCGAGGGTCGATCATTTAAAGACTTCTTTAATTCAAGCCGATCCGACTAACCAACAACCTGCTTGTCTCCTCTTGAGTCTTCATGAATTGCCTTTAAAAGCTCATCGATGTTGACACAGGAGGAGGTGGAGGGGTAATTTGAGGTCTTATGTTCTGATTATAGCCAGAATTCCCTTGATTAGGATTCATATTCCCCTGAAATTGATTCCCTCGACATAAGTGTTTTGATTAAGATTTCCTTGATGTTGGAAACCTTGGTTGGGACCGGAATAGAAATTACCTTGGTTTTGATAACCTTGGTTCATTCTTTGTTGGTTCTGATTCCGGTTAGGATTCCGTTGAAACGGGTGGTGCCCGATAAGTGTTAGCACGGTAGTTTGGTTCATTATGAGGACGGTATTGATTACTTCCTTGATTTGAAGTACCGGCTATAGCATTAGCTTCAAAAGGACTACCATCGGTGGCGACAGCTTGTAGTATGCATGAGGACCACCACAAGTAACACAAACTTCAACTTTCTTCACTTCACCATATGATGGTGCTTGTGTGAAAGTGACTTTCTTTTGTTTAGCAAGAACCAAAGCTCTAACAATGTCCGTGAGTTTGTCAATCTTAGCATCGGTGCTAGATGTACCAATCGGAGATGAAGTAGAAGGTCCAAAGTTAGACTGAGATTGATATGTCTTTGCTCGGAAAGGGCGGACCTGGGACTTGTTTTCAATTATTTGCAAGGCTTCCTTTGTGGTCTTGCTCAGGAAATTACCTCCCGCGGAGGCATTTAAAGAGTCTTGATCACCTTGGTGGCACCATTGTAGAAAGTATCCATTTGCATTAACTCGGTAAAACCATGATGCGGACACTATGAGCAAGTCTTTGTAACGATCCCATGCCTCCTAATGATTCATCAAATCTCTGAGAGAATTTCATTATCTCATTCTTAAGACTTGTAGTTCGGGATGGAGGATAGAATTCGTTAACAAACTTTGTGACAAGATCTTCCCATGTCTCAATGGAACGAGGGGGTTGTTTCTCAAGCCAATTCCGGCTTGTCCCTCTAGAGAAAATGGGGAACGAAGAAGCTTGATAGCTTCATGTGGACATTCTTGTACTTGATGGTAGATGCAATCTTGTTAAACCATCGAATGTGTGCATGAGGATCATCCCAAAACCATAGAATTGGCTTTGGGTTACCGTGATTAAGTAACCCGGTTTTGAGCTCAAAAGTGTCACCACGATGGTGGGACAACAATGGCATCTCCGTAACCCTCGATGGGTGCTTGGAGAAGCTCATTCATCGGCTTATCTTCTGCCATTATGGCAGGGGGTGGTGGTGGTAGACGCTCTCACCACAGCTGAAGGAGCGTAACGCCCTCTACGTCTACGAGGAATCTTGCCAAGCTCGAAAGTGGACTTGTAGAGTGGAAGAACGAAAGCGCATGCACTAAGTTTAAAAATCAGTTTTCAAAACAAAATGAGGCAAAACACAAGTGAACTTAACCAATAATCACAAATGAAATGGCTTCTTTAAATAAGGTACACCAAATCACAAGGACACAAAGGCAAGTTTTAAATCTGATGTTCGGGAACTTATTATGGTCGCACCCCCAGCTAGGTAGTGCACTGCCTTGATTTGCGGTGGTTGATTTTTATGTATATTAAGTACCACTGAAAAGACGTAGGTAATGATTTGTGCTGATGGGTTTAAAACTTTTGGACAATATTTTTGGTATCGTCTCGTTTAACCAAATCGTATTTCCTTAAGAATCACCTTAAAAGAAACACAAGTCAGAAAACGTTACGATTGTTTTGTTGTTTTATATTTTGTTTGGTGTTTTTAACACTTTAGGTAAAGTGTTAATGAACTTTTTGATTTTGTTATAAAAACTTTTTACAAACTGTGGTATATGTGCAAGTACGGGTCCAAAATGCTTAGAACACGCCATATACCAAGCGGCGCCAAAATTTGGTCTGTGAACCGTCAAGTTATCTCACGCAAGCTAGCCACTTGTGAATGACCAACTGTAAGAAACTTAAAACTGCTCAGAGCACAAATGCAATTTAAGATCAGGAGAATACAGTGGATTCCCGGGTCGTTATGTCCCACGGAGGATGACTGGTGTTTAACACAATCAGATTGTCGAATAACCACTAAGGATAGTGATCAGTAAGGTTTTTGAGTTGTTTATAAACTACAGAAGATTAAAGGAGATTAAAAGTTAAAATCTATTAAATAAACGCTATCACTATAATTAAAATGATGTTTTTGTTTTATGTTTTTATAAAACTGAATTTAAAATCTACGTGACGTACAAATAAAAACGTGAAACTTACACAATATTAACCCTAAAAATATGGAAATGATATTTTTACAAACCTAATGATATAATAAAATTTTAAGAAAAAGAAAATTATTTTTATAACTATTTAATTAATTATTATTGATTAAAAACTATTTTTAACTAATTAATAATAACCTAAATTACAAGAAATTATGAAATAAACCTAGAAAAATAAAATTATGACTTAGAAAAATCTAAAATAACAAAATAGAATTTTCAAAACTATTTTTGTATTTTTCTGATTATTTTTCTATTTTTTATGGATTTTAAACTATTTAAAACTAATTAAATTACCAAAAATTACAAAATAAACTATGAAAAATCTGGAAAATTACTTTTTTCACTTTTTATATTTATCTAAACTTAATAAAATTGAAAAATTATTTTTTTGGACTTTTTCTGAATTTTTTGTATTAAAAGCTATTTAAATAATCCTAGAAACTGTTTTTAATTAAGAAAAATAGCAAACTGTTATGGAAAAATGTGAAAATTTCAGGAAAACTCTAAAATTATACTAGGAATCTAGGAAAAATAGAAAAACATAGTGTTGTTTGGAAGAAGTTGGAACTGCTATGCTAATGCTTATGAAATAAGCACTTGAAAAAGCCAAAATGTACCCAATGGAAACCAACCTGATCACGTAGCTTTGTTATGTTAAAATGACCCAAATGCAACTTATTTCAACAACTTTTAACCTCTGATAAGCTAATTACCAAGATTTGGTTTATTTGAGTACTTAAACTAAAACAGCTTCGAGTACCAAGTTGTAGCTTATTCACAAGTTTCAAAATAAGCTCAAATGGAAAAACAGAAGTTAGGACCTCAAGATGACCTGGGTGAGAGTAAGCAAACCAAAAATCAGACCATGGCCAGCTCTATTGAGCCCTGTGCACCTTGCACAAAACTGAGGAAATCTCAGTATCAACTGAGTGTCAGTGAGCAGGGCACTTTGGGCCTAAAAGAAGAGCTTGTTTGGAGCTTCTAAAAAAATTGCAAAAACCTAATAAAATGATGATAAGAAAGATGACCAGTTGAACTTTTTAAAATGCCAAATCCCACTTGATGTAGCTCAAAATTGAACTCATGAAAAATCTTCCTAGATGAGCTCAAATCCACTTTTTGCAAATTTTGACTTTTTACTTTAGTGAAGAACTTTGACCAAATTGAACTTTGAATCCAATTTTATTGCTGATGTTGATGTTATATGATGTAATGAGCCTAAAGCAATCAATGTCTATGTATTTTAAACACAATGCAAGTGGTTTGATTTCCAAAAACACAACAGGTAATCTGTTAAATCAGTTGAGATGAAATGTTGACTTAAGATGTTTGCAGACCCAATTTATTGACTGAAGTATGCTTAAATGAGCTTAAGAAACATAAAATAACAATAAGCAACCACTGACTAAGCCTTAAGGGCAGATTAAAGGGCAAATCCAAACACACCTCAATCAACTGTTTTGCAAACAAAATGAAGCTAACTGTTACAATGAACAATGCAGGTAATCAAACTGACTTTTAATAACCTAAATACTGCTTATTAAACTAATTTTAACTACTTATAATAACAAGGACAGATTATGTTGATGAGACTAAAAAATCACTTACAAATTGAACTTTAGCCACAGTGGCTTGTACAAACAGAACCAATGAACCCAAGGACTATTATCTAACCTAACCAACCCAACTGATTGTAAAGCAACCCAAATCCACTTGATTCAACCCATTTCCAATTCATACCATTTTTGCTCCAATGTTAACTTTCGTTGACTTTCCACCATTTGTGCTTGAAACTGATTGAAATTGATTTCCCAAGCTTACAAAAAGCTATAGCAGCTTAAGTAAACTTTTTCTGAACCTAAAAATAAGCTATGGGAAGCTTGAATTCGTGACCTTGAATTTAACATTTGAAACAAGAAAACTCAAACTTTAAATATAAATAAACCAATCAATTAAGCTTTAGAACTGAGTTATAATGATCAAAAGGTTTAGTATTAATACAATAAAGCTTGATATTACAAAGTTGTGAACTAATTAAAACATTCAAAGAAAAACGACATTCATGAAATTTAAAAAAACTAAGACTCTTTCTTCTCTGCTTCTTTCTCCTCTTTTATGCTTCAAATGAGCTTACACGTGTCCTTAGAGCAGATCCCACCTCTCATTTTGGCCAATGAGAGAGTTTAGAGTGTTTTGGCCATTTTTCCATTTTGGCGAGAAGCAGACATTTGACTTGTAGGGCTCAGAATAAAAAGTGGGGTGGCATTAATTGTGGGTGGTGGATGATGATGAGGGGGGAAGAAAAGGAGAAAGGTGATGGGATGGAGCGGTGGAGTGCGTAAGGTGAGTGGAAGATAAACAGTGTGGGGCGCGTATTTCTGTTTTTTGACTTATTTTGACCAAGGGGTCAAAATAGGTTTTGACAGGGGGGGTCACAAGGGATAAAAGGCAGGGGTCATAATGCATTTTGACAAGGCTTAGAAGGCTTTTAATATAGGGACTAAACTTGTAATTCTGCCAAACTAGAAGGACTAGACCTGCCATTTTCTCATTGTTCACACAAGGACCAATTTTTGACAATCTTTGAAAGTTTAGGGACCTAACTTGTCATTATTGAAAGTTAAGGGACCTAAGTTGTCATTTTTGAAAGTTAAAGGACCAAAGTTGTAAATTTGTAAATTTAATTCTCAAGGACCAGTTTTGACAACTTAAGAATCCCTTGGGACTCAAAATGATATTTCTCTTTATTTGGTTTTACCAGGGACTGTTTTTGACAACTTTTGAAACTGGGGACTAAAACTCAATTATGCAAATTTGATACGTTTTTCACCAGATTTTGATATTTTTGCATTTAAAACACATAAAACACTTTTTTGTGATATTTTTATCATTTTGATGCATTTCTGAGTGTTTTCAGATGTTTTTGCAGTTTAATTGGTACAAAAATGATGAGTATTTAGACACTCATCAGTTAGTGCGAACTGACCAAATGATGTCCTCTCGACTTTGACCCTACCTGAAGTAATTGGAAGTAATTAGACGTAGACATTACTAGCTAGGATGAATGACTAGGTTAGCATCACTTCTCCTCATTTGATCACACCTTTGATTTTATTTGCTTTAGTAGTTTATTAGTTAAATTGATATCAAAACATTCTTAAAATCAGGACACCTAGACTTAGTATTAATCCAACACACATAGCTCTTTTGGGACAACCTCTGGTTTTACCGAATACTACACTACACACGACCGGGTACACTGCCCGTTAGTGCATTAGGGTAGACCATAGGTATAACGACACTTTATAAATATTAAAACATGGTCAGTAAAACCTGCATCAAGTTTTTGGCGCCGTTACCGGGGAGTTATATTAGGATTGCTATTAGTCTTTCATTTTTATTTTGTTTTAAAATTTCTCAAATTCTCACTATCACTATTCAAGTTTTAAGGTACCATGGAAGTCGTTAACATTGATGACCTCACTCTTGAGGAATATTTGGCGTTGACAAGAGCAGAACAAGGGCCGGGTCTCATAAGACCGGAAATTGGAGCTGATGTCCGTTTTGAAATAAAAGACCAATTTATGAGGGAGCTTCGTGCTAACCCTTTTTCAGGAAACAAGGACAAAGATGCGTATGAGCACTTTGAAAATGTCCTATACATCGTAAGCCTTTCCAACATTCCAGGCGTGTCTCATGACGCTGTTATGCTAAGGGTGTTCCCTATGACTCTTACGCCGTAAGATGGATTGAAAGATTGCCGGCCAAGCTAATTTGGGCTCTACTAAAGAAGCTTCATTTGAGGTATTGTCCTCCGTCGAAGATTTCTAACCAGATTTTGGAGATCCATAATTTCAAGCAAGAAGATGATAAAACGTTGTATCAGGCCTGAGATAGATACAACGATCTCCTTTACAAATGTCCAACACATGATCTTAACAACCAGGAAAAAGTCAACATCTTCTATAAAGGAATCAACGTGACTACAAGACAGATGTTGGACTATCAAGGACGAATCCCGAACATGACTCCTACTTTAGCAATTGAAGCCATTCAAAAAATGGCCGATCACTCCCAAAAATGGCATGAAGGAGGAAGCAAAAGAAACCAAGGCGGAAGTTTTGACGGAATTGCAGCCATCGCTAGCAAAATAGAAAATCGAAGTCGAGATATGCTAAAAGTCAGAGAAACCGTTCATGCCATCCAAGTGGGTTGTGAAAGCTGTGGGGGAGGACATCTCACCAAGAATTGTCCTCACGTTAACGAAGAAAATATAATTGAAGAAGCCAAATATGCAGAAAATCGACCGTTTTATGAAGATAATCAAAATAGTAACGGGTATCATGGAAATTACAATTGTGGGCCTTATGGAGAAATAAAGCCCAACCTTGAAGAGACAATAAACAAATTCCTGGAAAATTCAGCCCAAAGACAAAAGGAAGAAGATGAGTGGCTAAAAGAATTCCAGGAAAACACTGACAGAAGTCTTTCCAATCACGACACAACCATAAAAAACCTTGAATCAATGGTGGAAAAGCTCAGTGAGAAAGTAAGGATGAATAACACTAAACCGGAAGGATCAAAACCCACAATAGAATGTAAAGTGATTTTGCCGATAATGACCGAAGATACAAAGCCATTCTCACATCGAAGATACGGATTCTCGTGAAGATTCCATCGACAGATCGGAGTTACGCCGTAACATAAACCGGTCAAGAGTTACGGCGTAATCATGTTTTTGATGCCGAGGTTATGAAAGATATTGATAAGGACGATCTATCAAGCGAAGTTACGCCAGTAATTAAACATCCCGCTACGCCACGGCGAATCGATACACGGGCGTGACGAATTTCGAGGGACTAATCAGAACACGTGTAATTAACGGATGGTCCCACGCATTAATTTATCCTCGGTCCCTATCTAAAAAGAAATATCATCTGTGTAAAAGATACCCGTAGCTAACGGGACCTCGGTATGATCTATGGGCCTCGTGTGACCCGAGAAATGAGATTTGTGATGGAGGAAGCTTTATAAGGATAGGGTCAAAAATAACAAATTCATGTGGGCTGCATATACCGATGAAGAAAGATTGGAAAAACTCTCCTTCTGAGAAGAAGAGGAACGCTATCACTTTCAAAAATTCTCGATAATCATAATCGACGATGAATCCACGAGCATGGCCTACGTGCACCTTTTCCGCCGAGTATTGTAACGGTGGTGATAGTTTAAAGAAAAAGAATGGACGGCCCTCAATGAAACGAGCTTGAAAGACATAATATCAAGTTCGGAGATATGACATTTGATGATTGGTACGCAATACAATTTGGGAATGCTAAAATTAACCTAATCTTCTTAAAAAGCTCAAGATTGACTACTTAGGATCATAATCAGGAAAAAGGAATTGGTTAATGATGACATCTAACGCATGGAGATCCTTTTAAGCCGAACTCGACAACAATGAAACCCGGGTGCCACAGGAAAAGATAAAATCTCCTCGGGAAGTCACATCCCCGCAACCCTTATGACTTATAAATGTAATGGGGGAAGCAACTTAATGAGAGTGGGAGAGAATAATTCTTTTGGACCTCAACCAACGACAAGGAAAGGACAAGTTTTCCTGGTTGTACAAACTGGGATTTGACAGCTAAAAAGATCAAGTATGACAAGTTGATGCTAACAAAGGAAAAGATTTGGAAAGAATACATGAGTAAAGAAAATTCAAACGGCAGAGTCCTACCAACTTGAGGAAATAAATGCTGAGGATGACAAAGAGTTGATAAGAAAAATGAGAAGGAAGAATGCAAACGGTAATCGTGGAGAATTTGTTCATGAGGAATGGTTAAAAGGTACCGAGTCCTGGACGATCGATGACATTGAGGGGATTTAGATTACCTTGGAGTTGCAAGGAAATGAGGAATTCCCATCGACCCTCATAATGAAGCATATGAGCAAAGGAGGTGCAAACCTTTGGGATTCCATATAAGAGGCCACCACCGACATTATTTAAAAAGTATGAGTTCACTCGATACCATTAGGACCGAGGAAAAATTTTGAAAAATTCGAAAAGATCGTGACTAAAGAATACCTCCACATTGCCACAAATGTCGCTTGGGTCGCATAATACAACTTAATGAAGGACATGGAGGAGGTTGGCCAAGTTCAAAGACCACCATAAAACCCTCGAGGCTCGAAGTCTAACTTAAAGACTCGTGAATAAAGAAAGTGCTCTTCGGGAGAGACAACCAATTATCCCCGTTTCATTTTTATTTCCACTTCGCTGGGTTTTGTGTTTTAAACCATTTTTGCAGAAACGATGAGAAATTGCCGTTATGCCGGATTCCCACCATAGTTACGTATGAATCCCGTTTTTAGTGTTACCGTAACGAATCCATCGTTAAATGTACTTTATGCACAACCAATTACGCGTACCCATTCAAGGTTATACCGTGAGCTACACTCTTGCAACAGATGCCGTTTGCCTAGTTACGGCAGAATCATTTCAAGAGTTAAACACAACAACCTTGTATTAGTATTTTAAATGAACTTTGTAAGTGTGTTCCCTCAGAAACCCTCACGAGATTCTCACTCGGCCCACTTGGGACACCAAGGGTTTAAAAGGCTTGTTGCATATGCTAAATGTGCAACCGTGATTCCTACGAAGTGAGTAAGGTTTGTTTTTCATTTTTCATTTTTATTTTAGAATTATGTTTTGTTTGTAAGTGTTATTTTTAGGGATTGAAGTTTGCTCATTGACAATAAGGAACTACTCATTTCGTGGCCTTTTCTTTTGGAGAATTTCTCAGAGTTTCGCCTAATTTACTTTTCTCTTCTACCTTTATTTTACTAGTAAAAAGGGACTTTGTACAATCTTACAAGGAGGGACGCAGTAGAATTATTCCTCTTGAACTTTATTTTGCCCTCGCTTTTCTAGTTTATTTTGAAAAATTATGCCATTTTTAAAAATTTGACATGTTTTTCCAATCCCACTAGATTAGACCTTTTAGGCTTGGTGCACATACAACCCTTTGATATTATATAGGTGAGATTAGCCTTATCCTGCTTCTAATATACCCCAAATCCACCAAATTATGAGGTAGCCGGTAGCTTGTAAACTTTAGAAACTTGGCCTTTTGCATCATTTCAGACCATAGACGGTATGTTGAGTTAGCTCGATTTGACTTTCTAAGAAGGCAGTATTATAGGACTATCACCCAAAATATCTGTTGGATATTGGATTTCACAAACACATCAAACCATTAACACAAGTGGGCTTATAAGTGGAATTCTAGAGAGAGAAAGTTAGAGGTTTAGGGAACTTAGTGAGAGAAAGTGAAAGATATTATTATGAGCTCCAACTCTCTACCTTGGGAGGTAGAGAGTATTTATAGTCTTACATAAAACGCCACACAACGGGCCGTGGATCGTGCATACAAAGGTAAAGACCCGTCCGTCCTCCACGGTGTTACTTAACAAAATACTACTTAACTAAATATAACTATGACTACGAGCATTCTAACGATTACATATACTTGAGGTGACCGACTCTTTAATACCGGAATTTCTAATTCCTAACAATCTCCCCTAAGGGAGGTCACCTCAAACATATACTAAAATGACATTGAATACAAACAGATATTACATTAACAATTGATCTTGCATTCTTGATGTAGTACTTTGCTCCCAAGCTCGTAGTCATTGATTCCACTCATTGCATGTTTGGTTAATCCAAGTGGAGGTCTTTTAATGATCCACGTGATAATAATGTTGAGCCAGCTTTTGAGATCATCAGCTAATAGAAAATCTCCGATACATCCATTGTGGTGTTGGTATTATGTGATGTTGTGACATTCGGACCGACATGCTCACATTCTGGATCATGATATATTCTCATCAGAGTAGCGGAAGCATTCGTTGATTCATGATATTGGCGCAACATAGCGAAGCATGGAGTGAAAATATCGTGAGTCATTGATGCACTAATCATGTCTTTTGAGATGAATGTGTTAGTGAGCATGCGCTATGGATTGACCGCCATTCGATGACCAAACGCCGGGTGTACCTGATAAGACAGTTAGCAATAAGCATCTAAAGTGTCTTTGATCACTTTCGATGAATTGAGGTACACGCCCACGGTTCCCTCGCTGATCAAGACAAGTACCGCCTGTGATCGTATAATTCAAGAATTTCCTTGATGTGGTTTCGCGAATGCTCTAGCCGTTCTCAAACCGGAACGTCTCAAAGAAGACAACACGGAGTGAGTGAACCAATAATTTACGTCCACCGATTGATGAAAAGAGATTTGAAAACAATCGCGGTATTGCTCAATAGAAATTGTTTTTGCAATATAACAACGGTTTTAATGAAAATCAATTATCAATCATAAAACACCTTTTGATTTGAAAATTAGTACACGGTCGACGTGCTAATGAAAAGAGTTTTAAAGCACAAAGACCAGTTTTCAAAGGTATCCCCAATCCATAACTCGAACCGTGATTGATTCAAAAGATTGAATCGCCCATTGTTTCTCTCTCATTGTCACATGGTTGATCTATATAATAGATCTCACATGCCACCTACCTAGAGCTTGTTAGATGTTGGCTCCGTAGGCTTTCCATCTTCACAAAGTGAATATGTAAACACATCACTGATGTTCCGCAATACCACAAGGATAATGCGTAGGACTCAAGATATAATCTCTCTTTCCACATTGTGTGAAACAGAGTCTTCATTGAAAGTGTCCTAATGAGATTTATTGATGATCTCGTGGCTCTAGACTCAATTTGTGCATATTTGGATCCTATATCTGAGACTAGGGAGAGGGTCTCCTCCTTCAATATCAACAATCTCTAAGAGAAAGTCGATAGATAATGTCGGTTCCCTGTGAGAATGAAACAAGTCCTTTTAAGGGGAACTTGAGTGGTTTGGAAAGTTGAAGTGCAAATGCCATCGGGTCCATGACGTCTTGTCTTCAATACCGATGTTACCATCAGTAGCATATGAATTGAACCGGTTTCTGCCCTAAGGTTGAATAAATGGAGGGCTATTTGTTTTCACCCTTTTTCTCATTCAATTCTTTTTCATTCTTCAACCCCTTCGCTGCTTACGAGACTTCATAGCAAGAACCTTGTTGGGTTTATTCCAAAGACTAGCTCAGTCTTAGTCCGCACTCTTCCCATATCTCATTTTTCTCCTTTTATCATCATACCTAAGAACTCTACACTAACTAGTGGATAGTCCCTGGTAGATCCCTCCGGTTCTGGCGGATCATGGGAACACATACCTAACCTTATCATCCTTATATCACCATACATAATGTAAAGTTGGTCGGTCTTTTTGGTATTGTTCATCTGCCATAGGAACCAATTGAAAACCATTTGAAAATCAATCCCGATACTTATGATATTTTATCAAAGCATTTTGTACCTGAATTGTTTTTGATATTTTAGAAGAAGAACTCCCCCTCAACATGTGAATCAAGTATTTGAAATAGTTTTCCTTACGGAGGCAAGAGAAAGAATTAACTTCTTTGATTACCATTTTCAAAAATATCACATCACTTCCCTAATCGAATCAAGTAGATAAAGCATTTTGGGGAAGGATGAGGTTTTCATGATTTTGCTCCCCTCAATATGTGCCTCGAGATTTGAAAAGAGTTTTGCACATACTAGAAGGAACTTGCACCTTGAGATAAGTTATCACGTTTCAAATCATAGGTTTAAGATAGATGCTCCCCTCAACATGTGCATGGAAAATTTGAAATCGTTTGTCATATGTGGGAGGGGAGCTTGTACATCCTTATAAAACCATTTACCTAATTATCAGTTTAAATCCAATTTAAATCACACATTCTCCCCGATCACAATTATCAAATCATTTGAGATTTGTGATCTCTTATAGATTTAAATTGATTTTGAAAGCTTTTAAGGAGAATTGTGACTTGATTATGAAAGCGTTTTAACCGATAATGATCGGATTTTAAGACTTTAAACTCCATTGATAAAACATGCATGTATATCTTTTGAAAACAATTGAATGCCAAATAACTTTTTAATTTAATTGAAATCATTCTCCCTCAATCAATGACATAGGTTGTTGATTGAGAGATTGATTTTGACAAATAAGTCCGATGATTTATCAAAAATAGAGACCAAGTTATTTTTCAAAGCATTTAGTTTTCAGCAGATAAATGTTTATAGAATCAGAGCATGGAATTTTGAAAACATTATAAAGTATGGCTCTGTCTTTCTTGAAAAAGCCGGTTACCTCTAAAACACATAAACCATTTTTTCTCTTTCTCCCAAAAATAATTTTTGATTTTTTGATTTTTTTTTTTTTTAAATTCGAACAACATCTAAAGTCCGTGTCATTCTTTGAATGACAACATCAAGACCGTAGATATTATCAATCGAGAGAAAACATGACAAAAGACAATATTTTTTGAAGATTTTTCTAATTTTTCAAATTTTTATGGATTTTGAAAGTTTTATATTTTTCTATTTGATTTTTTGAAGGTTTTATAATTTTGTATTTTGTTTTTCAAATAAATATTTACAAGAGATAAATTAGTTTAAGAGGATGATGAAATGAGTACCGAGATAAAGATATCGCTCAAGACGCTAGAAGAAAGGAATCAACATCTCTTAAACTTTCGCCACCAAAGCATTCGAGGCTTCTAAGAAAATCGTCTCGACATGAGCCTTCTCAATTTGAATCTTTGGTAGCTTCCCCCCAAACCGGCAAACATCGAATAAAGACCATTTCCCTAAGAAGTAGAGTTGAATACAAAGCGTCTCATTGATTGTCAAAGACCAAGAACACGAGAACACCGGCACAAGTTGAAACATTGATCGCCCCGCTGGTTATCAAATCCGATTAACTGACACGCATCATCACATGAACTCATTGCACGATGTACACCTTACTCTTCGAGATTGACCAATTGTCTATTTAGGGGAACAATATATCAACATCTTCATTTTACCAAGTGCATTCCGGTTATATAACATATAACCAATCAAGACATAATGTACATGTACCCAACAAGAGTAGAGACGATGACATCCATGTAACATGTTGAGTCACTAATCATCTCTTGTGGATGTCAACTCCAAATAATGAATTAGCTCGATCAAGTGAACATGTTGTGTATATAACCGGAAGCACTTTATCATAAACCGTATATAAGATGTCGATAGGCGATCATCTCACGCTCCAAATATTCTTCTACATTTCTTCCAATCAAATAACGGATAACATAAACCAAAGGTCTCAGAGACCACTTCCCCAAATAGTTGGAATAATATATCTTTTCCCAAATGGTTTTGATACCTCGTAATCATGAAACATAATATATCCATAAACTTGAAATCTTGTGAGAAGAACTCAAATAGCCCAAATGAATCCCCTGGAGAATCAACCGCTACATAAACTATCTCTCGACTATCTTATCAACCCATATGTAGACAATTTGAAGTGACCACTGTTGAAGAAAACTTGATATACCAAACTTGAAATCAAGTCAATTCCCCCATTTGTATCTTAATCTTGCACTAATTTTGAAGAACGGTGTCGAATTTATGCACCAAGCAAATCTCTAAGTACTCAATACTCAATTAAAGTATGAGACATTAACACCTCTTGCGATTATCCACAACGAATATACGCATGTGACAATCAGTAAAAAAAGTAACTCCTAATAGTGATAGTTAACTGTGTCTTCAACCATCCACCTCGGGATCGTAACTAGATAACCCAAGACTTCAACTCTAATTCTTAAGCTCGGTTATCAAATAAGAACACGCCTTTGTGAACGCAACTTCAACCTCAAATAAGTGAAAAGAGTAATCAAGTAATCAACTTGTGTCAAATGCCTCAACATGTGAATAAACATACAACCGGATGTACATTCACCACGAATGAACCGAACAAATGATGCCTCAACATCAATGTATTCTTCCTAAAAGTATTCATAGAGACTCCGATATGGAGGATACACCAATAACTTCGAAAGGATGAGGTAGACATTTTCCTTGAAGTTCATGTGGTTGATTTATAGCATGCACGATGAGAGGAATAATAATCCATGAAGATTTGGCAAAGGAATACCAAAGAGTGGATCATTATTCATGAACAATAATCCGTGAAGATTTGGCAAAGGAATACCAAAGAGCGGATCATTATTCATGAGTGCAACCGCAATATTATGATAATCATTATCAACGCCTTGAGGAATAACCGGAGATTGGGCTTTTTGAGTAGTCTGAGTTGTACTTCTTTTGATGATCAAACATATCTTGAACTCATGAATCACATATTCTTTGATGATCATCACATATTCGCTAGCGGTTGTAAATACTCATCAAACATATCTTGAACCAATGAATCCCAAACAATAAATCCCATTTATCCTTAGTGAGTGAAACATTAGGCGTTGGAGGAGAGTCATCAAACTTTAAGTCGTATAACCATTATTCAAACATCCATCATCATTTAGTATATTCACTCTTTTCCCCCCTCAAAAATTGCATCCCGGTTGCCATTTTTGATTTAGTAAGTGAATAAGAATATACATTAATGAATGTAGATCCACTTGATGACCGAATGAGCATGGGAGAAACATGAAGCTTGTTGATGAAGAATGTCGATGAGAATGGTTATAAACATGAAGATTTTCTTTCTCTCTCTAAACTCTACATAATTCGAACCATATATTGTTATGTGATGTGTTTGTGAAATCCAATATGTTACATATCTGCAGACGCCATAATGATGAAGTACGAGGCCTGAACTGATGTGAACAGACGTCATTGTTTAGAGCCCAGTTATATGTTTAGAGCCGCCTGAATCCAAATACCAAGGGACGACTTGTACGACCTGCTTTGGATAATGACGAAGACAGAGAATTGGAAACATTGGATCCCCACGCGCTCATGGGGTCCTTTTGGTTAGCACAAACAATCTTTGAATCAGCAGAAACCCTAGGTGCAATGTCATTGTCACTAGGAGCTGAACTAGTAGAAGCATCAGACTTAGTCGAGGGACATTTTGTGCTTAATGGGATTATTCTACCACTTGGCTTCCAAACCTTAACAGGCACTACTCTAGGCATAGTGGATCTAGTTAAGGGGCAAGGTTTGCCATTCGTGAATATTCGACCTGCTGGCTTCCACTGAAATCCTACATTGATAAAACCTTCCCTGTAGGTTTCCAGTGATTGCTTAATCCGCTTCGCTTCCAAACTTTCTTAATCGGGTTATGAATCTTAGACCTCTAAATAACACATCACATTTATCATGATTACCGAAATTAAACATTTTTGCATGTTTTGCAGACAAAGCATAAGGCCTCAATTAATTTTAGTAAGCTTAGAGCTAATACTAGAACTAACACGATTCTTTTGTTCAAATCAAACTTCTTGTCCCTATGGTGTTCTTTCACTTCCTTATCATGATCACTTTTAGTTTGCGTAATCCTATCCTTCTTTGCATAGCTTCTAGGTTTTGACCCGCTAACTTTAGTGTCAATCTTAACATCTGTAGAAGTAACGATGGGAACATTACATAGCTTCACTACTTTCTCGCATTCCCTGGTCTAGAAGTGCTGGGATCTGAAATTCTAGGAGGCACATCACAGGTTGTTTGCTTGAATTTAGATATGGAACAAGGCATATCAAGGGTCACATGCTTGGCTTTAGGCATAGAACGGATTTCCTGCTTGGCACTAGGCATAGAACAAGGCTTCACACCTTTGCCTTTTTCACCTAAGGGTTTTGGACATGTTGCAATTACACATTCAAGCAGCTCTTGAGATCGTTTGGCCTGGAGGCAAGCAAACCTAATTTCACTATCAAGAGGTTTGTTAATGAAATCCTCTTCGACAATCTCACGGAGACATTCTAGACTATCCTTAAGGTGAGCACAGTAGTCATGAAAAGCATGTTCATTATTCCTAAGATGAGGAGGAATATATTTAACTGTCACAGGGTATTTGCAATCTAAGGGTGACTTTGAGACAACATTCTTATTGAAAACAAGTGGTAGTTTCCCATTTCCCTGACTTCTCAGATTCTCAATTTCCTTTTGTAAAGAAGTTATTTTTTCGTTGTTTTGGTCACGGGTGACTTTTGTTGAATCATATAACTCTTTAAAATGTCGTTTAACTTTTTCATTTTCTTCTAGAAAACTCTTGTTTTCCTTTTGTAAGGCATCAACTAAGTTTTGAAGATGAAAAGTTTGAGAATTCTGAGAATCTAAAGGAGGAGGCATTTGGGAGCCTGTCATATTGTTCCTTTGACCCTTTAATTGAGAGATTTGGGCTTTCAACTTTCTGATCGTGTTGCAATGAGCTTGAATCTGTTCATCACGCTTGTTAATTTGAAAAACTGCATCAAACTCTAGAGCATTTGAGGATGTCTTGATATTTGAAGTTTTGACATTTTCTTTAAGATGTTGATATTTTAGTTGTAAATTAAAATGCTCAGACTCTAGTTTAGAAAAATGTTTAACCAAATTGTCGTGATCATCCAGTTCAATTTTCTCAGATAGTTTAGAATTAGTTTTTTCAAGCTCAATGACATGATCATGGGAGACTTTCGTGAGCAATGAGATAATTCATGAAATTGAGAAGCATTAATGGAACAATTCGTAGCAATGTAAAACACATCTTGAGTAATACATTCAGAAATAAGATTCTCATTCAAGGTATGCAAGTTCTTCCTCTCAATCTCATTATATTTTAATTCTCGCCCATAGTCACTAACCTCAACTATCATTGCATCAAATTCCTTTTCCATTTCTTTAATATCTGATTTTATCCCCTTTTTAAGACTCTCAAAATGATCTTTTAGTTGTTTAAAGAAAGGCATGACCTCGGTTAAATAACATTCTTTTGTTTGCTAAACCTTCTCAACTTATCACCTTATGCTTTTGTTTTACAAATTCCACTTATCCATTATTCATTTGCTCAAAACCAAATAGTTTCCTTTCCCTAGAATAATATATATTAGGTCTTCGTTATCCAATAGTTCTGAATTTGCTCAAAATGTGTGATCCTTTTCTTACAAGTTTTCTCAAAATCGACAAATAGTTGAAGAATAACATATTGACTGATTAAGGTCTTGCTCTTAGTGGCAATAGTTCTAGGAACTAAATGCATTGGTGTATTTGGAGGATACACAGTCGCTTTAGGAATTTCCTACAAGGGGGATTCTTTTCAACAAGATTTTCAGCTTTTTGCAAGTCCATATCCTTTTTCCCGAACACTTGTTCAGGGGTCAATAGAGTCTGAGGCTTAAACATGTTTAAGGATATCCAATTTTCCTTAGTGTAATCATGGGGTTTTATCGTTATCTTGTTCTTTTTACACTCGGGATCTTCTAGCTTCTTATTCATTTTCTCCCTAGTGACTTCATCAGATTTCTTATCTTCCTCAGTGCACTCAGCGCAGCTAGGTTTCTGTCTAGGTTTAAGGATCTCATTACCATCATACAGTACCTTATGAGCTTCTCTAGCCTTTTTACAAGCCTCGTGGTTTGGTTCATCAACTAAGGCCACACTATGTTTGTCACTTAGAACTCCATGCTTAGTGATCATGTGAGCATCTGCCTCAATGGTGTTTCCTTGTACATACAACTTATTTTCAAGCTTGTTTTTCAAAGTCTTTAGATTAGAAAAATCATTCAAAAGTTTTGATTCCTTAGCACTAAATTCTTGCTTAAGCACTTTAACATTTTCTTGAAGTTCTTGTTTTTGCTTAGCACTTTTAGAAAGCTTTTCTTGTAAGGAATTTAACTCTTGTTTTAATACTTCTTCTCTAAACCTACTTTCTCTAAGCATTCTTTTGTCAACTCAAACTTAGCACGCTGTTCATAAATAGCAACTTGATCCTTATATATGTTAAGCTCAGTGATAAGGGAATCATCAGGCACAAATGCAACGTACTCATGCGCTTCATAATCATCATTTTGAGTAGAAGATGCGCAACAAGGTACAGCAGAAACTTCCATGCAACTTACCTCAGCATTGACATGCACATGCCGTGGACGGGTGCATCTCTATCTTGGGTACATCCAAAGCTTCCATGGAGCGTTCCTTTGCATTAACTTGCACAGTGTTGTGTCCGTGCACCTCTCTCTCTTTGTGAATTTGAGCACGAAGATTCCATTTTTTCATTATCCGACTCATCATTTTTTGTTGTCACTGACATTCTCGCATTCAAGAACACCCCGATTCTTCAGCAGATACATTACCCAACTTATCACAACAATCTTTCAACGCACCGACACTCATTCACGCCTTCATTCTTTTGAGCGATTCTTCAATGTACTTTTTCACATTATCCATGAGTTGGATAAATGTCTCAATGAATTCCTCAATTTCCATTCCAAAGATGTTTTTGAAGGAAATTCTAGTCAAGTGTTGATCGTAATCACCGAATATTCCCCATCGATGAATGTCTGAAATTGTTTGTAGATTACTTGAAGAGTCGACCGAACCATCCTTTTGAACCTCTTTATTGGTAAGTTGCGCTTTAAGTGTTCTAAGTTCAACAAAGAAGCTTTTGTCAATGTAGGTAAGTCCTCGGAAAAGAGCACTACATGTTCGATCCCCGCCTATGGATAACATTGTATGAGGTGAAGATGAAGTAGCCGATATGGCTCAATGTCTGCATTCCATTTGCGTGGCATTCTCATTGTACTCAGAACATGAAGATCTCACATCCTCATTGTTCAATTCAAACATCTTTAACTATTCAGGGTAGCATACTTATCATTGTTGTCCACAGATCATACAATTTAAGCACTTCAAATCACCTGGGTCAGTAGAGTAAGACATGATGTGGTAGAATGCACGGATTTTACAAGTCTATGATTTAAACCGAGAAATAGAATCTTTCGCGGGATTTTACTAAAATCAAGACCAAACCGTTAAGCAATGACCAATGGAATGTGTTAAGATGACCGATGGATCGACACAATGATAGACAATTGTGTGTTAGGACTTATGATTGTTTGTGGGATTAGCAGAGATGTTGTTTGGTTGAGATTTGGATTGGTTTATGCACGATTTTCCCGAGAAGTTTAGGTCTAAAAACATAAAAACCTCAATAACTTCGTTCAGAGCGATTTAGCCCTCGAAGGTTTACCTCAATAAACTTTAGTTAATTCGGCGTGACATTCTCCTCGTTCTCACGGTCGTTTTGATGGGTAGAACGCTGAAAACGGAGTTACGGATAAAAAGTTATAGTCGTTTGAAGTTTTGTCGGGAAAAGTCAACAAGTCGCTAAGAATTCTTGAACCAAGTCGCTAAGACCAAGTCGCTAGGACCCAAGTCGCTAAGTAACAACTCGCTAAGCTCCAAGTCGTTAGCAAAATTTTGACAAAGAAGTCGCTAAGAACTAAGTCGCTAATTTGTCAAGTCGCTAAATAGCAACTCGCTAGGTACCAACTCGCTAACACCAAATCGCTAACAATTTTGGCAGCAATTCGCTACTCAAGTCGCTAAAACTTCAAGTCGCTAAAGAGCAACTCGCTACTGACCAAGTCGCTACCACAAGTCGCTACCCGTAGTGGAGAGTCCACTACTTGTACTGTTAATCGCTAGGTCTAAGTCGCTAGCTCCAAAACTGTAACTCGCTACAAAATTGTGAAGCAAGTCGCTACGAAGAAAAACAAACCGTGGCTCAAGTCGCTAGCAAGAAAATCTCAAAAACACCACTTTTCAATCCAAAAACAACCCAACCAAGATGATTCAAGCTTACCAAATCAAAACCTAAACACTTGTGATGATTCTAAACATAAAAGTACTATCAAAATCCAAACTTTAACACTAGAAATCAACCAAATGATGCAAAACCACTAAACTTTTTCAAACTCAAAAACCACCTAAAACCACTAGAAATCCAAAGATGTGCAAGATATGATCTAACCATGGCTCTTGATACCAATTGTTGGATATTGGATTTCACAAACACATCAAACCATAACACAAAGTGGGCGTATAAGGGAATTCTAGAGAGAGAAAGTTAGAGGTTTAGGGAACTTAGTGAGAGAAAGTGAAAGATATTATTATGAGCTCCAACTCTCTACCTTGGGAGGTAGAGAGTATTTATAGTCTTACATAAAACGCCACACAACGGGCTGTGGATCAGGCATACAGTGGGTAAAGACCGTCCGTCCTCCACGGTGTTACTTAACAAAATACTACTTAACTAAATATAACTATGACTACGAGCATTCTAACGATTACATATACTTGAGGTGACCGACTCTTTAATACCGGGAATTTCTAATTCCTAACAATATCCTACCATTGTGTGTCTATCGATTAGTCACCTCGACTTCTCAACCCCCATGTGAAACCCTTTTGTTGCACTCACCTTTAGTGCAAGATACCCCTAGATACACCCATCTGAGCCATTCCTTTCATTTTGTTAACCCAATATATTGTTTCGATACACCTATACACCTTAGCCTACCCTGTAGTCTTTATTTGTGATTGGGAAGTCATCATTTGCCTAAGTTCAAGGTTCAAGTGGAAATATTCGGGAATCACGCTTTCGTCGATGACATATTCTTAAAATCATTGAAGACCCCCCCCCCCCCCGAATTCCCATTGTTCATCTTAAGTGGGGATTATTATGTTTAGTTGTTATATTTATGTTGAATATATATATATATATATATATATATATATATATATATATATATATATATATATATATATATATATAGTTATGTTATTTAGTTTATTATAAAGTGCAATGTTATAAGCACTATGTTATGAGCTTTATATAGATTTAGTATAGAGGAGGCCACCTCGTCACATTCAAGATTGGAGTTGGTTAGTGTGCCAACAGTTGGAGAAAAGGTGGTGTGCCCATCATGACGCCCCTCTCATGACACATCTACCTAGTATTTCATGATCCGTTTCTAACTTCAAAGCTTGAACTTTGGGCGGACTGTAAGTGGTGATGACTTGGTTATAGATTTAGACTATCTGCTTGATTTTTATTTTACACCATTTATATATCCCATGTCTTATCCTACCCTTTAGTCATGAAGCGTATCTAGGTGATGCAGCGAGCAATCTTTGGTGTCTTGGCCATGGATTTGGTCATGTATCATTGATTTTGTCCACTTCGCAGTGACATGTTAGTAATGACGAGTCACCCTTAACCTTTGTCGTGTCTACCCATATTGCCTTCGAAAATTGTTTAGACCTTAACTCTAGTGGTGGAGATTTGTGTAACCGCCAAGCTTATGATAGAATACATGCTATGACTGTGCGATTGAGTGATCACCCCGAAATTGACACTTAGAATAGTTGAGAGATTTAAGTGTTTCGTTCCCATTTCGTGAGGTGTTCGGCTTTGTTTTATTCTAGCATAAGGGATTTGTAAACTTATATTTTCCAGGTTATGGGAGATATCTTTTTAGGAATCTATCTAATAAGGTCTACTTGAGGGCAAGTAGAATTCAAGTGGGGGGATATTTGATAACATCAAATTATCCTGAATATTAAGTGTCAATTTCCCCCTATTAATGCTTGTAATTTATATCATTTATATGGATTTACACTTGTTTTCCATTATATTCCACTTTCAGGTAAATTACGAGCATTGGAGCTAAGGAGACGCGGAATTGGAGAATTATTAAAGATTTATCAAAGTATGCTCACTTTGAAGAAGTTACGGTGTAACTCATCTCTCACATTACGCCGTAACTAAAGCATGACTTTAAAGCCAACTCATCAGAAGATTACGGCGAATCTCCCAAAAGATTACGACGTAACTATATTAGGTCAATTGAGGATCCGCGCCCGATAACTACGCCGTAACTTGTGCATAAACTACGGCATAACCAAGAATTATTGAAGATACGGCGTAACCACTTCTAAGGTTACGCCGTAACCAACAGATCTAGTGCAATTTACGAAGAAATAGAGGATTACGGCGTAACTATTTTATTAGTTACGCCGTAACCCAGATCTGGCCTATAAATACCCTACAATTTCCATCATTTCAAAGCATCCCATTTTACACACCACAACCAAAGAACGTGGGAAGAAGCCAAAGGCAGGTCTAGAGGAGCATACGGAGCTATCTCCAAGGGAGAAATCACTCCCCTACGATAAGCATTAGCATTTTATCATTTCTTTACTTTCGATTCATGTATTTCGTAACATTAAATATTGAATTGATTTGTATGGTTAATATGAGCGGCTAAGAACCTCTTGGTGCTGGCCTAGTTATGATTCCTTAATTGTTTTGTTTGCGTTTATATTACTTCCGTATAATTATTTCTAAGTGTATGCATGCATAGTTTATTGGTAGCTACCCTTGTTTCGTTAGTTTTAAATGGCGGTAGAGGCTAGTTGCTTAGCAGATATGACCAACTGACCCTAAGCGAGTAGACTGAGATGGGAAGGGTAAGATATGACCAACTGACGACCCTTTCTACTTGTGTGATTTAACCAACTGATCACCTACCGTTTGGATGAACTTAAGAATTAGGGGGTGAGTGTCTAAGATGTTAGCGCCCGGGCACTAACTATTATAAGTCTTGCATGTAGCGAAACTTAATGACTTGGCTTAGGGGACGAGAAACAACTGGACTTATGAGGGGACACCTGACTTCTCCAGTGGTGGCATCTTTGCTGATAGGTTAGGGCGAACTGACCAAATGCTGTCCTCTCGACTTTGACCCCACCTGAAGTAATTGGAAGTAATTAGAAGTAGACATTACTAGCTAGGATGAATAACTAGGTTAGCACCACTCTCCTCTATTTGATCACACCTTTGCTTTTATTTGCTTTAGTAGTGTGGAAAACAAGAAGGGGGGGTTGAATAGTTTTACCAATTAAAACTTGTTTTAAACTATTTAGATCGACTTATGTCAATCTATTTGGATGTGTGTTGGATGTTGATAAACAAACATATAGAAATAAAAATATGTAATGAAAAGATAAAGAGTAAGAAGCACAAAACCACGACACGAGTATTTATAGTGGTTCGGCTACAAGGACACCTTCCTTGCCCTACTCCACTCCCCGAGTCACCTACTCGAGAGTTCGTAATCACTACACGACACCAACTCCTTATGGCGGAGAAGCCTTCACAACGTCGCCTACTCTTTTTTCGGTACTAGGCTAACCACCGGTTTCTTTTCACCAAGGTGAACCACACCTACCACAACGTCGCCTACCCTTTATCCGGTACTAGGCTAAGTACCGAGTTCCATTACAATGGAGGAACTACTACCCAACACTACACAACACCTAATCCCAAAGGAGACCTACTCCTTATTACAACACCATCAAGGATATCAACAACCTTGGAAACAAACTATCACTATTTGTATAACGATGCACCTCATCGATTATACGACCTTGGCATTCTTCACTAATGCCTTCGTCTTGACACCTTTAGCATTCTTCACTAATGCTTTTGACACGGACGTTAAGCACCTTTCACTAATGCTTTCATCTTGACACTTGAGACATCTTTCACTAATGTCTTCAACACTACACTTCTTAGAAAAAGAACCATCAACATGATAACTTCAGTAGTCTTGATGATGAGGAAGCATGGCAACTCATGGACTTGAGCTTGCTTGACTTCAAAGGTGGTGATCTCGCCTTTAAGAGGAACCTAGAGAATTACACAAAAACAAAACTACATACATAGATCACTTGGATCTGGGGTTACAGAGTTTTTAACTTAAGGAGAAAGTGTGTGAGAAAGGGGTTAGAAACAATGAAGAAGTGGCTCACTATTTATAGAGAGAAAATGTCTTATGTTCCACGGATCCCTCCCTTAAGGGATCCGTCTAGTGTAAAGCTAGGGATCCGTGGGACGCTCCTCTTTGCCCATGGGTTTTGGGTCATGGGTCATGGGTTAAGGGTGGATCCATGGGTATTTCATTAGATACAATGTATCTAATAGATGCAATGCATCTAGTCAAATGGGTAAATGCATCTAGTCAAATGGGTATGGGCCAATATCATGGGTTATGGATATGCTCCATGGGTTGTAGTTTTTACCCATTATAATATATACTAGTTATATATATATTTGCCCAATATGTAAACACTAGTTGTTGTACATATGTATTACTAAGTCATAAAATCAATTATATTTGTTTTAGTGTTTTATGTGAAAGCGTAAGTGTGTTAGAAACTATTGACTCAAGCCATTTACGTATTTTATTTGTTTCGTTAAAATGATTTTACGTTTGTTATCGACAAAACATTAGAAGATCGTAAAATATAAATAAATGTTTTTACGGCTTATTTGTATTAACAAGTAGTTTATTAGTTAAATCGATATCAAAACATTCTTAAAATCTGTGACACCTAGACTTAGTATTAATCCAACACACATAACTCTTGGGATGACCTCGGTTTTACCGAATACTACACTACACACGACCGGGTACACTGACCGTTAGTGCATTAGGGTAGACCATAGGGATACCGAGACTTTATAAATATTAAAAACTGGTCAGTAAAACCTGCATCAGGAGACATGGGGGCAGTTGTTAGGAGGACTATGGCATTGAGAGAGGGTATGTCAGAGCTCCACGATCAGGTAGGAGACATGCAGAGAGGTTTCATGACAGCCCGAGCGCTCTGGCGCAAGGTCGGCGAGCTGGAGATAGAGGTTGCGGATCTGAGGAGAGATCGTAACTCTTAGCGTATTGAGATTTCCTCAGTGTGGAGAGTGATTGAGGATGTTCGGAGATCAGCGAGAGGCGCCCGTGCAGATCATGGCTAGATTGCCTTTAGTTTTATAGTGTTGTACCATCTTGAAACTAAGGAGTCCTCAGTTCGAGATGTCGACTTATCTTAGTTATCCTATAGTTTCGTTATTAGGATCGTCTACGACTAATCTCTATCTTTTCACATTATTGTACTTCGAAAATGTGTTATGGCTAATAGAAGTGCATCCTTTGATTTCTCGTTTTGAACCTTCGTTATTTTGATATAATATGGCATTATCCTTGTTATCGTAATTCAGTATTCGTGCGGTATTCGACATCTTTAGAAATCATCTCCGAGTAATGATGTATGATGTTTGGAACTTATGGAACTCTTGTGTTATCATTCAGATCAATGGCACCAAGATGAAACCCACCCAGGACCACCAGAGTAGCGCCTGCTGTAGTCAAACCCGTCTGTCGAGGTCGGCGCCTGACCCCGAATCCGACTATTGAGAATCAAAATGCCGACAACCCGGATACCACCAGCCCCGCTGTTGAAAATCAGAACGTCAATGATCAAGGTAACAATGGTCACGTCCCGCCGAACCCTCCGGCTATGAATCAAGCCATTATCGATCAGCAAATTTCGTGACCCGTGTCACACTACTAGTCTGAATCAAATCAATCAAACACCAAGGAACCCCACAGCCTTAACCGAACCCAAGGTTGTACCAATAAGGAGTTCCGGTTCTGAGGTCCCATTGAGTTCGGAGGAACCGAATGAGGGTTTACCTAATGAGGTTGATGGAGAAAACTGAATCGGTGTTCACTATCAATAACTGTGATGAGGATGCCAAAGTGAAGTACGCGACATTTACCCTGAAGGACGAAGCGTTGACTTGGTGGAATAACTATCACAAATTGGTAGGGAGTGAGGTAGCCTACGCGATAACCTGGAATTAGTTCAAGGTCTTGCTGATCAAGACTTACTGCCCTAGGAATGAAGTTAAGAATTAGAAATTGAGTTTTGGAACCATAAGGTGAAGGGAAACGACATGACGGTTTACAACCGTTGTTTTTAGGAATTGTCGTTGCTTTGCCCAGAGATGGTTCGTACTAAGACCATAGGAACGGGATGCTGGTGCTAAGATTCCTGAACCCAACAAAGACCATAGGAACGGGATGGCTTTGAACTGTTTGGAGGCTCCGTTGGATGTTGACATTAATGGTGGTGGCAGGGTGGTTGTTTTGAACACAAAGAATTTGCCGTTGGTTGGTGAAGTTGGTTTGGGGGATGATCTTGTGAGGCTGGATGGTAATGCTATGTGTTCTCCTGGTTTCTCGTGTGACTCTGCTCTTCAGGTGACTTATATTGTTGGGAAGTGGGCGCTCAAGTTGTTGGTGTTGATGGCAGACGTGTGCTTGAAACTACTGTTAAGGGAGGGGATTTGTTCATTGTCCCGAGGTTTTTTGTTGTTTCCAAGATTGCTGATAATGAAGGCTTGGAGTGGTTCTCTATCATCAGCACTCCCAATTAAGTCTGCTGTTGTTACTTTATCATCTGAGTATTTCTGTTTGCATATATATATTCATTTGATTATAACATAAGCACATCCGAAAACTACTTTTTGCAACCAATTTCAGTGGCTTGATTATGTGATAACTTCAAACACATAAGCATACATAAAATACATTGGAAACTGTCTTCTTTTATTTCAGTTGATTCGTGTTTGTTCATGATCACTTTCAGAAAACAAATCTTAATGCTCAATGCGTAAAGCTTCTTTTTACTAACAATTGCAAAATATCTTATAAAATGTAGCCCAATATTCACTCATATGGCTGGAAGGACATCGGCATGGAAGGCGTTGTCTCCTGAGGTGCTCCAGGCTTCCTTCAATGTGACCCCCGAGGTGGAGAAGACGTTCCGATCCAAGAGGATGAACAGTGAAGTCTTCTTTGTTCCATCCAAATGAGTGCTTCCTTTTTAATGGGCTATGGTTCTGGAAATAAAGCTTTTAGGTTTTTTACATAATAATCTATGGATTTTTGATGTTTTGTTTTGCTCCATACAGTTTTAGCTGTTTGTTTCTCTTCTGTTAATACAACCTTTGTGGAACTTTGTTGAGTTTTGTCTGTGTTTGTTCTTTTGTGATTTTATTATTTTCGTATGTGATTGCCCAATATTGGGTATGTGCAGTTTTACAAGAATCAATCACTTTTGGAATGTTGTCTTTTCTTGGAAAAGCAGCTAACATTTGGTTAAGTTTAATCATATTGTTGGATAGATATTAAGCTTTATATGTATAAGATACTAACAGTCACTTTCAGCTAATGTAGATTGTAATAAACTTTTGATTATATAAAAGTAAAATGCCTTCATCCCTTTATGGTGCCATATGGACCGCAACAGCAAATGATAAAGACGAATAAGATGTGTAAGTGTTCGACTCAAGTAGGAAAATAACTATAGATTGGTAATTCGATGATTTCAACAGATGGGAACATATGAACTGAAAAACGCTTTCAAGTCGTATGAACTAAAAACGCTTTCAAGGATAAATGAATAGACCTTTTTGGCGTTCTTATGATAACCTTATTCGGATAAAATGTTCGCACATGACTCTGGTCAATGTACAATGCGTTCAGTTGTTTGGACTTTTTATTAAATTGTGCACATCCATGTCAGCTATCCAAACTTTGAAAGTTTGTAAAGAAATGGTTTAATAGTTTAGCAAAATACCGATAACAGTGAATTTTATTATTAAAAACTTTGGGATTGTAAGAGTTTATTGAATAGCCCAAGTCCTAATTTGTAAAATTATATGGCTCTTATGTAATCCCAAAACACTTATTTTGGTGATTCTTACGCATTTTACCCACTTTTCCCCAAAACAATTAATTAATGGTCAAATGCATACCCAAAATGGTGTAAATTGGGTTGGATAAGATAGTGTTTGGAATTTGGACGTGTTTGTCGTTAGAAGTTAATAATGAATTGTTTAAATGTTTGATAAGCTTTGTAACTATAAGATTTAAAATTTAACTGAATCATATCCCACCCCCTTATTTCCCTCAATACAAACCCATAACAACAACAAACACTCCCACTTTTCACTATAAATACCCCCACACCTCTTCCCCAATTCTCATTCACAATCACAATCATTCTCCATCTCTTTCAATCAATCTTTTTTTATAAAAAAATGGATATGAATTTATCACCTAAGTTGGCTAAGAAGTTGTACGGAGGAGCTGGTGGATCATACCATGCATGGTGCCCCAACGAGCTACCCATGCTACGTCAAGGCAACATCGGCGCCGGTAAGCTTTTGTTGAACAAGAATTGCTTGGCTCTTCCGAGGTATTCTGATTCTGCTAAGGTCGCTTATGTTCTTCAAGGTATATATATAAATCTTCATTTTCATTAACTCAAATCTTATTATTGATTTGATTGGATCGGGTTTTACGTGTTTTTTATGTGATGATTAGTTGTTTATTTTAGATTTATTTATTTATTTTAGAAAAACGTGATTTAAACAGTAGTTTATTATTATTATTTTAAGTTTAATTAGCGGAGAGGTTATGGTCAATGATATATTTTAGTTTAAAATTAGTAAAATCCAAAAGGGATCAGGAAATAATTTTAGAATAGCTGTTAATTATTTTTTGAACCTGATGGATAACATGATCGACATGTTTTATTTATTTTTTATAATTATTTTTTGTTGACTTTTATTTTTGTAATTTTGTTACTGAGTTTGTGCAATTATAGCTGATAACATGAAGGATATTATTTAATTGGTAAAAATTAGTTGAAGCCTTTTTTTTAGTTAATGTTTATTTTTTTAGGTTGTTTTAACTTCTTATTAAAAATGCTGCAAGTTATGTTTACGTTAATTTGGTAGTTTATCTGTTATAGACTTCTTGTTACAAAAATTAATCAAAAATGTACACCAGACCACACATAGTGTATTTTTTTGCGTAGTGTTGAAACGTTATGAACTTTTCATAGTAACATAGCTTCTGATATCCTGTTATGATATATTCTCTGTTTCTATCGTAGATGCTGCATTTTATTATGTTAGCGATTAGCGATACACTAACACACACATACATTGTTTTCTCAATGCAATTATGTGTTTGTTCGTTATGATCTGTGTAAATTGCTGTAGTTTATAAAATTGTGATGTTCTTTTGGGCAATACAAGTTCTGTGCCTCTGTTTACTTTAATTTTATCATTGCTTTACAATTTTTTTTTTAATTCAACAACCAATTTCAATTATTTTGTTTTATAACGGATTACAATAAGATGGCAGGCAAACGGGCAACAAGCTGTGCCGCAACCCCCTTTTGAATGGCAAAACCAATTCTACTAAAAATGAAATTTTGTGACTTAGGGGTCGCAAAATTACTTTGCACAACCCAAAATATTTTATTTACTTTACAATTTAAATAAAATATTTGTTGATGATTTGTTCTGATATGTTTTATCTTTTTATCATGGATGTTGCAAACGAATTTATGTTCACAATAAGTCTATAAATGTCAAAGTGTGAATACAGTTTAGTAGTTAATGTGTTATTAGTTATTATCGGATCTTGTAATGCAGTTTGAAATGGCTTATAAACCTGAGAATAACGCGCATTGTGCATTTGTTCAATTAGTATTGAATCCTTGTCAACGTTTCATAGCAGAATGATTCTTTATCGTCTGTTATGATACATGTTCTGTTTTAACATCATAGATGTTGCAGGTTAATTTTTGCTAGCTATACATTTCAATAAATTTTTTCTTATGAGTTATGATACATGAAGTTTCTGCAATTTAATTGAAAATGGCTTATGAACTCGACACTCGTTATGTATTTGTTTACTTAGTTTGGAAACCTTATGAACTTCTCATAATAGAACAAAGCTTTAAAGCCTGTTATGATTATATGATATGTGTTCTGTTTTCTATCATAGATGTTGTAGATTATTCTGTTGGCTATAAGTTAAGCATTTAAAGCACACGGTCATTGTTTTTTCTATATAATTATGTTCTTTCTAGGTTGATCTGGTTTATTTGTCAAAATAAATCAAATCATGTCTTTTGAATCCAAAAACAACATACATTATTTTTTTGTTAATTAACACACATATAATGATGGTTATCAGGTACTGGAGTTGCTGGTATTGTTCTACCTGAGAAGGAAGAGAAGGTCTTGGAAATAAAGACTGGTGATACCATTGCTCTTCCTTTTGGTGTGATCACATGGTGGTACAACAAAGACGACACTGAGCTCCAAGTCCTTTTCTTGGGTGACACCAAAACCGCCCACAAAGCTGGCTCGTTCACCGACTTCTTCCTAACTGGTTCCAATGGCATCTTCACTGGTTTCTCCACCGAGTTTGTCTGTCGTGCCTGGGACGTAGATGAAGCCACTGCCAAATCACTTGTTGGAAACCAAAAAGACAATGGAATCATCAAAGTTGATGTTGGTGCTAAGATGCCGGAACCCAACAAAACCATAGGGACGGGATGGCTTTGAACTGTTTGGAGGCTCCGTTGGATGTTGACATTAATGGTGGTGGCAGAGTGGTTGTTTTGAACACAAAGAATTTGTCGTTGGTTGGTGAAGTTGGTTTGGGGGCTGATCTTGTGAGGTTGGATGGTAATGCTATGTGTTCTCCTGGTTTCTCGTGTGACTCTGCTCTTCAGGTGACTTATATTGTTAGGGGAAGTGGGCGTGCTCAAGTTGTTGGTGTTGATGGCAGACGTGTGCTTGAAACTACTGTTAAGGGAGGGGATTTGTTCATTGTCCCGAGGTTTTTTGTTGTTTCCAAGATTGCTGATAATGAAGGCTTGGAGTGGTTCTCTATCATCAGCACTCCCAAGTAAGTCTGCTATTTTTGCTTTATCATCTGAGTATTTCTGTTTGCATTATATATATATATATATATATTCATTTGATTACTTGGTTGCTCCAAATAACATAAGCACATCCGAAAACTACTTTTTAGAACCAATTTCAGTAGCTTGATTATGTGATAACTTCAAACACATAAGCATACATAAAATACAACGGAAATTTTCTTCTTTTATTTCAGTTGATTCTTGTTTGTTCATGATCACTTTCAGAAAACAAATCTTAATGCTCAATGCGTAAAGCTTCTTTTTACTAACAATTGCAAAATATCTTATAAAATGCAGCCCAATATTCACTCATATGGCTGGAAGGACATCGACATGGAAGGCGTTGTCTCCTGAGGTGCTCCAGGCTTCCTTCAATGTGACCCCCGAGGTGGAGAAGACGTTCCGCTCCAAGAGGATGAACAGTGAAATATTCTTTGCTCCATCCAAATGAGTGCTTCTTTTTTATGGGTTATGGTTCTGGAAATAAACCTTTTAGGTTTTTTACATAATAATCTCTGGATTTTGGATGTTTGGTTTTGCTCCATACAGTTTTAGTTGTTTGTTTCTGTTCTGTTAATACAACCTTTATGGAACTATTTTGAGTTTTGTCTCTGTTTGTTCTTTTGCCATTTTATTATTTTCGTATGTGGTTGCTTAAAGTTAGGTATGTGCAGTTTTACATGAATCAATCACTTTTGGAATGTTGTCTTTTCATGGAAAAACAGCTAACATTTGGTTGGTTTTAATCATAACGTTGGATAGATATTAAGCTTTGCATGTATAAGATGGCAAAAGTCACTCTCAGTTGATGTTGAGTGATAAAATTTTGATTATATAAAAGTAAAATGCCTTCATCCCTTTATGGTGCCATATGGACCGCAATAGCAAATGATAAAGACGAATAAGATGTGTAAGTGTTCGACTCAAGTAGGCAAATATTGGTAATTCGATGATTTCAACCGCTGAGAACATATGAACTGAAAAACGCTTTCAAGTCGTATGAACTGAAAAGACAAACGAATAGACCTGTTTGGCATTCTAGTGATAACCTTATTCGAACAAAATGTTCAGACATGACTTTATTGGTCAATTGTCCAATACATTCAGTTGTTTGGACTTTTTATTAAATTGTGCACATCTATGTCAGCTATTCAAACTTGAAAATTTGTAAAAGAAATGGTTTAATAGACAATAAACCAATGGCGAGACTAAAAAGTTTAGCAAAATACCGATAACAGTGAGTTTTATTGTTAAAAACTTTGGGATTGCAAGAATTTATTGAATAGTCCAAGTCTTAATTTGAAAACTTATATAGCTCTTATGTAATCCCAAAACTGTGATTTTGGTGATTCTTATGCAATTTACCCGCTTTTCCCCAAAACAATTAATTAATGGTCAAAGGCTTACCCAAAATGGGGTAAATGTCTGATAATTGATGAAATTGCGCATAATTGATTAGTAAGCTTGATTAGTAAGATTAATAAGATCAGTCTTCAATTTAGCCCATACATCTCGAGCCCAATTGCAATGAAATTGCGCATAATTGATGTCTACCATATGTCTTGCTAGGCTTGGTAACAATCCTTACCTCTAACAGCAAGATTACTACTCAAGTTTATTTCAACCTTGACCAAATGTTACAATTTTATCAAACAGAAAATTTTCTTATATTGATGTGAATTTAAGATGACTGATCTAATCGAATCTCACAATTCCAATCTAAGTACTAAAGTATGTTGGCTTACCAGTATGTGAGTGTGTTCACCAAATAAGTGGGCTTGGGTTTAAAGGTGTGTTTGTTAAAATTAGCGGTAAGTAGTTGTGAGTTGTGAGTAGTAGCCTCACCGCTCATTGCTTCTTAAATAAACATTGAAAAATTAGTTTTTTTAAAATTTAGCAAACTTCATCACTCTTTTGTCAAAAGATAACTAAAATTCAAAATGCTCATTGCTGACCGCTTATTGTCTCAAAAAACTTCACATCCTTTCGTGCCAAACATACCCTAAGACTCTTAGAGACGTGTATGAGAAATACTTTGAGATAGACGTGTAGATACAAAAGTTGGGCATTCCTTGTTTGGACTCCGGTTCCCGTATCAATTGGATCTTAATGCTTGAGACCTGCGCACTAAGAAAACAGAAAACACCGTTAGGCTTACCGTGGGATTGTCTCCCACGATTATCCTCCGGCGTGAGAGTAAGTAATCGGTTTTAGGGTATAGTTGAGAGTTAGGGTTTTGAGATCGTACCTTTAATGAGGGCTGGGATACCCTTTATATACACACGAAACCCTTAGTGAATTCATGTTCCTCAAGATTCGGCGTATCCCGCCTAAGTCGGTTGTTAAACGTTTATCTCCAAAAATAAGAGATATCTGATATCGTATGCCATAAATAACTTTGAGTTTGGGCCTTCGTGAGCCCAAACTGTTACCGGTTTAGCCCAGTCGTACTGGGCTCGTTAGTAGCGGTTATTGGTCAGGTTCGTGACCCGACTGCGGACTATACGTCATCAAGACGTGTGAAAAAATTGGTCGCTCTAGAAAATTATAATAAAATAAATACTAAAATACACCGTTGGTCCCTAAACTTGGCAAAACGCTTCGCGATGGGACAAAACTCGGCCTTATCATCGCCAGAGGTCCAAACCTTGGCCTTTAAATGCCAAAATCGTCCCTTGACCAATAACCGCGTTGTCAACGTTCCATTATACTCCAGAAAAACCCGTTATCATGTTACTGTTGAGGGTACAATAGTCATTTTACTTTATGTACTGTAGCAGATGTCTTGTCCAATTTCCCACCATTATGTAGAATATAACAAAGCTATGTACTCATTGCTCATCCCCAAACTTGTTTTGGAAGCCTACCCAGAAAACCCTAATGCAATGTCTATCATCAAATCAAATAATATAAGTAAGAAAATAACAAACAACCACCTTGGATTTACTCTGTGGCGAGTAAGAGAATATCCTTTCTATGATGATCGTGAAACGGAGGAAAGAGCTGCAATCAAGAGATATTGTAAGTCTTTTTTGGTTAGAGCCTATTACAATCATATGTTAGTACGACTGTTTAAGTTATTCCCCTTTTAGGTAACTTTAGATTAACATTGTTTTTGTACATTTTTATACAATGGTGAACCTGGATCCTTTGGCATGATGTTCCATTATGAAGGTACATTTAAATACTTTCCAGGTAGGATATATCAAGGAGGCAAGAAATGCCTTGTTGATCTTGTGGAAATAAAAGAGGTATCCGTTGATGAAATGGATGCTCTCATGACCCAAATCGGTTATGAGAGTGGACAAACCAATTATTTCTACTTTCTTAAGCCTGGTTGTACATTAGACGACGGTTTGTTTTCTTTGCGTGAAGCTGCTAATGTTGACTTGTTGAAAGATGTTGTCATAGAGCATAAGCTGATAGACGTCTATGTGGAAATAGGGAAGACTAGATTAGAACTTTCTGAAATGTCCCCACAATCAATTAAGACTGTGTTTTGGGAGATGGATGAAGATAGGAGAAAAGTTGCTACTGCGGCTATTCAATCATGTTGTAGACGGTTGGTGTTAGATGATCTAGATAATGAACCTGCCCTAGATCCTTTTATCCAACTTACACAAGTGCCTGTGGACGTCAATGATATTGGTGAATCTAGCAATTTGCCAAACATTGAGCCAGTATTTTCCACCTTAGACTGCTCATTTGCTAGCCAACCTGTTCATAACAGTGAGCGTGCTTTAGTACTTATTGATGAGGACAATGCTATAACGGAGCCTGATAATGTTGAGGTTAATCTGTTCCGAGTGAGTCAGGGGAATGTGACAAATCGTAATTTCAGGTCATTTCTCAAATTTACTATTCATCGGTTACTATTCATCATTTTATAAGTCGGTTTGAGACTTTGAGAGGCTATTTCAAAATTTTACTATTCACGAAACACTATTCATTTCTGAAGAAAAATTTCTATTCATGATTATTATTTATCAATTTTCGTAAACTAGGTTTACGAGTATCAAAATTCGCGTAACCGTAAGGGTTAAGATGCGTATTCATGGAAAATCATTGAGTACATTACATATAGACTAGAGTTAGCTACATATCATCAGAACATCATTTTCATATTAGTTCATGCATGGGTTTGCATATTTCATTAACGTATATTTATTTATTAAATAAACGCTATCGCACGATCATTTATTTTGAATAATTGATCCGACACTTCCGACAATAGTCCTGATATATTTTTATACTCATTTTAAGACTATAAAAATTATATTATTAGTTTACCCGATGTTTTGAATTTATTTTGGTATATATATATATATTTACGACGGTTTTCGTAAATACAATTCGATAATTATTTATTCACTCAATACTTGCGAGAAATGCATTTTTATAATTTTTATGACTACGATATATTTTATTTTGTTCCATTAAAATCGATTTATAGCTAACTCTATACATAATAACTAAATATATAAGCTTAATTATCTAAATATCTACACTTAATAACACATCTTTTATAAAAACTACACCAAATCCTACATTCCTATCCCATAGCCACGCCCCCTTGTCATCATAGTGACTAGCTTATCTTATCACAAATACTACCAATCTACCCTTTCACTAGATATTTGTAATACATATCTTACATACTAAGCAAAAAAAAAACATACATGTGATATTTTAGAAGTGAAAATTGTTTTCTCTTCCTCTCTTCCTTGGGGTGTTCGGCCAACATCAATCCAAGACCAAGATCATTATTTTTTTTCAAGATCAAGATCATCTAAGTACACTTGTGTGTTACTAAAGGGTTTTAGTTAATAATCTCAAGGTCTCACTAAGGTTTCTTTCATCTTTTTCACTAAATAATCCAAGTAATTTTACATATTATTTTTCATAACTTTTATACTCATATTCTTGATCTATTACAATTTTCATATAGGTAGATGCAAGTATTCATATGTATTAATACCACTTTTTACTTGTTTTTATTACTTATTATTATTTTAAACTATCCTATTAGTGTTCTTATGAAACCTATCAATTTTGGTGAAGTTTAGGAACCCATGACACCCTAAGAAGGTGTATGGTAGGTTTATAATAGCTTTGGTGTTGATTGGAAGAGTTTAGTACGAGCTTTGAACTAGAAAAATCATTTTCGACGATATATATTTAGCTACTGTCACGTTTTGTAAAATCTGGAAAAAAAAAGTAGGTCAGGGGATATTTTGGGTTATATTTTCAGAAAATAGACTTAAAAACAAAATCGTGGCCGCTTGAACGGGTTAAAACGGGTTTATAACGAAAAAGATACGCTATTTTCAAGTTTAACGACGAAAACTAATTTTCTAGAATAGTACTTGCTGTCAAGGGTTTTTCAAAGGTCAAAAAACGAGTTCTAAACATAAACTAGAAGAGTCGATTTATCAAAAATATATTATTACATACCAACACGAATTCGAGGATATAAAGAACTTAGAAAACGGAGCAATAACAACTTAGTTACACGCGTTTGAAATATGGCTATCGTAACTATTTTTCACAAGTATTAACACTTACATATTTTCTATTAGTCCAAAATGGTTATCGCAAGTGACCATGTTTGGAGCCGTTTTTTCATATCGATAGAGTACTTTTGAGAAAGTCTTCTAGTAAAAGTGAGTTTATCTATTCTATTTTCCAAAATGTTCAACCATTCGTCAAACGAAGTTGTAACGAGTAATATGCGATCTTACAAACTTTTTCGAAAACTACTCATAAACTATATTTTTAGCTCAACTACCTTACTTCATCTATATTTTTCTCTATGATCGAGACTTCTATGATCAAAAGTTAAATGCTAAGACTTTTAGATATCGCTACAAGCATTCCAAAACCATTGAGTTTGTTTTCTAACATTCAATATTCACCAAGTTACGACTAGCTCTACGAGGCTGCTTAGCCATATTCACTACTTGTAAAAGTATATTGTTTTGCGACAAAAAAACTATCTTGATAAATCACTAAACGAACATCGTAGGATGTTGTGAGTTCAATGTAAGTACTTGTAAAGTATAACCTTTATAACTTGACGAGTATATGTCATAAACGTAGATAATATTTCGACGCATATAACTTCATGTTCTTTTCCAAAAATGTACAAGTGGTATAGATCAAGTACATGTGAATTTGTCCCTTTGATGCTTTGTACGACATTTGTTGGAATCACTCCTAAACTAGAATTCAAGTGTTAGTAATTAATGTGTAATAGTTAGCTTAATTATGGCTTTTATGTTAGTAATCAAGGCTAGGCTCATGTAGAAAGCCCATGAGCCTATCCAAAGCCCAATAAGTAAAGGATGGGAACTTGGTGTGTTACCCTAGTTCCCTCCTATAAATAATCTTGTAAACTCCCATTGAAGGTTGGTTGTTCATTTCACACATATCATCTTACGCATAACTCTTCTTATATCTCATAATGTATGTGTGTGTTTGATCATCCGATCATCTCTTATCTATCTTCTTATATTGATGCTTGTGTTACAAATATGGGAACCTAACAGTGGTATCAATCGCCAAATAGTTGGGTGAACTTTATTTTGTTTTTGAAGTCTACGCGTAAGTCTCGATATACAAACTTTCAAACGTAAAAAGCTTTACTTTTTACACTTTCAAATCCAAGATTCTTGTACTTTTAAGGTTATTTGGTGTTAAAGTTTAAGTTTTTGGCAAAAAGTTTCAAACTTTACGTGCATTTCTTGGTTTTTAAGCTTGGTTTTAATCGTAGCCTGTTTCACGCGTAAGGTGTATTTAAGTTTTGGATCATCAAGTTTCACACTTTTTTGTTATTTTGATGATATTGAAGTTGTCTCATCACAAAAATCTGGTTTAGAAACACTTTGAGCTAAAAACTCAGTTTTGGAAAATCCTACACGTAACAAAACCCTAAAGTTACGCGTAAGTTATCCGTGGTTTGATCTTCAGTTTTCTTGGTTTACTCAGTGTTTTCTTGCTTGGATAAGCCTGAAAACACTTCGACTTTGGATATCTTTTACACTGGTATAAGTGTAAAGGATTTTTTGGGCAAAATCCTAGTTTTACGCCTAAGCATAAAAACTTACGAGTAAAATATCTTACGCCTAAGCTTTTCCTACGCATAAGCACTTCTTACCTAAGAAAAATTACGCATAAGTTTCTTACTTCTAAGTATTTAGTTTACGCATAACCTAAGGTTTATCTAACCCTACGCGTAAGCTACTCCTACGCTTAAGTATTCTTCTTATGCGTAAGTTTGGTGTTTTTACGCCTAAGGTTTTCTTTGCCTAAACTTGGTTTCTACGCCTACGGATACTTCATCAACAAAGTTTCATTCGACTACAAAGATCCATTTTACAACACAAGTTTTCAAGATGTCTCAACCACCATACTCTAACTACTTTCCTCATGTGTATCCTCAACAACAACAATAACAACAACTTAGTCAACAACAACAACAAATCAATCTACAACAACATATTTATCAACAACAATTTCAACAACAACATTTTCCTCAAGGAGAAATTCAACCACAAATGATTCAACCACCACCTAGTCTTCAAGTACAACCTTACACAAACTTTAACAATCAACATCCATCCAGGAATACTATGAAGGAACCGTCTTGGTTTGCAAAGATTTGTGAAGCTTTAAGTAGCCAACAATCCATTCATGAGGCTAGATCACTTGATAGACCTCCAATGCTCACTCCCGGAAACTACGATCAATGGGTGATTCGGTTCTTTAGGTTTTGTGATCTAAAGAAGCCACATGGAAAGTTATTAAAGAAGGTCATCCTGGAAGGTCCATTTCAGATGCCTACTGTCGTTACACCCAGAGATCCAAATGCCAATCCACCAAGAGGTGACGTCACCAACATTGCAAGTCTTACTGACCTCACGCGATGAACTTCTACATTTTGAATCCGATGAACTAGCAATGCAATACATCCTTTTGGGATTACCTAATCCGATCCTTCTAAGTGTTGATGCTCAAAAGACTGCTAAAGCAATGTGGGAGCATATTCATCTTCTCATGGAAGGAATAGAACTCAATCAAGAAGACATGGAATCAAAAATCTACTTAGCTTATGAACACTTCATGATTGAACCTAGGGAGACATTAGAGTCATATCATCATCGATTTTCAGACATCATCAATGACTTGGACAAACACAACATAATTATGCCTAGAATTGCAGTAAACACTAAGTTCTTGAGTAGTCTTGGTCCTGATTGGGAAAATTATGTCATCTTCATCCGTCAAGCAAAGAATCTTCATCATGCTACATACGGATTGTTGTACGACTATTTGAAGCCTCATCAAAAAGAAGTTGACAAAGAAAGGGTTATCCGTGGACAAAATGTTTCACCTTCACTTCCGGATAATCAACAATTAGCTTTGTGGGCTCAAGCTTGTTATCCTCAATTCCCGACCTTACAAACTGTATTCACAAATCCTCCACAACCCACTGCTCAACCAACTGCAACAATCACACCATATGATCCATCAAAGCAACAATCTCAAGAAACTCAATTGGTTCCATACAACAACAACAATGATCAAGCACTTTACAGTGAATCCAATGAAGATGCAGAAGCTTTCGATGCATTGCAATAAGGGTTTGTCATGATTGCTAGAGCCTTCGACCGATACTCTAACAAATCCAACAATTGCATTCGTACCTCATCTAACACAAGGAATCAGGCTGTTGTTAACAATGGACGGTTGAAGTTCGAATCGTGGTAATGTTCGCCGATGGGCTGTGGTCAAGGGTTTAATCCAATGGGAAGGAATAACATGGGTGCTCCACAACAACAAAGGGCGCAAGTGGTTGAACAGGTAACGCCGAATGGGGTTAATGGTCTTCGTTGTTATAACTGTAATGAGAAGGGTCATCTGGCTAATGCATGCCCTAAGCCTAGGACAAGAGGAAAGCGCTTATCACAAAGAGGCTTTACTCTTGGCTCTCAAGGATGAAGCCGGTGGAACTCTTACCAACAAGGAACATAGCTTTATGGCCAATGCAGATTCTGATGATGATATGGAGGACTTGCAGGATAATGCAGCTGTGATGTTAATGGCAAACTTGCAAGAACTCTACATGAGTGACACAGGCCCAGTGTATGACACTGACGGCTTGTCTCGGTACGGATCAAACCATATTCATCATGATCTAATATCTCAGCCAACATCACGAATCCGACGAGGCTCAGAATGTTCAACATGAGCATTCCACATCTCATTCTCGATGATACTCAACTAGATCCGTAGTTACATTTGACGATCAAGATGACCTCATGGTTTCCATTGATAATCAAGTTGACTCCGTGGTTATACTTGAGGATCTGAATAATGATCATGTTGAGCACTCACGCTGAACACGCTGAACCTTGCCTAATCAAGATATTGACCTCTTACTTAAAGACCAACGATCCCGAATGGAACAATGTTGTGAACTCAATCAGCAATTAAAAAACAAAAATGCACTGTTAACCAGGGATATTGAATGCTTAAAAAGACAACTCAACATTTTTAAAACTCAAGAAAAACGTGAACAAGGTTTTGAAGTCGCTTTTGCTAAATCTTTCCAAAACAAAAAATCATTAGAACGACAGATACGTGATCTAGTCGCATCCAAGAATGCTTTGTTGTCTCAAACAGAACAACTGAAATATGACGCCCTTACATCAAAAAGCCAAGTCTGAAGTTGTTAACTTGTTAAAAAAGCTTCCTGAGTACAAAAAGCATTCAACACGAAACTAATAGATGACTATTTTGAGGAAATTCTTGACTTACAAAACAAAATCAAAGAGTTTAATACTGTTGTTTATAAACATGGTGAATCAATCACGATGATTCAAAAGTTTACTTTCAAACCAAATCCAAATGGATATGGACTGAATCTTGTTGATTACAAACCTAAGTTTTCAAATAGAGCATTCAAACCAAATCCTGAAGTTTACAAAGGTAACATAGAATTGATGATTCTATTATGAGTGTTGTTGAATATAATCGTCAAGAGGAATTAGATGCGTAAGACGAGTCGATCAAAATTAGAAAATGTTGTTTATAACAAACCATTTAACTATTCAAAAGCCGCCACTTTTGTCGCTTGAACAACGGGATACTTCTAACACACCTTGGGTTATCACACCTATTGTCGAAGTCTTCCAATGTTGGTCCCCAACATAATTCTGCACAAATTAATGGTCCTTTACCTTCACTCGGTGAAGTAAAATCAATACCCGAAAGTCGTCAAATTCTTAGATATTTTGACACTTTCCTATCTGACATCAAACTTTTAGAACGTGAGATTGAATTTCATTCTGAAATAAAATTTGAACATTTTCAATCGCCCCAGGCGCGACAACAAAGAGATATTTTTCAGAAAAGAATTTTACCCCATGTCAAAAATTTGAAAAATTCTGCATTATATTGGGAAGGGAATTTCATAAGGAACTTGGACTGATGAAAATAGTTTTCAAGAAAACAGAAACATCCATTTCAAATACTAAACGCAAAAAGAAAATGTTGAGAAAAGATGTTGACCGACTCTTGGAAGATGTTATATGTGCTGATATCCATAATGTTGTGTTACTTCATTCTGTTGAATATGCATTTGATTATATCTCTGCTGATTCTGTTGATTCTATTGCAAATGTTGAGAATACTGATTTTGTGTCTCAAATCAAGTCTTTAAAAGTTGAAAATGAACGAGTGACAAACGAGCTTTCAAATGCAAAACGTCGTCTTCAATGGTGTCAAAAAGATTGTCATACTCGTGAACTCTCTTGGCAAAACAAACTCTACCAGTTGCATACAAAAGATCTTACTCCAAAAATTGAGCAACAACGGTTGATGAAAATGTGTCTTTGAAGTGTCAAATCTCAAAATATGAACAAGAACTTTCAAAAATTAAAAATGCACATAGTGTCATATCTGATTCACTCAAAAAGACTCGTGCTAAAGAGTCAAAAGACCTTGATGATCATCTTGCATACATGAAAGATGTCTTACGACAGATGGTTAGCTCTCACTGCATCAAAAATCTAGATTTGTTACACAAAATTCATGATCTTAAAGCAGATTTGGTGAAACTTAAGCAAGATAGGAATAGTAACACTATAGTATCAGCATCTTCACAGATTCAAAATGACTCTAGAACATCTAATGCCATACCACAAGAAAATAATGTGTTTTCCTC
>OU343220.1:234876830-234908659 GCA_910596185.1 Chrysanthemum makinoi | reverse complement strand
GAAGGAAATTCTAGTCAAGGTGTTGAATGTAATCTGCTGAATATTCCCCATGATGAATGCTGAAATTGTTTGTAGATTACTGAAGAGCTTGCACTGGGTGGAACCTCCTTTTGAACCTCTTCATTTGTAAGTTGCAGCTTTAAGTGTTCTAAGTTCAACAGCAAGCTTCTTGCCAATGTAGGTAAGTCCTGGCGGAAAAGAGCACTACATGTTCGATCCCCGTATGGAACAGTTGTTGAGGGTGAAGATGAAGTAGCTGAATGGCTCAATGCTGCATTAATTTGAGTGGCATTCTCATGTAATCAGAACATGAAGATCTCACATCCCATTGTTCAATTTCAAACATCTTAACCGTTCAGGGTAACATACTTTATCATTGTTGTCCACAGCATCATACAATTTAAGCACTTCTGAAATCACTGGGTCAGTAGAGTAAGACATGATGTGGTAGAATGCACGGGATTTTACAAGAAGTCATGATTTAAACCGAGAAATAGAATCTTCCGGGGATTTTACTAAAATCAAGACCAAACCGTAAAGCAATGACCAATGGAATGTGTTAAGATGACTGATGGATCGACACAATGATGGACAATTGTGTGTTAGGACTTATGATTGTTTGTGGGATTAGCAGAGATGTTGTTTGGTTGAGATTTGGATTGGTTTATGCACGATTTTCCTGAGAAGTTTAGGTCTAAAAACATAAAAACCTCAATAACTTCTGTTCAGAGCGGATTTAGCCCTCGAAGGTTAACCCGAATAAACTTTAGTAATTCGGCGTGACATTCTCCTCGTTCTCACGGTCGTTTGATGGGGTTAGAACGCTGAAACGGAGTTCCGGATAAAAAAGTATAGTCGTTTGAAGTTTTGTCGGGAAAAGTCAACAAGTCGCTAAGAATTCTTGAACCAAGTCGCTAAGACCAATTCGCTAGGACCCAAGTCGCTAAGTAACAACTCGCTAAGCTCCAAGTCGTAGCAAAATTTTACAGCAAGTCGCTAAAGAACTAAGTCGCTAATTTGTCAAGTCGACTAATAGCAACTCGCTAAGTACCAACTCGCTAACACCAAATCGCTAACAATTTTGGCAGCAATTCGCTACTCAAGTCGTTAAAACTTCAAGTCGCTAAAGAGCAACTCGCTACAGACCAAGTCGCTACCACCAAGCCGCTACCCGTAGTGGAGAGTCCACTACTGTTATGTTAATCGCTAGGTCTAAGTCACTAGCTCCAAAACTGTAACTCGCTACAAAATTGTGAAGCAAGTCGCTACGAAGAAAAACAATCCGTGTTCAGTCGCTAGCAAGAAAATCTCAAAAACACCACTTTTCAATCCAAAAAAACAACCCAACACGATGATTCAAGCCTACCAAATCAAAACCTAAATACTTGTGATGATTCTAAACATAAAAGTACTATCAAAATCCAAACTTTAACACTAGAAATCAACCAAATGATGCAAAAACCACTAAACTTTTTCAAACTCAAAAACCACCTAAAAACCACTAGAAATCCAAAGATGTGCAAGATATGATCTAACCATGGCTCTTGATACCAATTGTTGGATATTGGATTTCACAAACACATCAAACATTAACACAAGTGGGCGTATAAGTGGAATTCTAGAGAGAGAAAGTTAGAGGTTTAGGGAACTTAGTGAGAGAAAGTGAAAGATATTATTATGAGCTCCAACTCTCTACCTTGGGAGGTAGAGAGTATTTATAGTCTTACATAAAACGCCACACAACGGGCTGTGGATCAGGCATACAGTGGGTAAAGACCCGTCCGTCCTCCACGGTGTTACTTAACAAAATACTACTTAACTAAATATAACTATGACTACGAGCATTCTAACGATTACATATACTTGAGGTGACCGAATCTTTAATACCGGGAATTTCTAATTCCTAACATAGCCTACCATTGTGTGTCTATCGATTAGTCACCTCGACTTCTCAACCCCCATGTGAAACCCTTTTGTTGCACTCACTTTAGTGCAAGATACCCCTGGATACACCCATCTGAGCCATTCCTTTCATTTTGTTAACCCAATATATTGTTTCGATACACCTATACACCTAGCCTACCTGTAGTCTTTATTTGTGATGGGAAGTCATCATTGCCTAAGTTCAAGGTTCAAGGGAAATATTCGGGAATCACGCTTCGTCGATGACATATTCTTAAAATCATTGAAGCCCCCCCCCCCCCCGAATTCCATTGTTCATCTTAAGTGGGGGATTATTATGTTTAGTTGTTATATTTATGTTGAAATATATATATATATATATATATGTGTGTGTGTGTATATATATATATATGTATATATATATATATATATTATAGTTATGGATTTAGTTTATTATAAAGTGCAATGTTATAAGCACTATGTTATGAGCTTTATATAGATTTAGTATCAAGGAGGCCACCTCGGTCACATTCGAAGATTGGAGTTGGTTATTAGTGTGACAACAGTTGGAGAAAAGGTAGTGTGCCCATCATGACGTCCTCTAATGACACATCTACCTAGTATTTCATGACGGTTTCTAACTTCAAAGCTGAACTTTGGGCGGACGGTAAGTGGTGATGACTTGGTTATAGATTTAGACTATCTGCTTGATTTTTATTTTACACCATTTTTATATCCCATGTCTTATCCTACCCTTTAGTCATGAAGCGTATCTAGGTGATGCAGCGAGCAATCTTTGGTGTCTTGGCCATGGATTTGGTCATGTATCATTGATTTTGTCACTTCGCCGTGACATGTTAGTAATGACGAGTCACCCCTTAACCTTTGGCGTGTCTACCCATATTGCCTTCGAAAATTGTTTAGCCCTGAACTCTAGTGGTGGAGATTTGTGTAACCGCCAAGCTTATGATAGAATACATGCTATGACTGTGCGATTGAGTGATCACCCGAAATTGACACTTAGAATAGTTGAGAGATTTGAGTGTTGCGTTCCCATTTCGTGAGGTGTTCGGCTTTGTTTTATTCTAGCATAAGGGATTTGTAAACTTATATTTTCCAGGTTAGGGAGATATCTTTTTTAGGAATCTATCTAATAAGGTCTACTTGAGGGCAAGTAGAGTTCAAGTGGGGGGATATTTGATAACATCAAATTATCCTGAATATTAAGTGTCAATTTCCCCCTATTAATGCTTGTAATTTATATCATTTATATGGATTTACACTTGTTTTCCATTATATTCCACTTTCAGGTAAATTACGAGCATTGGAGCTAAGGAGACGCGGAATTGGAGAATTATTAAAGATTTATCAAAGTATGCTCACTTTGAAGAAGTTACGGTGTAACTCATCTCTCACATTATGCCGTAACTAAAGCATGACTCAGAAAGCCAACTCATCAGAAGATTACGGCGTAACTCTCCCAAAAGATTACGACGTAACTATATTAGGTCAATTGAGGATCCGCGCCGCTGATAACTACGCCGTAACTTGTGCATAAACTACGGCATAACCAAGAATTATTGAAGATACGGCGTAACCACTTCTAAGGTTACGCCGTAACCAACAGATCTAGTGCAATTTACGAAGAAATAGAGGATTACGGCGTAACTATTTTATTAGTTACGCCGTAACCCAGATCTGGCCTATAAATACCCTACAATTTCCATCATTTCAAAGCATCCCATTTTACACACCACAACCAAAGAACATGGGAAGAAGCCAAAGGCAGGTCTAGAGGAGCATACGGAGCTATCTCCAAGGGAGAAATCACTCCCCTACGATAAGCATTAGCATTTTATCATTTCTTTACTTTCGATTCATGTATTTCGTAACATTAAATATTGAATTGATTTGTATGGTTAATATGAGCGGCTAAGAACCTCTTGGTGCTGGCCTAGTTATGATTCCTTAATTGTTTTGTTTGCGTTTATATTACTTCCGTATAATTATTTCTAAGTGTATGCATGCATAGTTTATTGGTAGCTACCCTTGTTTCGTTAGTTTTAAATGGCGGTAGAGGCTAGTTGCTTAGCAGATATGACCAACTGACCCTAAGTGAGTAGACTGAGATGGGAAGGGTAAGATATGACCAACTGACGACCCTTTCTACTTGTGTGATTAACCAACTGATCACTACGTTTGGATGAACTTAAGAATTAGGGGTGAGTGTCTAAGATGTTAGCGCCGGGCACTAATATTATAGTCTTGCATGTAGCGAAACTTAATGACTGGCTTAGGGACGAGAAACAACTAGACTTATGAGGGACACCTTGACTCTCCAGGGGTGGCATCTTTGCTGATAGGTTAGGGCGAACTGACCAAATGCTGATCTCTCGACTTTGACCCCACCTGAAGTAATTGGAAGTAATTAGACGTAGACATTACTAGCTAGGATGAATAACTAGGTTAGCACCACTCTCCTATTTGATCACACCTTTGCTTTTATTTGCTTTAGTAGTGTGGAAAACAAGAAGGGGGGGTTGAATAGTTTTACCAATTAAAACTTGTTTTAAACTATTTAGATCGACTTATGTCAATCTATTTGGATGTGTGTTGGATGTTGATAAACAAACATATAGAAATAAAAATATGTAATGAAAAGATAAAGAGTAAGAAGCACAAAACCACGACACGAGTATTTATAGTGGTTCGGCTACAAGGACACCTTCCTTGCCCTACTCCACTCCCCGAGTCACCTACTCGAGAGTTCGTAATCACTACACGACACCAACTCCTTATGGCGGAGAAGCCTTCACAACGTCGCCTACTCTTTTTCTGGTACTAGGCTAACCACCGGTTTCTTTTCACCAAGGTGAACCACACCTACCACAACGTCGCCTACCCTTTATCCGGTACTAGGCTAAGTACCGAGTTCCATTACAATGGAGGAACTACTACCCAACACTACACAACACCTAATCCCAAAGGAGACCTACTCCTTATACACACCATCAAGGATATCAACAACCTTGGAAACAAACTATCACTATTTGTATAACGATGCACCTCATCGATTATACGACCTTGGCATTCTTCACTAATGCCTTCGTCTTGACACCTTTAGCATTCTTCACTAATGCTTTTGACACGGACGTTAGGCACCTTTCACTAATGCTTTCATCTTGACACTTGAGACATCTCTTCACTAATGTCTTCAACACTACACTTCTTAGAAAAAGAACCATCAACATGATAACTTCAGTAGTCTTGATGATGAGGAAGCATGGCAACTCATGGACTTGAGCTTGCTTGACTTCAAAGGTGGTGATCTCGCCTTTAAGAGGAACCTAGAGAATTACACAAAAACAAAACTACATACATAGATCACTTGGATGGGGGTTACAGAGTTTTTAACTTAAGGAGAAAGTGTGTGAGAAAGGGGTTAGAAACAATGAAGAAGTGGCTCACTATTTATAGAGAGAAAATGTCTTATGTTCCACGGATCCCTCCCTTAAGGGATCCGTCTAGTGTAAAGCTAGGGATCCGTGGGACGCTCCTCTTTGCCATGGGTTTTGGGTCATGGGTCATGGGTTAAGGGTGGATCCATGGGTATTTCATTAGATACAATGTATCTAATAGATGCAATGCATCTAGTCAAATGGGTAAATGCATCTAGTCAAATGGGTATGGGTCAATATCATGGGTTATGGATATGCTCTATGGGTTTTTTTTAGTTTTTACCATTATAATATATACTAGTTATATATATATTTGCCCAATATGTAAACATTAGTTGTTGTACATATGTATTACTAAGTCATAAAATCACTTATACTTGTTTTAGTGTTTAATGTGAAAACGTAAGTGTGTTAGAAAACTATTGACTCAAGCCATTTACGTATTTTATTTGCTTCGTTAAAATGATTTTACGTATGTTATCGACAAAATATTAGAAGATCGTAAAATATAAATAAATGTTTTTACGGCTTATTTGTATTAACAAGTAGTTTATTAGTTAAATCGATATCAAAACATTCTTAAAATCTGTGACACCTAGACTTAGTATTAATCCAACACACATAACTCTTGGGATGACCTCGGTTTTACCGAATACTACACTACACACGACCGGGTACACTGACCGTTAGTGCATTAGGGTAGACCATAGGGATACCGAGACTTTATAAATATTAAAAACTGGTCAGTAAAACCTGCATCAGGAGACATGGGGGCAGCTGTTAGGAGGACTATGGCATTGAGAGAGGGTATGTCATAGCTTCATGAGCTGGTAGGAGACCTACAGAGAGGTTTCATGACAGCCCGAGCGCTCTGGCGCAAGGTCGGCGAGCTGGAGATAGAGGTTGCGGATCTGAGGAGAGATCGTAACTCTTAGCGTATTGAGATTTCCTCAGTGTGGAGAGTGATTGAGGATGTTCGGAGATCAGCGAGAGGCGCCCGTTGCAGTCATGGCTAGATTGCCTTTAGTTTTATAGTGTTGTACCATCTTGAAACTAAGGAGTCCTCAGTTCGAGATGTCGACTTATCTTAGTTATCCTATAGTTTCGTTATTAGGATCGTCTACGACTAATCTCTATCTTTTCACATTATTGTACTTCGAAAATGTGTTATGGCTAATAGAAGTGCATCCTTTGATTTCTCGTTTTGAACCTTCGTTATTTTGATATAATATGGCATTATCCTTGTTATCGTAATTCAGTATTCGTGCGGTATTCGACATCTTTAGAAATCATCTCCGAGTAATGATGTATGATGTTTGGAACTTATGGAACTCTTGTGTTATCATTCAGATCAATGGCACCAAGATGAAACCCACCCAGGACCACCAGAGTAGCGCCTGCTGTAGTCAAACCCGTCTGTCGAGGTCGGCGCCTGACCCCGAATCCGACTATTGAGAATCAAAATGCCGACAACCCGGATACCACCAGCCCCGCTGTTGAAAATCAGAACGTCAATGATCAAGGTAACAATGGTCACGTCCCGCCGAACCCTCCGGCTATGAATCAAGCCATTATCGATCAGCTCGTGACTCAGCGTGTCGCTGAACTGCTAGCTGAATCAAATCAATCAAACACCTCTGCGGGAACCCCACAGCTTAACCGAACCCAAGGTTGTACCAATAAGGAGTTCCGGTTCTGAGGTCCCATTGAGTTCGGAGGAACCGAATGAGGGTTTACCTAATGAGGTTGATGGAGAAAACTGAATCGGTGTTCACTATCAATAACTGTGATGAGGATGCCAAAGTGAAGTACGCGACATTTACCCTGAAGGACGAAGCGTTGACTTGGTGGAATAACTATCACAAATTGGTAGGGAGTGAGGTAGCTCGCGATAACCTGGAATTAGTTCAAGGTCTTGCTGATCAAGACTTACTGCCCTAGGAATGAAGTTAAGAATTAGAAATTGAGTTTTGGAACCATAAGGTGAAGGGAAACGACATGACGGTTTACAACCGTTGTTTTTAGGAATTGTCGTTGCTTTGCCCAGAGATGGTTCGTACTAAGACCATCAGGAAAGGGATGCTGGTGCTAAGATTCCTGAACCCAACAAAGACCATAGGAACGGGATGGCTTTGAACTGTTTGGAGGCTCCGTTGGATGTTGACATTAATGGTGGTGGCGGGTGGTGTGTTTTGAACACAAAGAATTTGCCGGTGGTTGGTGAAGTTGGTTTGGGGATGATCTTGTGAGGTGGATGTAATGCTATGTGTTCTCCTGGTTTCTCGTGTGACTCTGCTCTTCAGGTGACTTATATTGTTAGGGGAAGTGGGCGTGCTCAAGTTGTTGGTGTTGATGGCAGACGTGTGCTTGAAACTACTGTTAAGGGAGGGGATTTGTTCTGTCCCGAGGGTTTTTGTTGTTTCCAAGATTGCGATATGAAGGCTTGGAGTGTTCTCTCTATCATCAGCACTCCCAATTAAGGTGCGTGGTTACTTATCATCTGAGTATTTTCGGTTGCATATATATATTCATTTGATTATAACATAAGCACATCCAGAAAACTACTTTTGCAAACATCAGGGCTTGATTATGTGATAACTTCAAACACATAAGCATACATAAAATACATTGGAAACTGTCTTCTTTATTTCAGGGATTCGTGTTTGTTCATGATCACTTTCAGAAAAACAAATCTTATGCTCAATGCGTAAAGCTTCTTTACTAACAATTGCAAAATATCTTATAAAAATGCAGCCCAATATTCACTCATGGCTGGAAGGACATCGGCATGGAAGGCGTGCCTGAGTGTCCAGGTTCGCAAGGACCCCCTGGAGAAGCGTCCGATCAAAGTGACTTGCCAAGGGGTGAAACGTTCGTTTTTTTGTTCCATGAGTGCTTCCTTTTTAATGGGCTATGGTCTGGAAATAAAGCTTTTAGGTTTTTACATAATAATCTATGGATTTTGATTTGGATGTTTGTTTTGCTCCATACAGTTTAGCTGTTGTGTCTCTTCTGTTATACAACCTTTGTGGAACTTTGTTGAGTTTTTGTCGGTTTGTTCTTTGTGATTTTATTATTTTCGTATGTGATTGCCCAATATTGGGTATGTGCAGTTTTACAAGAATCAATCACTTTTGGAATGTTGTCTTTTCTTGGAAAAGCAGCTAACATTTGGTTAAGTTTAATCATATTGTTGGATAGATATTAAGCTTTGTATGTATAAGATACTAACAGTCACTTTCAGCTAATGTAGATTGTAATAAACTTTTGATTATATAAAAGTAAAATGCCTTCATCCCTTTATGGTGCCATATGGACCGCAACAGCAAATGATAAAGACGAATAAGATGTGTAAGTGTTCGACTCAAGTAGGAAAATAACTATAGATTGGTAATTCGATGATTTCAACAGATGGGAACATATGAACTGAAAAACGCTTTCAAGTCGTATGAACCAAAACGCTTTCCAAGGATAAATGAATAGACCTGTTTGGCGTTCTTATGATAACCTTATTCGGATAAAATGTTCGCACATGACTCTGGTCAATGTACAATGCGTTCAGTTGTTTGGACTTTTTATTAAATTGTGCACATCCATGTCAGCTATCCAAACTTTGAAAGTTTGTAAAGAAATGGTTTAATAGTTTAGCAAAATACCGATAATAGTGAATTTTATTGTTAAAAACTTTGGGATTGTAAGAGTTTATTGAATAGCCCAAGTCCTAATTTGTAAATTATATGGCTTTATGTAATCCCAAAACACTTATTTTGGTGATTCTTACGCATTTTACCCACTTTTCCCCAAAACAATTAATTAATGGTCAAATGCATACCCAAAATGGTGTAAATTGGGTTGGATAAGATAGTGTTTGGAATTTGGACGTGTTTGTCGTTAGAAGTTAATAATGAATTGTTTAAATGTTTGATAAGCTTTGTAACTATAAGATTTAAAATTTAACTGAATCATATCCCACCCCCTATTTCCTCAATACAAAACCCATAACAACAACAAACACTCCCCCTTTTCACTATAAATACCCCAACACCCTTCCCCAATTCTCATTCACAATCACAATCATTCTCCATCTCTTTCAATCAATCTTTTTTATAAAAAAAATGGATATGAATTTATCACCTAAGTTGGCTAAGAAGTTGTACGGAGGAGCTGGTGGATCATACCATGCATGGTGCCCCAACGAGCTACCCATGCTACGTCAAGCAACATCGGCGCGGTAAGCTTTTGTTGAACAAGAATTGCTTGGCTCTTCCGAGGTATTCTGATTCTGCTAAGGTCGCTTATGTTCTTCAAGGTATATATATAAATCTTCATTTTCATTAACTCAAATCTTATTATTGATTTGATTGGATCGGGTTTTACGTGTTTTTTATGTGATGATTAGTTGTTATTTTAGATTTATTATTTATTTTAGAAAAACGTGATTAAACAGTAGTTATTATTATTATTTTAAGTTTAATAGCGGAGAGGTTATGGTCAATGATATATTAGTTTAAAAATTAGTAAAATCCAAAGGGATCAGGAAATAATTTTAGAATAGCTGTTAATTATTTGAACTGATGGATAACATGATCGACATGTTTTATTTATTTTTTATAATTATTTTTTGTTGACTTTTATTTTTGTAATTTTGTTACTGAGTTTGTGCAATTATAGCTGATAACATGAAGGATATTATTTAATTGGTAAAAATTAGTTGAAGCCTTTTTTTTAGTTAATGTTTATTTTTTTAGGTTGTTTTAACTTCTTATAAAAATGCGCAAGTTATGTTTACGTTAATTTGGTAGTTTATCTGTTATAGACTTCTTGTTACAAAAATTAATCAAAAATGTACACCAGACCACACATAGTGTATTTTTTTGCGTAGTGTTGAAACGTTATGAACTTTTCATAGTAACATAGCTTCTGATATCCTGTTATGATATATTCTCTGTTTCTATCGTAGATGCGCATTTTATTAGGTTAGCGATTAGCGATACACTAACACACACATACATTGTTTTCTCAATGCAATTATGTGTTTGTTCGTTATGATCTGTGTAAATTGCTGTAGTTTATAAAATTGTGATGTTCTTTTGGGCAATACAAGTTCTGTGCCTCTGTTTACTTTAATTTTATCATTGCTTTACATTTTTTTTTTAATTCAACAACCAATTTCAATTATTTTGTTTTTATAACGGATTACATAAGATGGCAGGCAAACGGGCAAAAAGCTGTGGCCGCAAACCCCTTTTGAATGGCAAAACCAATTCTACTAAAATGAAATTTTGTGACTTAGGGGTCGCAAAATTACTTTGCACAACCCAAAATATTTTATTTACTTTACAATTTAAATAAAATATTTTGTGATGATTGTTCTGATATGTTTTATCTTTTTATCATGGATGTTGCAAACGAATTTATGTTCACAATAAGTCTATAAATGTCAAAGTGTGAATACAGTTTAGTAGTTAATGTGTTATTAGTTATTATCGGATCTTGTAATGCAGTTTGAAATGGATATAAACCTGAGAATAACGCGCATTGTGCATTTGTTCAATTAGTATTGAATCCTTGTCAACGTTTCATAGCAGAATGATTCTTTATCGTCTGTCATTGTTGATACATGTTGTTTTTAACATCATAGATGTTGCAGGTAATTTTGCTAGCTATACATTTCAATAAATTTTTTCTTATGAGTTATGATACATGAAGTTTCTGCAATTTAATTGAAAATGGCTTATGAACTCGACACTCGTTATGTATTTGTTTACTTAGTTTGGAAAACCTATGAACTTCTCATAATAGAACAAAGCTTTAAAGCCTGTTATGATTATATGATATGTGTTCTGTTTTCTATCATAGATGTTGTAGATTATTCTGTTGGCTATAAGTTAAGCATTTAAAGCACACGGTCAGTGTTTTTCTATATAATTATGTTCTTTCTAGTTGATCTGTTTATTTGCTGTAAAATAAATCAAATCATGTCTTTTGAATCCAAAAACAACATACATTATTTTTTTGTTAATTAACACACATATAATGATGGTTATCAGTATCTGGAGTGCGGTATTGTTCTAACTGGAAGGAAGAGAAGGTCTTGGAATAAAGATGGTGATACCATTGCTCTTCCTTTTGGTGTGATCACATGGTGGTACAACAAAGACGACACTGAGCTCCAAGTCCTTTTCTTGGGTGACACCAAAACCGCCCACAAAGCTGGCTCGTTCACCGACTTCTTCCTAACTGGTTCCAATGCTCTTCACTGGTTTCTCCACCGAGTTGTCGTCGTGCCTGGGACGTAGATGAAGCCACTGCCAAATCACTTGTTGGAAACCAAAAAGACAATGGAATCATCAAAGTTGATGTTGGTGCTAAGATGCCGGAACCCAACAAAACCATAGGGACGGGATGGCTTTGAACTGTTTGGAGGCTCCGTTGGATGTTGACATTAATGGTGGTGGCAGAGTGGTTGTTTTGAACACAAAGAATTTGTCGTTGGTTGGTGAAGTTGGTTTGGGGGCTGATCTTGTGAGGTTGGATGGTAATGCTATGTGTTCTCCTGGTTTCTCGTGTGACTCTGCTCTTCAGGTGACTTATATTGTTAGGGGAAGTGGGCGTGCTCAAGTTGTTGGTGTTAATGGCAAGCGTGTGCTTGAAACTACGTTAAGGGAGGGATTTGTTCATTGTCCCGAGGTTTTTTGTTGTTCCAAGATTGCTGAAATGAAGGCTGGAGTGGTTCTCTATCATCAGGCACTTCCAAGTAAGTCTGCTATTTTTGCTTATCATTGAGTATTCTGTTGCATTATATATATATATATTTATATATATATATATATATATATATATATATATATATATATATATTCATTTGATTACTTGGTTGCTCCAAATAACATAAGCACATCCGAAAACTACTTTTTAGAACCAATTCAGTAGCTGATTATGTGATAACTTCAAACACATAAGCATACATAAAATACAACGGAAATTTTCTTCTTTTATTTCAGTTGATTCTTGTTTGTTCATGATCACTTTCAGAAAACAAATCTTAATGCTCAATGCGTAAAGCTTCTTTTTACTAACAATTGCAAAATATCTTATAAATGCAGCCAATATTCACTCATATGGCTGGAAGGACATCGACATGGAAGGCGTTGTCTCTGAGGTGCTCAGGCTTCCTCAATGTGACCCCGAGGTGGAAGAAGACGTTCCGCTCCAAGAGATGAACAGTGAAATATTCTTTGCTCCATCCAAAGAGTGCTTCCTTTTATGGGTTATGGTTCTGGAAATAAACCTTTTAGGTTTTTTACATAATAATCTCTGGATTTTGGATGTTTGGTTTTGCTCCATACAGTTTTAGTTGTTTGTTTCTGTTCTGTTAATACAACCTTTATGGAACTATTTTGAGTTTTGTCTCTGTTTGTTCTTTTGCCATTTTATTATTTTCGTATGTGGTTGCTTAAAGTTAGGTATGTGCAGTTTTACATGAATCAATCACTTTTGGAATGTTGTCTTTTCATGGAAAAACAGCTAACATTTGGTTGGTTTTAATCATAACGTTGGATAGATATTAAGCTTTGCATGTATAAGATGGCAAAAGTCACTCTCAGTGATGTGAGTGATAAACTTTTGATTATATAAAAGTAAAATGCCTTCATCCCTTTATGGTGCCATATGGACCGCAATAGCAAATGATAAAGACGAATAAGATGTGTAAGTGTTCGACTCAAGTAGGAAAATATTGGTAATTCGATGATTTCAACCGCTGAGAACATATGAACTGAAAAACGCTTTCAAGTCGTATGAACTGAAAAGACAAACGAATAGACCTGTTTGGCATTCTAGTGATAACCTTATTCGAACAAAATGTTCAGACATGACTTTATTGGTCAATTGTCCAATACATTCAGTTGTTTGGACTTTTTATTAAATTGTGCACATCTATGTCAGCTATTCAAACTTGAAAATTTGTAAAAGAAATGGTTTAATAGACAATAAACCAATGGCGAGACTAAAAAGTTTAGCAAAATACCGATAACAGTGAGTTTTATTGTTAAAAACTTTGGGATTGCAAGAATTTATTGAATAGTCCAAGTCTTAATTTGAAAACTTATATAGCTCTTATGTAATCCCAAAACTGTGATTTTGGTGATTCTTATGCAATTTACCCGCTTTTCCCCAAAACAATTAATTAATGGTCAAAGGCTTACCCAAAATGGGGTAAATGTCTGATAATTGATGAAATTGCGCATAATTGATTAGTAAGCTTGATTAGTAAGATTAATAAGATCAGTCTTCAATTTAGCCCATACATCTCGAGCCCAATTGCAATGAAATTGCGCATAATTGATGTCTACCATATGTCTTGCTAGGCTTGGTAACAATCCTTACCTCTAACAGCAAGATTACTACTCAAGTTTATTTCAACCTTGACCAAATGTTACAATTTTATCAAACAGAAAATTTTCTTATATTGATGTAAATTTAAGATGACTGATCTAATCGAATCTCACAATTCCAATCTAAGTACTAAAGTATGTTGGCTTACCAGTATGTGAGTGTGTTCACCAAATAAGTGGGCTTGGGTTTAAAGGTGTGTTTGTTAAAATTAGCGGTAAGTAGTTGTGAGTTGTGAGTAGTAGCCTCACCGCTCATTGCTTCTTAAATAAACATTGAAAAATTAGTTTTTTTAAAATTTAGCAAACTTCATCACTCTTTTGTCAAAAGATAACTAAAATTCAAAATGCTCATTGCTGACCGCTTATTGTCTCAAAAAACTTCACATCCTTTCGTGCCAAACATACCCTAAGACTCTTAGAGACGTGTATGAGAAATACTTTGAGATAGACGTGTAGATACAAAAGTTGGGCATTCCTTGTTTGGACTCCGGTTCCCGTATCAATTGGATCTTAATGCTTGAGACCTGCGCACTAAGAAAACAGAAAACACCGTTAGGCTTACCGTGGAATTGTCTCCCACGATTATCCTCCGGGGTGAGAGTAAGTAATCGGTTTTAGGGTACAGTTGAGAGTTAGGGTTTTGAGATCGTACCTTTAATGAGGGTTGGGATACCCTTTATATACACCAAACCCTTAGTGAATTCATGTTCCTCAAGATTCGTATCCCGCCTAAGTCGGTTGTTAAACGTTTATCTCCAAAAATAAGAGATATACGATATCGTATGCCATAATAACTTTGAGTTTGGGCCTTCGTGAGCCCAAATGTTACGTTTAGCCCATCGTACTGGGCTCGTTAGTAGCGGTTATTGGTCAGGTTCGTGACCCGACTGCGGACTATACGTCATCAAGACGCGTGAAAAATTGGTCTCTAGAAAATTATAATAAAATAAATACTAAAATACACCGTTGGTCCCTAAACTTGGCAAAACGCTTCGCGATGGGACAAAACTCTCGGCCTTATCATCGTCAGAGGTCCAAACCTTGGCCTTTAAATGCCAAAATCGTCCCTTGACCAATAACCGCGTTGTCAACGTTCCATTATACTCCAGAAAAACCCGTTATCATGTTACTGTTGAGGGTACAATAGTCATTTTACTTTATGTACTGTAGCAGATGTCTTGTCCAATTTCCCACCATTATGTAGAATATAACAAAGCTATGTACTCATTGCTCATCCCCAAACTTGTTTTGGAAGCCTACCCAGAAAACCCTAATGCAATGTCTATCATCAAATCAAATAATATAAGTAAGAAAATAACAAACAACCACCTTGGATTTACTCTGTGGCGAGTAAGAGAATATCCTTTCTATGATGATCGTGAAACGGAGGAAAGAGCTGCAATCAAGAGATATTGTAAGTCTTTTTTGGTTAGAGCCTATTACAATCATATGTTAGTAACGACTGTTAAGTTATTCCCCTTTTAGGTAACTTTAGATTAACATTGTTTTTGTACATTTTTATACAGCGGGTGAACCTGGATCCTTTGGCATGATGTTCCATTATGAAGGTACATTTAAATACTTTCCAGGTAGGATATATCAAGGAGGCAAGAAATGCCTTGTTGATCTTGTGGAAATAAAAGAGGTATCCGTTGATGAAATGGATGCTCTCATGACCCAAATCGGTTATGAGAGTGGACAAACCAATTATTTCTACTTTCTTAAGCCTGGTTGTACATTAGACGACGGTTTGTTTTCTTTGCGTGAAGCTGCTAATGTTGACTTGTTGAAAGATGTTGTCATAGAGCATAAGCTGATAGACGTCTATGTAGAAATAGGAAGACTAGATTAGAACTTTCTGAAATGTCCCCACAATCAATTAAGACTGTGTTTTGGGAGATGGATGAAGATAGGAGAAAAGTTGCTACTGCGGCTATTCAATCATGTTGTAGACGGTTGGTGTTAGATGATCTAGATAATGAACCTGCCCTAGATCCTTTTATCCAACTTACACAAGTGCCTGTGGACGTCAATGATATTGGTGAATCTAGCTATTTTCCAAACATTGAGCCAGTATTTTCCACCTTAGACTGCTCATTTGCTAGCCAACCTGTTCATAACAGTGAGCGTGCTTTAGTACTTATTGATGAGGACAATGCTATAAAGGAGCTGATAATGTTGAGGTTAATCTGTTCCGAGTGAGTCAGGGGAATGTGACAAATCGTAATTTCAGGTCATTTCTCAAATTTACTATTCATCGGTTACTATTCATCATTTTATAAGTCGGTTTGAGACTTTGAGAGGCTATTTCAAAATTTTACTATTCACGAAACACTATTCATTTCTGGAGAAAAATTTCTATTCATGATTATTATTTATCAATTTTCGTAAACTAGGTTTGCGAGTATCAAAATTCGCGTAACCGTAAGGGTTAAGATGCGTATTCATGGAACATCATTGAGTACATTACATATAGACTAGAGTTAGTCTACATATCATCAGTAACATCATTTTCATATTAGTTCATGCATGGGTTTGCATATTTCATTAACGTATATTTATTTATTAAATAAACGCTATCGCACGATCATTTATTTTGAATAATTGATCCGACACTTCCGACAATAGTCCTGATATATTTTTATACTCATTTTAAGACTATAAAAATTATATTATTAGTTTACCCGATGTTTTGAATTTATTTTGGTATATATATATATTTACGACGGTTTTCGTAAATACAATTCGATAATTATTTATTCACTCAATACTTGCGAGAAATGCATTTTTATAATTTTTATGACTTCAATATATTTTATTTTGTTCCGTTAAAATCGATTTATAGCTAACTCTATACATAATAACTAAATATATAAGCTTAATTATCTAAATATCTACACTTAATAACACATCTTTTATAAAAACTACACCAAATCCTACCTTCTTATCCCATAGCCACGCCTTGTCATCATAGTGACTAGCTTATCTTATCACAAATACTACCAATCTATCCTTTTACTAGATATTTGTAATACATATCTTTCATACTAAGCAAAAAAAAAACATACATGTGATATTTTAGAAGTGAAAATTGTTTTCTCTTCCTCTCTTCCTTGGGGTGTTCGGCCAACATCAATCCAATACCAAAACCATTATTTTTTTTCAAGATCAAGATCATCAAAGTACACTTGTGTGTTACTAAAGGGTTTTAGTTAATAATCTCAAGGTTTCACTAAGGTTTCTTTCATCTTTTTCACTAAATCATCCAAGTAAGCTTACATATTATTTTTCATAACTTTTATACTCATATTCTTGATCTATTACAATTTTCATATAGGTAGATGCAAGTATTCATATGTATTAATACCACTTTTTACTTGTTTTTATTACTTATTATTATTTTAAACTATCCTATTAGTGTTCTTATGAAACCTATCAATTTTGGTGAAGTTTAGGAACCCATGACACCCTAAGAAGGTGTATGGTAGGTTTAGAATAGCTTTGGTGTTGATTGGAAGGGTTTAGTACAAGCTTTGAACTAGAAAAATCATTTTCGACGATATATATTTAGCTACTGTCACGTTTTGTAAAATCTGGAAAAAAAAAGTAGGTCAGGGGATATTTTGGGTTATATTTTCAGAAAATAGACTTAAAAACAAAATCGTGGCCGCTTGAACGGGTTAAAACGGGTTTATAACGAAAAAGATACGCTATTTTCAAGTTTAACGACGAAAACTAATTTTCTAGAATAGTACTTGCTGTCAAGGGTTTTTCAAAGGTCAAAAAACGAGTTGTAAACATAAACTAGAAGAGTCGATTTATCAAAAATATATTATTACATACCAACACGAATTCGAGGATATAAAGAACTTAGAAAACGGAGCAATAACAACTTAGTTACACGCGTTTGAAATATGGCTATCGTAACTATTTTCACAAGATTAACACTTACATATTTTCTATTAGTCAAAAACGGTTATCGCAAGTGACCATGTTTGGAGCCGTTTTTCATATCGATAGAGTACTTTTGAGAAAACGATGTCTTCTAGTAAAAGTGAGTTTATCTATTCTATTTTTCAAAATGTTCAACCGTTCGTCAAACGAAGTTGTAACGAGTAATATGCGATCTTACAAACTTTTTCGAAAACTACTCATAAACTATATTTTTAGCTCAACTACCTTACTTCATCTATATTTTTCTCTATGATCGAGACTTCTATGATCAAAAGTTAAATGCTAAGACTTTTAGATATCGCTACAAGCATTCCAAAACCATTGAGTTTGTTTTCTAACATTCAATATTCACCAAGTTACGACTAGCTCTACGAGGCTGCTTAGCCATATTCACTACTTGTAAAAGTATATTGTTTTGCGACAAAAAACTATAGTTTCTTGATAAATCACTAAACGAACATCGTAGGATGTTGTTTCAATGTAAGTACTTGTAAAGTATTTTATAACTTGACGAGATGTCATAAACGTATATTTCGACGATAACTTCATTTCCAAAAATGTACAAGTGGTATAGATTACATGTGAATTTGCATGTACGACATTTGTTGGAATCACTCCTAAACTAGAATTCAAGTGTTAGTAATTAATGTGTAATAGTTAGCTTAATTATGGCTTTTATGTTAGTAATCAAGGCTAGGCTCATGTAGAAAGCCCATGAGCCTATCCAAAGCCCAATAAGTAAAGGATGGGAACTTGGTGTGTTACCCTAGTTCCCTCCTATAAATAATCTTGTAAACTCCCATTTGGGGGTTGGTTGTTCATTTCACACATATCATTTACGCATAACTCTTCTTATATCTCATACGTGTATGTGTGTGTTTGATCATCCGATCATCTCTTATCTATCTCTCTTATATTGATGCTTGTGTTACAAATATGGGAACCTAACAGTGGTATCAATCGCCAAATAGTTGGGTGAACTTTATTTTGTTTTTGAAGTCTACGCGTAAGTCTCGGTTTACAAACTTTCAAACGAAAAAAGCTTTATTTTTTACACTTTCAAATCCAAGATTCTTGTACTTTTAAGGTTATTTGGTGTTAAAGTTTAAGTTTTTGGCAAAAAGTCTCAAACTTTACGTGTATTTCTTGGTTTTTAAGCTTGGTTTTAATCGTGTAGCCTGTTCTACGCGTAAGGTGTATTTAAGTTTTGGATCATCAAGTTTCACACTTTTTTGTTATTTTGATGATATTGAAGTTGTCTCATCACAAAAATCTGGTTTAGAAACACTTTGAGCTAAAAACTCAGTTTTGGAAAATCCTACACGTAACAAAACCCTAAAGTTACGCGTAAGTTATCCGTGGTTTGATCTTCAGTTTTCTTGGTTTACTCAGTGTTTTCTTGCTTGGATAAGCCTGAAAACACTTCGACTTTGGATATCTTTTACACTGGTATAAGTGTAAAGGATTTTTTGGGCAAAATCCTAGTTTTACGCCTAAGCATAAAAACTTACGAGTAAAATATCTTACGCCTAAGCTTTTCCTACGCATAAGCACTTCTTACGCCTAAGAAAAAATTTCGCATAAGTTTCTTACTTCTAAGTATTTAGTTTACGCATAACCTAAGGTTTATCTAACCCTACGCGTAAGCTACTCCTACGCTTAAGTATTCTTCTTATGCGTAAGTTTGGTGTTTTTACGCCTAAGGTTTTCTTTGCCTAAACTTGGTTTCTACGCCTACGGATACTTCATCAACAAAGTTTCATTCGACTACAAAGATCCATTTTACAACACAAGTTTTCAAGATGTCTCAACCACCATACTCTAACTACTTTCCTCATGTGTATCCTCAACAACAACAATAACAACAACTTAGTCAACAACAACAACAAATCAATCTACAACAACATATTTATCAACAACAATTTCAACAACAACATTTTCCTCAAGGAGCAATTCAACCACAAATGATTCAACCACCACCTAGTCTTCAAGTACAACCTTACACAAACTTTAACAATCAACATCCATCCAGGAATACTATGAAGGAACCGTCTTGGTTTGCAAAGATTTGTGAAGCTTTAAGTAGCCAACAATCCATTCATGAGGCTAGATCACTTGATAGACCTCCAATGCTCACTCCCGGAAACTACGATCAATGGGTGATTCGGTTCTTTAGGTTTTGTGATCTAAAGAAGCCACATGGAAAGTTCTTAAAGAAGGTCATCCTGGAAGGTCCATTTCAGATGCCTACTGTCGTTACACCCAGAGATCCAAATGCCAATCCACCAAGAGGTGACGTCACCAACATTGCAAGTCTTACTGACCTCACTGCTGATGAACTTCTACATTTTGAATCCGATGAACTAGCAATGCAATACATCCTTTTGGGATTACCCAATCCGATCCTTCGAAGTGTTGATGCTCAAAAGACTGCTAAAGCAATGTGGGAGCATATTCATCTTCTCATGGAAGGCACAGAACTCAATCAAGAAGACATGGAATCAAAAATCTACTTAGCTTATGAACACTTCATGATTGAACTTGGGGAGACATTAGAGTCATATCATCATCGATTTTCAGACATCATCAATGACTTGGACAAACACAACATAATTATGCCTAGAATTGCAGTAAACACTAAGTTCTTGAGTAGTCTTGGTCCTGATTGGGAAAAGTATGTCATCTTCATCCGTCAAGCAAAGAATCTTCATCATGCTACATACGGATTGTTGTACGACTATTTGAAGCCTCATCAAAAAGAAGTTGACAAAGAAAGGGTTATCCGTGGACAAAATGTTTCACCTTCACTTCCGGATAATCAACAATTAGCTTTGTGGGCTCAAGCTTGTTATCCTCAATTCCCGACCTTACAAACCGTATTCACAAATCCTCCACAACCCACTGCCAACCAAAGCAACAATCACACCATTTGATCCATCAAAGCAACAATCTCAAGAAACTCAATTGGTTCCATACAACAACAACAATGATCAAGCACTTTACAGTGAATCCAATGAAGATGCAGAAGCTTTCGATGCATTGCAATAAGGGTTTGTCATGATTGCTAGAGCCTTCGACCGATACTCTAACAAATCCAACAATTGCATTCGTACCTCATCTAACACAAGGAATCAGGCTGTTGTTAACAATGGACGTGTTGAAGTTCGGAATCGTGGTAATGTTCGTCAGATGGGCGGTGGTCAAGGGTTTAATCTAATGGGAAGGAATAACATGGGTGCTCCACAACAACAAAGGGCTCAAGTGGTTGAACAGGTAACGCCGAATGGGGTTAATGGTCTTCGTTGTTATAACTGTAATGAGAAGGGTCATCTGGCTAATGCATGCCCAAAGCCTAGGACAAGAGGCGCCGCTTATCACAAAGAGGCTTTACTCTTGGCTCTCAAGGATGAAGCTGGCGGAACTCTTACCAACAAGGAACACAGCTTTATGGCCAATGCAGATTCTGATGATGATATGGAGGACTTGCAGGATAATGCAGCTGTGATGTTAATGGCAAACTTGCAAGAACTCTACATGAGTGACACAGGCCCAGTGTATGACACTGACGGCTTGTCTCAAAACCGGATCAAACCATATACATCACTGATCTAATATCTCAGTCAACATCTGAATCCGACGAGGCTCAGAATGTTCAACATGAGCCGTCCACATCTCATTCTGATGATACTCAACTAGATCCAGTAGTTACATTTGACGATCAAGATGACCTCATGGTTTCCATTGATAATCAAGTTGACTCCGTGGTTATACTTGAGGATCTGAATAATGATCATGTTGCGACTCACGTTGAACACGCTGAACCTTTGCCTAATCAAGATATTGACCTCTTACTTAAAGACCAACGATCCCGAATGGAACAATGTTGTGAACTCAATCAGCAATTAAAAAACAAAAATGCACTGTTAACCAGGGATATTGAATGCTTAAAAAGACAACTCAACGTTTTTAAAACTCAAGAAAAACGTGAACAAGGTTTTGAAGTCGCTTTTGCTAAATCTTTCCAAAACGAAAAATCATTAGAACGACAGATACGTGATCTAGTCGCATCCAAGAATGCTTTGTTGTCTCAAATAGAACAGCTGAAATATGATCATAAACAACAACTTAACGCCCTTACTTTGGAAAATCAAAAAGCCAAGTCTGAGTTGTTAACTTGTTAAAAACAGTTCTCTGAGTACAAAAAGCATTCAACGAAACGAATAGATGACTATTTTGAGGAAATTCTTGACTTACAAAACAAAATCAAAGAGTTTAATACTGTTGTTTATAAACATGGTGAATCAATCACGATGATTCAAAAGTTTACTTTCAAACCAAATCCAAATGGATATGGACTGAATCTTGCTGATTACAAACCTAAGTTTTCAAATAGAGCATTCAAACCAAATCCTGAAGTTTACAGTGCAGAACATAGAATTGATGATTCCATTATGAGTGTTGTTGAATATAATCGTCAAGAGGAATTAGATGCAGAAGACGAGAGTCGATCAAAATTAGAAAATGTTGTTTACAATAAACCATTTAACTATTCAAAAGCCGTCACTTCGAACAACGGGATACTTCTAACACACCTTGGGTTATCACACCTATTTCTGAGTCTTCCAATGTTGGTCCCCAACCTAATTCTGCACAAATTAATGGTCCTTTACCTTCACTCAGTGAAGTAAAATCAATACCCGAAAATCGTCAAATTCTTAGATATTTTGACATTTTCATTTCTGACATCAAACTTTTAGAACGTGAGATTAAATTTCATTCTGAACTAAAAGTTGAACATTTTTAATCGCCTCACGCGCGAGCATAAAGAGATATTTTTTAGAAAAGAATTTTGCCCCATGTTCAAAATTTGAAAAATTGTGCATTGTATTGGGAAAGGGAATTTCATAAGGAACTTGGACTGATGAAAATAGTTTTCGAGAAAATAGAAACATCTATTTCAAATACTAAACGCAAAAAGAAAATGTTGAGAAAAGATGTTGATCGACTCTTGGAAGATGTTATCTGCGCTGATATCCATAATGTTGTGTTACTTCATTCTGTTGCATATGCATTTGATTATATCTCTGCTGATTCTGTTGATTCTGTTGCAAATGTTGAGAATACTGATTTTGTGTCACAAATCAAGTCTTTAAAAGTTGAAAATGAACGAGTGACAAACGAGCTTTCAAATGCAAAACGTCATCTTCAATGGTGTCAAAAAGATTGTCATACTCGTGAACTCGCTTGGCAAAACAAACTCCACCAGTTGCATACAAAAGATCTTACTCCAAAAATTGAGCAACTGGTTGATGAAAATGTGTCTTTGAAGTGTCAAATCTCAAAATATGAACAAGAACTTTCAAAAATTAAAAATGCACATAGTGTCATATCTGATTCACTCAAAAAGACTCGTGCTAAAGCGTCAAAAGACCTTGATGATCATCTTGCATACATGAAAGGTGTCTTACGACGAGATGGTCTCACTCGTACTGAAAATCTAGATTTGTTACACAAAATTCATGATCTTAAAGTAGAGTTGGTGAAACTTAAACATGATAGGAATAGTAACACTATAGTAACTGCACCTACACAAATTCAAAATGACTCTTGTACATCTAATGACAAACCACAAGAAACTAATGTGCTTCCCTCTACTGAAACAGGAATAGTTGCCTCTTTTCCCAACGCCCGCACTTCACAGCCTAGGAGCAATACACGGAAGAATAGGAAGTTGCGACGTAAGAAAAGAACAATAAAGAATGCTGAAGTAGAAGAACACCCTAGGACTTTGAATAAAACTCAAGTTGCACCCACTTTCGATATTGCGTCTGACAAATGTAATGAACAAAGTGCTGTAACGAATGCTAAATCTTTAAGTACTCTTAATGTTTTGTTTGAAGCCTCTTGTGTTGGTTGTCATAAAAGCATGTTTTCTGGTTGTCATGATAGATGCGTTGCTAAGGCTATCTTGAATCGTAAGCAGAATAATAGAAAAAGGAATACCTCTAGGCCCACTAATGCTTCTAAGTCTGTGCTAGGTAAACCACCTTCTACTATTCCGGCTAAGATCATTGATGTACCCATAGTACCCCCTTCACCTCCTAGGAAGAACTTATCACCTAGTGAATTCACTAAGACCAAAGCTAAGACTAGTTGGAGATGGCAGAAATGGTTACATAATACACTTGAATTTAAATGGATACCTAAAATCATGAACATGTGTGTTTCATCTATATCTGCATCGGAACCCTCTAACTCTTCGGGTTCCACATCTACTTCTATTCCATCTTTGTCGTCTGTGTGTAATGCAGGTGATACAGATCATCCTCTGGGTTGTTGATAGCGGATGTTCCCGGCACATGACAGGCAATCTCAAACTGTTATCAAACTTTATTTCAAAGTTCATTGGCACTGTCAGGTTCGGGAATGATCACTTCGCAGCTATCATGGGCTACGGAGATTACATCAATGGCAACATCAAAATTAGCAGGGTTTATTATGTGGAAGGCCTAGGTCACAATCTCTTCTCTGTTGGTTAGTTCTGTGATGGAGATTTGGAAGTTGCTTTTAGGGAGAAAACTTGTTTCATTCGTGATCTACAAGGAAACGATCTTATGTCTGGTCAACGCACATCAAGTCTCTACACTATCTCAATGCAAGACATGATTGCTTCATCTCCCATCTGTCTACTTTCTAAGGCTACATCTACAAAATCCTAGCTATGGCACCGTCGTCTCTCACATTTAAACTTTCAAACCATAACCAACCTTGCTCGATACAAACTTGTTGAAGGTCTCCCAAGATTCCGATATTCTAAAGATCACCTCTGCTCAGCCTGTGAACAAGGGAAAAGCACTCGTGCTCACTTTCCTTCAAAGGTGGAACACAGCTCACAGCATGTGCTTCATCTTCTTTACATGGATTTGTGTGGCCCGATGCACGTGCAGACAATTAATGGCAAACGCTACATCTTGGTAATCATAGATGACTACTCAAGATGGACTTGGGTTTATTTTCTTTGAAGTAAAGATCAAGCTCCACAGATGATCATCACCTTTCTCACGAAAATTCAAGTTCAGCTCCGGAACACAGTCAGACAAATCAGAACAGATAAAGGAATTGAATTTGTGAATCAAACTCTTCGTGCATTTTATGAGAAAGTGGGAATTGAGCATCAAACATCTATTTTAAGTACACCAGAACAAAACGGAGTTGTTAAAAGACGAAACCGTACGTTAGTGGAAGCTGCAAGAACAATGTTAATCAATGCTAAACTTCCTGATACTTGTGGGCTGGCCGTGTCAACTGCATGCTATACTCAGAATCGCTCAATGATTACTAAGCGCCACAACAAAACACCTTATGAGTTTATCCACAACCGTAAACCAAATCTCAAACACTTTCATGTATTTGGATCCCTTTGTTATCCGAATAATGATCGTGATAACTTTGGTAAGCTCAAAGCCAAAGCTGACATTGGAGTCTTTGTAGGATATTGTGAAAACTCTAAGGGTTTCCGGATCTGGAATCGTCGTACAAAGGAGATTATGGAAACGATTCATGCTCATTTCGATGAGCTTACAGAAATGGCTTCTGAGCATAACAGCTTGGAACCCGGTCATAACCATTTAAACTTCCCTCAAACCCCATCATCAGCTGAACCTTGTTTACAACTAACTCGACGTCAAATGGAACAGCTATTTGCTCCGATGTTTAGTGATGATATTGATGAACGTGCTCCAGGTGTATCCAATGTTTCCCGCTCAACCCGATCATATTCCAATACCTGATACACCTGCTACAACAACTACTGTTGAGGAAGCACCACCAGTTGATTCTACAACAACAGTTGAACAAACCGCATCCAACGACACTGAACCAGCTAATGATGTTCTGAACAATGAAGTACCCCCACCTGCAGATTATGATCCAAATGCGTTCTTCAACCCGTTTGCTAATGAAACTGCCACATCTGATGTTGCGGAATCATCCACAAGCCATTTGAATCCTGCCAATCTGCAGAATGTATATCAACATCAACCTTTCACACATTGTTGGACGAAATACCATCCTCTTGAGAACATTATTGGTAACCCGAATCAACCAGTCGTAACTAGACAACGTCTTTACACAGACGGTGAACATTGCATTTATGCACTCACTGTCTGCCAATCTGAACCTAAAAACATTAAAGATTCAATGACCAAAGAAAACTGGATTGAATCCATGCAAGAAGAACTCAATCAGTTTAAACGTCTTGAAGTATGAGAATTGGTTGAAAGACCAATAAGGGTGTCCATCATTGGTCTCAAATGGATTTGGAAAAACAAATTGGATGCTGAAGGAACGTAATCACAAATAAGTCACGTCTGGTGGCTAAGGGTTATAAACAGGAAGAGGGTATTGACTTTGAAGAATCATTCGCTCTGGTTGCTCGTCTTGAGGCTGTACGGATTTTTCTGGCGTTTGCGGCTCACATGAACATCACTGTCTTTCAGATGGATGTCAAAACCGCTTTTCTCAATGGACAACTGAAAGAAACGGTCTATGTTAGCCAGCCAGAAGGATTCGTTGATCCAGAGTTCCCTAATCATGTCTACAAACTAAAGAATGCTCTCTACGGTTTCAAAGAAGCCCCTCGGGCGTGGTATGATAAGTTATCATCCTTTCTGATCGCTAATAATTTCGTCAAAGGTTCAGTCGACCCTACACTTTTCATACAATATCATGGGGCACACATTTTAATCGTTCAAATTTATGCGGATGACATCATTTTTGGGTCAACACATCTAAAGTACTCAAACGCTTTTTCAAAACTAATGAAAAAACATTTTGAAATGTCCATGATGGGTGAACTTACATTCTTTCTTGGATTGCAGGTTCATCAATCACCCCGTGGTATTTTCCTAAGTAAGTCCAAATATGCCCTTGAAATTTTAAACAAACATGGAATGACAAGTTATGATACCTATGCCACCCCAATGGCACATACCAAGAAGCTGGACGCTGATTTGCATGGGAAATTAGTTGACCCTACCAAATACCGTAGTATCATTGGGTCTCTCATGTATCTAACAGCAAGCAGGCCTGATATTGTTTTTGCCGTATATCTTTGCTCCCGTTATCGGCCGAGACCAACTGAAACCCACCTCTTAGAGGCTAAAAAGAATCCCCGATACATCAAGGGAACCATTAACTTGGGGTATCCGAAGGATTCTGGTTTTGAACTAATAGCTTTTTCAGACGCTGATCACGCAGATGCTTAGATTCACGAAAAGTACCTCAGAGCATTACAATTTCTTGGTGATAAACCGGTGTCATGGCGGCGTCGAAGAAGCAGGATTGTACATCGTTGTCCTCCCGTAGCTGAATATGTAGCCATGTCGGCGTGTTGTGCTCAAGTCATTTGGATGCGAACACAACTCAAACACTATGGTTATGTATTTGACAGAATCCCGATGTACTGCGACAATCGAAGTGCCATTGCAATCTTGTGCTACTCTGTTCAACATTCAAAATCTAAGCACATCGATCTTCGATATCATTTCATCAAGGAGCACGTGGAAAAGGGTACCGCTGAATTATACTTTGTGGGTACTGAATACCAATCGGCAGACCTTCTCACCAAAGCCTTAGCTCCTGCTAGGTTTAATGAGTTGGTCCACCGGATTGATATGCGGTGTTTGACTCCAGAGGAACTGGAAGAACTTTTAAAACATTCATAAAATCAGTCAAACACCAAAAACATCTTTTGTAAATATTTTTCTAAAACAAAATACAAAAATATAAAATATGATAAAACAACAAAAATATTCTTCTATCTATATTTCTTTTAACATGGCAAGTACAAATCTTCCGTCAACACTTTACTCTTTCAAAATTCAGTACTTTCTCGGCCAACTGTTGAGGGGGAGAAAGTAAATATTTTTCGGTTTCATAAAACCTTGTACTTGCATGTTACCTCATCCCGGTTGTTTCTTTGATAATGGTGGTCTCATTTCTGGTTTACTGACACTCCCCGGACTCAAATTTATAAAATTTCATTATTTCTTAAGTCGAGGGGGAGTGTCATCAAGTTTCTTTCCTAAAATCATATTTCTGCGTAACCAAAATAGAAGTTATGGGCGTTGGATGAAAATGGTTAAGGTGGAGGGACCAATGTTGTCAAAATGCTGAAACTTATTTCTAACAAAAACCCTCACCAACTTGTCATATGCATTAAATTCACACATTAATTATCTCATCTAACCCATCCATGCATAAGAATCAATCTACCTATCCGTGCTTTAATCTTCAAAACTGTAAGTGTTTTATGATTCATTGAGTGTTTCTAAACATTGGTTTTGAATTTTAAACAAATCCAACGGTTGGATATTGAGTTTGGAGTGATTTCGTGTTCTACGCATAAGCACAAGAACACAAAATCAAAATGAAACGTTTATAATGTTTATTTTTGAGTCATAATGCTTAAAAACATGTTTTCTAAACACTTCCAACCTTGAAATCCACCCAGAAAACGTTTTTGAATCACAATCAAGTTTTAGGGTTTATGCGTGGAATTGGGTATTTTCAATTGTGAGTGTATCTGGACTATTAGATGGTCTCATGATGCTGTATGCATTATAAATTAACCTAAACCTTGCTTGAATCTTACCTATAATCACCAATTTTGTGAAAATTGAAAATTAGGGTTTATGATCATAGCATTTGGGTATTTTTTTATTCGCTTAGGTTTTGGTGTTAAAACTTGGATAAATCAACTCATTAGGCTTCTTAGACATCCCAGAAAAAGTTTGGTGTCAATCCTATGGCTAGAATCCTTACTCGTAATTTTTGAAACCTAGGGTTTAAGCTTTACGCGTATGAGTGTTCTACGCATAACTGTGTTAATTGTGACTTCATGATTAGAACTGAAAGGGATTGAATCTGATGTTAATGAATGGGTTAAGATGCATTTGTTTCAGGTTATTACGCGTGAAAATTCAGAATCAAGGTTAATTGAACTTCTAAACATAAGGATCACCTTACGCGTAGAATGTCATGCGTAAGAGAAATCTTACGCGTAACCTTTACGCGTAAGATTCTACAAAGAGGACTACGCGTATCCTGTGAAGGATATGCGTAAACACTAACCTTTACGCATAAGGTTCACTCTTACGAGTAAGCCTTACGCGTAAGGTTCCACATACGCTTACGCGTAAGCTCTATGCCTAAGGCTTTCTTTTCCTACGCATAACATTTCTTACGCGTAAGTCAAGATCCTACGCATAAGCTTATGCTTACGCGTATAACCACTCCTGTTTACGCATAAGCTTACAACACCTACGCCTTAGCCTAGTTTTAACCAAAATTGTGAATTGTTACGCGTGCAAACTTGTAAATAAATAAATCACAACGTCACGAAACCAAAATGTCACTAATAAGCTTAAATATATAATAAGATGTGAAAATAAGTGAAAACTTGGACTTTAAAACTCAAAGTTAATCAACTCACGAAACTTATCACGACGTCTTTGGACTATTGGTCTAACAAGTGACATTGGACTCGTAACAATCATTGACATATCACATTCAATAAATAGACAATAAAATCAACTGTTGACTAATGTAATGTCTTTCGATATGTTGGTTCTTTTGGCTAAATATCTTTCAGATCACGATATGGACGTTCAAATGAAAATTTTGGATGCACCAAATGTTCTCACTGTTGAAGATATCTTCCCTAATGGTTACCCAATGAAGATCAGAAAGAACAACCTCAGAGTTGATTTTGATAACTTCACTTGTTCTGAGTCTTCATGTCAGATTGCAGTGGATATTCTGAAGACTCACTCTTATCAGAACATGCTCACAAACTCTGCTCGCACTGAGATCTACATTCACCAATTTTGGCACACTATACGTAAGGTCAAAGGTCAAAGTGACGTGGCAGTGACCCTTAACAACAAACAAGTCACTTTCACGCCAGCAGATTTGAGGGCTATTCTTCTGATTCCTGTCATCGAGCCTACTGAATACAATGCTACTCCAACTGAAGAGGTAGTTCTCCGCCATGGTCGACATCGGATATGATGAAGCTACCGGGGTAATCACAAAGCACTCATATGTGGATCTCAAGAACATTCCCCAGCCATGGAGAACCCTTTACATAATGATTGCCAAATCCGTTTCCGGACGTGATAGTGGTCATGAGCATCCCAAGCTCATGGAACTACAAATATTTTGGGCTATGGTCAACATGAAACACATAGAAGTTGAAGCTCTGATATGGGAGGACATGATGTCTTACCTTAAAAAGCCTGGCACCAAGATCCCGTATATCAGATATACCAAAATGTTGATCCAAAGAGCTCTAGGGTATAATCCTGATATTCCCTTGAGACTTGATGACCCCAACTAACACTCCGTGTTGTATGAGCCCACACTCACCGCCGATTTAAGGACTCAACAACGAAGAAACAAGGTGCAGTGTTACGTGATCATCTTCTTACCGATGCTATCAAAGAACTTTATTCGTACAAACGATATCTGGCAGCAGTTGAAGCTGGAAAAGTAGGTTTCCTTGATGAAAAGTCCTCCGGTACACCTACTAGGAAAACCAGGAGAGCGGTGCAGAAGTATCTCGAGCAATCGAGTATGAGAAAGTATCCTAAGAGGTCTCATGTTCTCAAAAGGAAAGTTCCATTAAAGGAGGCAATCCCTATTCCCAAACCTGAACCGCAACAAAAGCTAATGGATGAAGACTCAGAGGACACCGAACGGACGAAGAGGTCATCTACTCTGAAACTCCAATCGATGACACTCAAACAATTGCAAAACCTCCTAGTCCAAAAGCTGATAAAGGCAAAGGTAAAACCCCAGCTTGCCGAGCCGAACAAGAGGAGAGCTCGGATGAAGAACAACCGACATAGACTACGTAAAAAGGTGAAGAATCTAAGACTCCAACACGTTGCTAAAGAGTTCAGACAAAGAACAAACTCGTGGCCCCGGAGGGTCAAGTGGTGATGCACTATCTACACCAGTTTCCGATGCGGTTAATCAACCCGATAAAGGAACTGGTACCACCACCCACGAACAACAACAACGGCAACTGGAGGATTCCATCACCTATGAATTTGAGGAACCATAAATGGAGAAGTCTAAGAAAGAAAAAGCTGATGAAGATGTTAAGGCTGCAGCTAAATTAAAATGCAGAAAAAGAAGCTCAAGCTAAAGCAGATGAAGAAGCCAGGATTCAGGCTGAAGAAATGGCCAAGTCTGGAAAAGATGACGAAGTTGATTATGATGATTTTCTTCTAGATAGTCCAAAGACGCCCAAGGAAGAAACTTCTGAACCTCCAAAGGACCCTGTACCTCCTCATGTCTCATCATCATCAGACTCATCTTCTCACTCTTCACCTCCACCATCCAAAGGCACAGCCAGATCCACATCCAAGTCAGTAAAGAAACCAACCGACTCTTAGATATCCCGAGCTAAAACAAAGATTGTCAAAGCTGTCAAGCAAGTCAGGAAGAAAGACCTGACCAAATAAAAGCTGAATCAACTCGCTGACAGAATCAACTTTCTTCAAAACGGGATAAAAGAGATGTTGAATGAAAGGGAGCATATCCAGAAGCTTCTCAAAGGAGATTTTCAAAGGGAAATGGAGAAGACGGCAAGAGAATATACTCATAAGTTCCTTCTCGACTTTGTTCCTAGATTGACAAGGGATATGTTCGCCAGACAACTTACTCCAAATATCGTCGCACTGGTTAAACATACATTGGCCAACTCACCTACTCTCTGGCCGAGTTGATCTCGAAATTGGTGATACAAATGTCTAACCGGTCTGCAACCTTTGATTCATATGAAGCTAAATTCTTTGAGGCACTTCTAGAATATCAACTCAAATCATCATGCAAAGAGTCATCAGGTCAACCTAAACGACCAAGAGATGACGATGATAAGGACAAGGATTCTGCACCTAAACGTCCAAAGAAGTATGATGAATCTTTCTCTATGCCACCACCAACCCAAAGGACTCCAACAGAAAGACGATCTCCTCCACGTTCTATCACGATAAACCTCGGACTCGAGTTACCACCATCCACAGAGAAAACCGTAGATCATTTTGAATAC
>OU343220.1:234819243-234876730 GCA_910596185.1 Chrysanthemum makinoi | reverse complement strand
CGAGTAGAATGTACCATTCGAGAAACTCTTGGTAGACATGAACTTTGACGGGTTTGACAACCTTTTGAGTCTTGTCCACACCTTCAAGGTAGTTATTAGAGCTAGTTGTCACCTAAAAGCTGACAATGTAACTCTTTAACTATGCAACGTGACCGTGTCTCGCGGGGGATTGTCTATCATGAGTTGATCAATTCAAAAGTGCACGCTCTTCTCTCACCGTGCAAATTTTTGTTAAAATACTTATGCACGTGTGGAGGGGGAGTATTTCTGCAAAATATAAAACTCTCGAAGTATTACAAAATATTTCTTACTTATAACTACTTTGAGAGATTTTCATGCAAATTGGTTTTGTGGCAATGGTGTTATAAGGTGATTAAGGTTAGGAATAACCGTCCTATGATCCGCCAGAGTCGGAGGGATCTACCCAAGGACACCACCAATAGTTAGAATTAGAAGTCCTTAGGTATGATTATAAAAAGGAGAAAATGAGAATCAGAGAAAGAAGGAATTGAAGTATTAAAAAGAAATGCAAAGAAAAGGGTGAAAAGAAATAGCCCTCCAGATTATTCAACTTAGGGCAGACACCGGGTTTAATTCATATACTACTGGTTGTCACTTGATGACACCGGTATTGAAGATCAAAGTCGCCATGGACCTAGTGACGCATGCACTAAACCTTCTTAGCCACTCAAGTTTCTCTCAACAGAAGCTTGTTTCATTCTCACAGGGAACCCTATGTAAACTATCGGCTTACTCTTAGAGATTGCTGGTATTGAAGAAGGAGACCCTCTCCCTAGTATCCGCTCAGGAAAACCAAAGCGCACTATTGAGTCTAGAGCCACGAGATTCATCAAAAGATCTCTTAGGTACACTTGACAATTCATCGCTTGTCGTTCAACAATAAGGACGCAAGTGATATATTATCGAGTCCTTCACAGATCTTAGCAATCTGTCGAGAACATTTATGAGAGGTTCACAATTATGACCTTAGTGATTGAATGGAAACTCCTGCCAGGGTCAACATCAAAAGCCACGGCAGGGTCACTTCGGTAACTCCTAATGGATTGCGCTTAGTGTGTCTCAAACGGTCTACAGATCGTGAGGTGATGCCGGTGTACCTGACTCATCTGAACTGTAGATGTACTTCGGTACATCGCGTTATCTCACTTGTGGGACTCCAGTTCAGGAACGCCTTTGTGAAATTTGAGTTGTGTTTTCAGACTATGCTGTTAACACTCTCGAAGTTCAAACTTGAAAGCTGGATTATTTCTAACCCATGTTTTATGTTTTCTTCTTATGGATGCTTGCGGGTAGAAAAGATCGTGCAGATTCTCCACATGCTCATACCAACTGCAACATTAATTGAAGTTCTCTCAAAAGGCAACACAAAGTCAGAATGATTCTTCGTCAAGTCAAAGAATCTACAAAGTTTAAAGACTAAGAGAACTACATCAGTACTATAATCCAACGTTAAAGAGCGTGTGAGCATGTTGGAGAAAGACGTGGAGACACTGCAGCAACGGCGGACTGATGCGGAACAACAACAACATACTATCACTTCCATCACTAAGAACAAAGATCAAAGAACAAAGAAAATGATGACGTCAAAGCATAATACTTCAAAGGAAACAATTTCCCTACACTGGGGAGATTGTTCGAATCAAGGCACTTCTTCTCGGAAGAAAGAAGAATGTCAAAAGACGTCAAAGCTACTATTACATCAGCACCTACAACGTTTATATTATCAATCACTAACACTTAGGGGGAGATTGTTGGAATCACTCCTAAACTAGAATTCAAGTGTTAGTAATTAATATGTAATAGTTAGCTTAATTATGGATTTTATGTTAGTAATCAAGGTTAGGCTCATGTAGAAAGCCAATGAGCCTATCCAAAGCCCAATAAGTAAAGGATGGGAACTTGGAGTGTTGTCCTAGTTCCCTCCTATAAATAATCCTTGTAAACCCTCACTTGAGGGTTGGTTGTTCAATTCATACATTACTTTACGCATAACTCTTCTCACATATCAAACGTGTGTGTGTGTTTGTTCATCCGATCATCTTATCTTTCTTTCTTTCATATTGAGGCTTGTGTTACTAATATAGTGACCTAACAGACCGTGCACACCCCTAGTAAGGTGTGGAAAATGGGCAGGCAAGTTGGAGTATTTATATTAGGCTAATAACCTATTAAAGCATTATACTTGTAAAAAATGGCAGTTCTGCGTAGCGAACTAAAAAATAACTCTTTTAGACATTAATGTTGACATTTTTGTCTTCATGTGAGTAATAAAGATAAAAAAAATTGTGATGACCATTTTACCATTGAATTTTTAAAAATTACATTCATTGTCCCAAGGAGAAATTACATAAATGGTCCCTCTACGTTATTATACCAATTTCCTTTTCACTATAACATTCCAACGAGTAGATTTATCTACAAACACACAGTGCCCGGTCGTTTCCCACTAATTACAAATTTTATTTTTCCAGTAAGTACCCTTCACAGAACTTCGTAAAACATCTTGATCACTGCTAGCAGTTCTAACTTGGACAGACCTGCCTACAGTTTGACTTTGACCCTGGTCAATAACAGTCTTGATATTGATCACAGAACTTTCTCTTGCTTTTCCTGAGTCCAGGCTCCACCAACGTTGAACGTAGTAGCATCATGAGTATAGCTACAATTGTCGCCATATGGGCATTCTTCCCCATTAGAAAACCTCCAACAAATACCCTTTTGACCAATCCTCCCCCGATCCTCATTCCAATTTCTATTACCATTTCTTCCTCCTCCTCTAATATTATTCACATTTTCTTGCCAATTTAGTGGCGGAGAACGTAAGTCATTAGGGCCATGAGCATCGTTACAACCATCAGCAGCCTTAGGACAGGTCCCATCAACAAACTGTTGACACAATCGAGTCTTGTAGAATATATGGGTGGTTCCTCTACTCATAGGGACACTTGAGCGGTTAGGCCTTTGACCAGCAGAAGACAAAGGTGTTGACTTTTGAGTAACTGAATTGACTCTCCCATTCGAATTGTCAATTTGGGAGTTTGAAAAACAATTTTTCACTATAATTATTTTTTCCAAACGACAAGGACCATTTATGTAATTTAGCCTAGGGACGATGGATGCAATTTTCGCAAACCCACAGGGACCATTTATGTAATTTGGAAGGGTAAAATGGTCATAATACTTAAAGAAGGACAAAAATATCAACATTAATGTCTAAAAGAGTTATTTTTTAGTTCGCTACGCAGAACTGCCATTTTTGATAAATATAATGCTTTAATAGGTTATTAGCCCTATTTATTTATATAGGGTTAACAAATTAAAAGTGGGTAGCTTTTGAAGCTTTAGCTTCTTTGGTACTTGATGTATCATTCACAAAAAAAGCAAGACACAATATATATGGCAAATGCCAAAAGATATTGATTTTTCTTGTATAATATGGAGTGATCTCAATCAATATCCTTGCATTAAGCGTATGGTTTGGTAGATGTGTTTTGTGGTAGAATACTTACAAGTCAAGATAATTAGACAAACAAAGTTTGGTTTAACAATTCAAGAAAGTAGGGTATTTCATCAAAATGATGGAATGATGATATTTGTAACATTTAAACTTAGCAAGGAAACTAAAAGTTGTTCAAAGTTAATTTCATCCATATTCAACTTTTAACACACATTTTGGAAAACTAGCAATTGACCCGTGCTATGCGACGGGATTACAATTCAAGCTAAAATGGTAAAGGAGATTGTTATATGCTTACATTAACATGTTTCCTATATGATGATGAAGCAAAAGTACACTAAAAAGGTATAGTAAAATGCTAAGAGAAATACTATGTTCATAATTTTTTTACAAAGAAACATCTACATAATGACTTGTTCCTTTTTTGATTGATGTTTTTTACTTTAATTCCTCTCCCTCATTTTGATTATCCCAATTACATATAGCCAATTCAATTTTGTAAAAGTTGTTTTGTAAAATTTATGTGGGTATAGCATATCTCAAGTGGTAATTTTCAAACCCTCCTATTCGATGAGCCAAGCTCATTACATCGTCTTTCTATATGTTTAGATGTTTATCTCTTTTACAAGAAGAGTTTATCGTGACCGCAAAATCATATATTCAACTTATATATACCCTATGCTCAAACGAGAATTTGATAAAATAAAAATAAGAAATGTGTAATTTGCTTTGTAAGAAGTAGGATTAGTTTGTGTTGTAGCTAGCTTTTTTAATCTTTCATAAACTATTAGGTCGTGTTTGGTTGACCGTCTTTTGAGGAATTTCATGGGATTTAAAATTAGAATTCCATCTAAAGCGTGTTTGGTTGGTCCCATTGAAGAAATTTAAATGATATAAATTGGCTAAAGTGTAGTATATTTAAAACCTTTTGAAATGGGAAGAATTATAAATGACGGAAGTTTCATGTGTACATTTGGACAAAAATATCCTTCAAAATAAAATAATAAAAAAAGTCTTATCCTCTTCTTGTTTGTTTCTTCCTTCTCTCTCCCTATAATCCTTTTTTTTTCTCCTCAAAATCCATAGCTACTGCTCTTGTGTTTCTTCATAATATTTCTCCACAATTTTCACATTCTATCAAGACTCATGTTTCGGTTTTGATTTTACCGCAGCCTATTAATTCTTTCTTGCTCGGTTCTTCAAAGTTTTCACTTTTAGGTCAAATTATTAACCAACATAAATCATTCAAATTATTGATTGTATTTTCTTGTTTTTCTCTCCATTCTTAGATCTACCATGATAAGGGTAATATTTTTGGTCTTTGTTATTGTTATTAATGGTGAAACCTTTTTTTTGGGTTTTGAAAGCTACTAGAAATTATCTTGATTTGGGGGAAGCTATTCGACATGGTGAGGATTCGATTTTTAGTTGGGTCTTGGTAATGCTTGCGATCTTCTGGTTGTTTGATTCAGATTTGGTTTGGAGATATTTGCAATGGTAAGCAAAATAAAAGGATAATTTTGACAATCAGTGATATGAGCATGACACAGTTTGTGCAAAATTAAAGAAATTGTGCATAAGGGTAGTTTAGTCATTTATACGTGTACCGAAATTTCAAATCTTATGAATTCCCGTCAACCAAACAAGTAAAAATATTTTAGATTACAGGATTTTACATTCTCTAGAATTTGAAATTTTATGGTACTTAAAATTCCATCATTTAAAATTCTGCGAACCAAACGCCCCCTTAGTTTTTTTATATTAATAAATCATAACCGACATTTTAATGTATATTCATACCTTTTTTTCAATCTCATATGTTACTAATTAGGTCATGCATAAGAATAGAAGAAGTTAGAGTGGTGACCAACATTTAAATATGTTTATGACATGTAGCCGACTTAAATGTATTTATGATAATTTTATGGATTTTGTTAACAACCACCCTGAGTTATAATTAAAGTTACCATAATTAAAATTCAACAATTAATTAACATCAAACTTTCTATGTTTAACAACATTTTCTATAATTATAATTTTTACACATATATAAATATGGAAATAATAGTTTATTAAATGATATTTTACACAATTGATTAAGCTTAACAACGACCTATTAGTTGTGGTTAACAAATACCTAATTTTATAGATCACATATTCACATCCCAACTTATTATATTAGTACAAGTTTGAAAAAGTTTGCTTAATTTCTAGTCTAAATATTTCTATTAGAGGAAAGGCTAAGTACATTATAAGGAGTATAGTTTTTGACAGTGTTATAGATCACATATCCACATCCCAACTTACTATATTAGTACAAGTTTGAAAAAGTTTGCTTGACTTCTAGTCTTAATATTTCTATTAGAGGAAGGGCTAAGTACATTCATTATAAGGAGTATAGTGCATGACAATGTTATAGATCACATATCCACATCCCAACTTACTATATTAGTACAAGTTTGAAAAAGTTTGCTTAGTTTCCAATCTAGAGCCTAAATAGATTATAAGAAGTAGATATATAGATAGATAGCTGAAAGTTTAATGGTGTATATTGTTCCCTAAATGACATCCTACAAAACGATATACGGAGTATTATTTATTTCAATGATGTTTTTGAAATTTTCTTACCGAATTTCTTAATCAAGCAAGTTATATTGTTCGAATCAATGCCAAATTAAAGCCCCTAAATACAACAAAATTGTGAAAATCCGGTCTACTCACCAAGAGACACCATGATTTTTTTTAGCACCATTAGATCATAAAACGACTAGAGAGAGCTAGAAGAAAAATTTAAGGTATGGTATAAAAAGTTACATAAATAGATTACAAACCCACTGTATCCGGTTAAGGGTCGATTTTTTTGCCTACTAGAAATCCAAATAAACAAATAAGCTATTACATTATTACGGATGAGCTCTCTATTCGGCTGTTTAGGAGCAAAAACCATGTCGTTGTTCAAAGTTAATTAAATTAATCCATATTCAACTTTTAACATACATTTTGGAAAACTAGGAATTGACCCGTGCTATGCGACAGAATTGCAAGCTAAAATGGTAAAGGCGATAAAAAATTTAGAGCTTGTTATATGCTTAAAAAAACCATATTGCCTGTACGACGATGAAGCAAAAGTACACTAAAATGCTAAATTTCAAACCCTCCTCTTCAATGAGCCAAGCACATTACATCGTCTTTCCATTTATATGTTTAGATGTTTAACTTTCTTACAAGAAGATTTTATTGTGACTACAAAATGATACATCGAACTTATATATATACTCAACGCTCAAACGAGAATTTGATAAAATAAAAAGAAATGTGTAACTTGCTTCGCAAGAAGTAGGATTAGTTTGTGCTGTAGCTAACTTTTTAAATCTTTCATAAACCATCAGTTCTTTTTATATTAATATCAATAACTTTTTTTTTCCAGTTTCATATGTTACAATTTGGTCATGAATCATGATAGAAGAAGTTAGAGTGGTGACTGACATTTAATTATGTTTATGACAATACAAAATGTAGCCGACTTAATTGTATTTATGATAATTTTATGAGTTTTGTTATCAACAACCTTATGGATTTTGACTAAAGTTACTATAATTTAAATTCAACGGTTAATTAACATCAAACTTTCTATTTTTAAACATTTTTTATAATTACAATCATCACATATATATAAATATGAAAATAATAAGTTTATTAAATGCTATTTTACACAATTGATTAAAGTTAACAACATATGAGTTGTGGTTAACAAATCCCTAATTTTGATAAATCGCATATTCAAATCCCAACTTACTATATTAGTACAAGTTTGAAAAAGTTTGCTTAATTTCTAGTCTTAATATTTCTATTAGAGGAAGGGCTAAGTACATTATAAGAAAGTATAGTTTATGACAATGTTATTGTTGGGTTCAGTGAATACCCAAACCCCTTAATTCTTGGATTTGAATAGAAAATATCCTAAATGTTTAGAACCTTAAAACACTATCAAGTCACTGAGCGCATAGCCACTCAGTGAGCTATCTTCAGGATACCCAGTAAGAGACAAAGAAGAAGTCTCTCCACTTAGTAAGGCGGAACTTAAGGGGTGAAGACTGAGTCAAGAAGAAGACGGTGGATTCAGTGAGTGATGACAATAACTCACTGAATCCCAAAACTCCTCACCAACTACTATCACTGAAGATATCACTCACTGAATCCCAAAACTCCTTAAGCTATTTGTGAAACGGGAACAGCAGTTATAGATCACATATCCACATCCCAACTTACTATATTAGTACAAGTTTGAAAAAGTTTGCTTAATTTATAATCTAGAGCCTAAATAGATTATAAGAAGTAGAGATATAGAGCCTAAAAGTTTGCTTAATTTCCAACAAAATGAAGTAAAGAGTACTCTTGTTTAATTATCTATAATTCTATATAGAGTTGTTCTTAAAAAGTTTAGCAGCCTACCTGAAATACCTTAGAGAGCCCGGTACAGCCATCACCGAAGCTTGGCTGGTGGGCTGTGGCTTCGTGCATACTCACACGAAAGGTTTTTTATTATTTTATTTTATTTTGGTGGGTTTGTTTTCTTTTTTGTTTGCGTTTGTGTGACGTTTTTTTTGTTTTTGGTTTTACAGGTTTGGTGAGGTAGAAGACGATCCACGTCTCAAGGGGCATTTAATATTCATGTTAGCTTAGCACCACTAACTTTATGTCAATATCAAATAAAGATTCAATCCATAAAACAAACAACGTAGAAACCCAGATCATTAAAAAACCATTTTTACATCTGTGAAAAAGTCGTCTTTCCTTCTACCAAAAACACAATTTTTCTTTTTTAAATTATTTTTATTATGTAATGTGTTCTTTAATAATGAAATTAAATTTTAGTTAAATATATTATTTTATTAAAAAAATGGAAAAAAAAAGAAAAGAAAAGTATGCACGACGGCATAAAAAAACTGGTGTTATGTCAGGAATGAGTGTTTTGGTGCTATAGCCAAAACTGATGCCATGAACAAAAAATACTGAGATAACATCACTTTTTTTATGACACCACCTCATGACATCACACTGTATCTAGTGCTATTAGAAGTCAACCAAAAACTTTTTGGTTATCATGAGAAATGTTGTAACATCTCATTAGTACATTAGATCAAAAGCAAACCAAGTGCATGTAAAAGACAATGTTTTAAAAACCGGGTTTTTAATCGACCCGATCGAGTCACTGGCTCGACCGCCGGGTCAACCCGGTTTTCTATTTTTTATTATTTTATTTTTTCCGACCGGGTCAACCGGTTTGATCACCGGGTCAACCGGTTCGACCGCCGGGTCTAACCGGGTCAACCCGGTTTTTATAAAAAAACTTTGAAAAAAACCAAACCCGGCCGGGTTTCATGACCCGGTTGACCGGATCACTCAAAACCGGCGAGTCTAACGGTTGACCGGTTTTAGACACCCGGGTTTTTTTGACCCGTTTTAATGGCCGGGTACCGGTCCGACCGGTTGAACCGGCCGGATCGACCCGGGTTTGAAAACATTGGTAAAAGGCAAAAGAAAAACATGATATATAGAATGCTTTGACTTCATTATTACCAAACGTGCAAAAAAGTTCGTTAACGCATTCTTCAAACTGGACTACAAAAGATTTGATTTGTAGCTAGTCAAAAGCACTAGTGAGATAAAAGAGACATAATAACAAATTACACAAGACAAAATATATAGTATTTAATTTGTAACATTTATTTGCCAAACAATATATTGCTTTTGTCGCTCTATAGTCAACAAATGATTTGACTTTTATTCATGTCGTTATAACTAGAAGTACAATAAAATACATAATTCATTATTTGTTACATGTATATACTACCGAGTAACCAAAAAAACTCCTCTAGGGAATTTAAAGAAACAGAACCCGGTTAGGTCGATTTTTTGTGTGGGATGTCGTAGATAATCATTCTCCTCGAGAGGGAGACCACGGGGTCATATCTATGGGATAACTACCCAAAACGCGCAAGAATGATGTGAATTCCTGCACATCAGCTAGCGCATTTTGTGCCCTAACATCCGCCATTGATGCATCGAAATCCACATAGAACAAGTACTCGAAGTGTTTTGCGGTTCCAATGTTCGCATCGTCAACAAGCGTAAGTGGCCGGACTCGATGAGGCCTGCTTTCAATTTTCGTCAAGTTAATGTTCCTAAAAGCAAAAACTGACAACACCTTGAACAAAACGGTCGTCCCATTATCGTGAGCAAACACGATGCTTGTTCTAAATGGGAGACCGATGCGTGGAATGATCGGTTCACGAGCAAGCATCACAAATCGAGTAAGATTATTTAGGTCGTCTTGAATATTGTCCACTAAAACATTAAGACCATACAATTTAGCCGCTTCATGTGACGCGATGGCAGCAGTGTCACGTAAATTATTTGTCGCGATAGATTCAGCTGCTCCCGCGGTATTGTAAAATGATTCACGTGTGACATTTAGACCTAATTTGGTAATTGTGAGCTCACATTGAGCAAGAGCTTGTGGATGGCTAATCACATGGTTAAGATCTTCTATACCGACACCTGGTAAAGCTAAAAGACAATGACGAACCGGGAGCTGGACTTCACCTACAATATGGAGTCGATGTCGAAGGAGTAAATCATAATTTCGATGAATGCTTCCTCCAAGGGAGTTTTCAATAGGTAATACAGCACGGTCCGCGACCCAAAGCTCAACAGCTTGGAACACGACCTCAAACTGATCACAAGGAATAGATTCACAATTTGGAAAAGCCTTGCAAGCCGCGCTCTCACTGTATGCACCAGGAACGCCTTGATACGCGACACGTATGTCCGAGCCATGTGCTGGGGCGGGACACATGTCGTTTAGAGTAAGTGGCTTCGGGAGATTACTATTTGGTACTAGATCTACACTTTTTGTTTCATCCGCGAACATGCTTGCAATTATAGAACATGAACTTTGCAAATGAGTGCGGCCTTTGCTAACTCCACCAAACGCGAAGTTACTAATCTTTGCTGCGACCGCAATAGGATCACTAGCGTTGGTGGTGGACTTATCTCGATTTGTGGCACATTTAACAATGAGTCGACTAGGACTAGACAACTGCAACGAAATTGGTCTAATACTAAACGAATGAACAAGAGACAACATGGTTAGGTGATGGAGAAGGGCAAGCAAGACGAGGGTATATATAGAGATGGTTTTTGAACTCGAAGATATTTATACAAAAGTATCGAGATAACTAACCTAAGGAAACACACATCTTAGGTCAGATATACTTCGTTTAATATCTTCATGCCTAATCACTTGGGGTGCGTCAGTTCAACTCAACAACCTTGCGAAGGCTACCTTTGATGTGGTAATACAAACAACGATGTGAATTTGATATATGGAGATATCGGAATCGTGTTTGCTTTGATCTCAAGCCTCCAAAAAAAATACATTTGGAGAGGAGGTCAAACTTTTCTCCCATAATTGGATTTAAAATAGGAATAACAAACTTAATTCCGTTGGATCGAATAAATTTATGATCTCATTCTAGCTTGCTCTTTTATTATGTTTTTTAACGTCGATTTTTATTAAAAGTTAGCAAGTAACTAGAAAATAAGATTACAAAATCTAAGATTACAAAGGCTTAATAACATTGTGGCAAAGGTAATGTTGTTAGTGACTCTGGTTGGTTCTTACTTCTTCTTAGCTAGTTTTCAAACATTTTTATCAAAATATATGTCCAACTTCAATTCACTTTTTGATCTCTTGAACTTTTTATTAAGAAAAACTACCACACACTGCACTGTATATACATCTCATATATGTATATCTCAGGACTCGAAATCGCTACCACTCGACTAAAAATTTAAGGTATTTGCATTGTCACGGATATTGATAAGCCATGAGTTTTAGGGGTTTCCTTTCGCGGGTCTCTCCTAGTGGTTCATGTCCCGGGGCTTGACTGTTTGAATGATTTAAGTCGATCGGATTTCAAGTGTGGTTCCGTTCTAGGGCTGAGCATCGGGCCGGATCCTGACCCGACCCGACCCGTCCCAACTAATCCCGATCCCGAAAGGCACCTAATTCCTAAACCGAATACCGACCCGAAAGTAGTCGCTTCAGTCGGTTCGGTATAGTCAGGTTTCGGGATGATCGGTTTCGGGCAACTTTGTTTTTTTTTGGTTTTTGGCACTTCCCGACCCGACCCGAAAACCGAAAGTGCTTAAAATGAAAACCGAGTCCCGACCCGAGAAGCTATTAGTCGGTTTCGGGATGATCGGTTTATGTCAGGATCGGGCCGGTTGTCGGGACTCGGGCGGTTTTGCTCACCCCTATTCCGTTCTAAAAAAAAAACGCATAAAAATATTTAATTAATTATCATTTCATAGGATACATCATCCTTACCTAGCTAGTTCGTTGTTGATGGATCAATTAATGTGAACCGCTAATCACAACTAGAGTACTACGTAAAAGAGAAGAACCTAGCTAGTTAATTAGGTTGATATAAATCACAAGAATGCATGACTTACAATCTTTGGCAAATGCCAAAAGATATTAACGCATCTATTCTTTGGATTGGCATAAATGGTCCGGATTGTCAAAAATCTTGACACAAATTTGAGGTTCCATTTTTGGAAAGATTTGTTTCCTTAATGGAAGTTGAGAGCTCATGAGCTCCACATGTTATCTTTAATACTGAACTTGCTGTTTGTTTGGCGACATATAAAGAGAGGATTTTGAGATATGAAATTTAAATATCTAGTCCAACACAAACCTTAATTAAAATAAGCATTTCAAATACTTAGCGTTGATATTTTTTTACAACACAAACCATAATTTAGTTTTGAGTCAAAAATTTTTTATAAGCGTGGTAAAAGCGATGGTAACGCATCTAAACACTTACGCTCTACATCTAAATTTTGGCAATACTCTTATATATTTTTTGTAGTGATATAATCAATGTGTCATCCATAAAAATGAAGATTGTCATCCAAAAAAAAAAATATAAAAAAAAATGAAGATTGTTTAGTCTTTAGTTTATTAACCGAACAAATAGCATTCACCAAATAAAATGACATGTTTCTTGTATAGAAGATCGTATTTGCAAATTGGCCTAATAGTTTATGTTGAATCTCACTCCAGATGAATCATGCTATGTGAGTATATCAATTAACTAAAAGATTGTGGGTTTCACTAGTGACATTTTGAGATACTGTGTTTAGCAGTGTCTACTTCTTCTTAGCTCTCGGGATATCAGGCTCTGGCCTTTAGTGTTAGTTGTTATCTGTTTGTTTCACTAATAGGGGCCGGGAGTCGATTATTAATTGGTTTTAGGGGCTTCCTTGGTTTTTTTGTGGCTTGTATTATTGTGTGGTTGCACGGTTCTCTTGGCTCATCTCACCTTGTAGACGAGTCTTTTTTCTAATAAAAACTTCGCCGTTAAAAGTGTGTGAAAAAAAATTGCTTTTCAAAAAGGAAAAAGGCCTAGATACAGATACATGTATTTCAATTTGCTTGTAGCATGGGTATGGTTTGGTAGACCTATTTTGAGGGATTATACGTTAAAGTCAAATTTGATAGGCAAAGTTTGTTAAACAATTTAAGCATGTTGGATATTTCATCAAATTGGTCTGATGATGATACTTTTAGCATGTTAACCTAGCAAGGAAACTAGAAGTTGTTAAGCTTACATTCATATCCAACTTTTAACATTTATTAAGCAATTAGTTGAAGCTTGCTATAATTATCAAAACAATTTTTTTTCAAAATTGGCCCAACTATATTGGTGAGTTATGGAGCTCTTATTAATTGAATTAGGTTCCAATCAATGTCAAGTTCCAAATATAGCAAGTTAAAAATGTGACAATCTACTCTGCTAAGTGCTAACTATGAGACACTATGATGGTTTGCCATTCAAGTATTTGACAACGAAATGTAATTAGGTTGAAGTTATATGTTTTCAATTAGTCGCCTAAACACATTTGGAGAAAAATGCTAATACAAAAATTACAATTTTCATGAACTTTAAGAGAACTAACATTAAGAAAAGAAATATGCCTCAAGCTCTTCGTCTTCTGTTTCTTTCTTGGTAAAAAAAAATGAAAGTGTATTAATAATAAGATGTTTACATAGTTTACTATAAAAACAAACATGTTCATCCTCCAAACTACATAGAAACATCCCGATACGTGCTGACCATCGTTCACAAGCTTGAAGACCGAGCCTCTAGGCTTACAATTGTATTTCACATGATATAGATAATTACAAAGTGATACAACAAGCGGATCTTGGATAAACAGTCCTTTCCAACCAAACCGGTTATAGTTTGTTATACCCGTTGGAAATTCATGTGTGAGATATATAGAGTTATAGATGATATCGTTACCAATGGTGTCTTTTCTTGGTGGTTTAGTGTCAAAACAGAACCGGTTGTTGTAATATTAGTTTCAAGCTTGAAGACATGAAGAGTAATTGTATTGTACCCGATAATTACTTACTTACGTCCTGACAATTGAAGGCGTGTTTGGTTTACCTGGCAACCACGACCTATTGAGCTTCACAAGCTCGTCACCAAACTTTTTACAATTTTTGAATTTTTTGGTTATTTTTCTTTACATTCAAATCACATACAAAATCTACATATTGGCATGGTACTTTAATTATTTGTTTCGAGGATCGCCGTTGAGCAGACATCATCAACAATCAAAATAAAAATGAAACACCGAAAAACAACAATTTTGATCTAAATTGAAAAAACTAAACCGATAGAACTATCAAAATAGAATTAGAGTTTGATTTTAGGTCATGATTGAAGCTAGTTCAAGGTATTTTAATGGTGAAAAATGGAAGAAGTTGGCAGAAAATTTTGTTAGAGAAAAAATATTTTCTTTTTCAAGGTTTTGATAGAAATTCATTCTAAACTACAATTTTTTCTTACAAGTTACAAGTAAATATTAATTACTTTCATTCAAAAATATTAAATATGCATCGTTGTTTATTTAGTATCCTTTTTTTTAACCGACTTGAATGAGATTTCAATAATAACGCAAACCTTTTCGCGTAGAACTCAGCGCCCGTAGCGGAGCGCATGTAAAAATTTCTCGTTATATACAAATGCATTGGCGAGTGGAAGTATTAACCAAATTTGATTGAAAGACGAGCAAGCAATTAAACTAAAAGGGAAAAGTCCTTTATCAATAGTCTTTTTTAAGAAGTAAAGCCATTATAATTTACTAGCATAATATCCGCGCAAAGCAGCGGCGATATTCAACATGTCATTTTTTCTCGTATCTTGATTTTTAAGCGGTATGCAATGAGAGTTAGCATTTGACGGTTTTACCCGTTTGATAGTTCAAAAAGAGTAGATGCGTATTTGAATTTTCGTAAAGTATATCAATACAAATATAGATATCCATACTTATACCCATTTGAACTTTATATAACTTGAATGTTTATGATAAAAATTACAACCATAAATTTGTATTAGAGTAAATTACACCGTTCGTCCCTATGGTTTGCTCCAAATCACACCGGTAGTCCCTGTTCTTTTTTTTTTGCTTTTTTGCTCCCTGTAGTTTACATATTGCACTTATTGTTAGTCCTTATAAGCTAACGCCGTTATCTTTTCGTTATCTCAATGGCACCGTTAGTCCTAACCCAGCGATCACTTGCAGCGTTAGTCCTTTATACTAACGACCGTTAATAACTCCAAAATTTTATTTAAAAAAAATCTTTTCTCTGGCGGTTTTAATCGTTTTCGCGTTTTCTTTACGCTTTCCTTAGTTTTTACGCTTTTGTCCGTTTTCTTACGTTTTTGTCCTTTATAATGCGTTTTTCCTTCGTTTTACGCTTTTGTCCGTTTTCTTATGTTTTTGTCGCGTTTTTATATCGTTTTCGGTTTTTCTGGCTTTTGTCCGTTTTCTTAGGTTTTGTCGTTTTATACGGTGTAATTTAAAAAATTGGCGTTGTTTTAATCTGATTTATTTTACCGATTTAAAAAAATACGTTTTTTTAATCGATTTTTAAAAAGTTTTTCGATTTAAAAAAGTTGCGTTTTTTATCGATTTTAAAAAGTTTTTCCTATTTAAAAAATACGTTTTTTTAATTTGATTTTAAAAAAAGTTTTTTGCGATTTAAAAAAAATACGTTTTTTTTAATCTGATTTTTAAAAAAGTTTTTTACGATTTAAAAAAAATACGTTTTTTTTAATCTGATTTAAAAAAATCGGAAAAAACTTTTTTTAAAATCAAGTTTTTTAAAAAATTACGTTTTTTTAAAAACCGGAAAGACCTTTTTTATAAATCAGATAAAAAAACGTAATTTTTTTTAAATCGAAAAAACTTTTTATAAATCAGATTAAAAAAAAACGTATTTTTTTTAAATCGAAAAAATCGATTAAAACAACGTCATTTTTTTAAATTACACCGTATAAAAGCGGACAAAACGGACAAAAGCGTAAAAGCGAAGTAAGCGTATAAAACGGAAAAAAACATAAGTAAAAGCGGACAAAAGCGTAAAAAACGAAGGAAAACGTATAAAAAGTGACAAAAGCGTAAGAAAAGCGGACAAAAGCGTAAAAAGCGAAGGAAAACGTATAAAAAGGACAAAAGCGTAAGAAAACCGACAAAAGCGTAAAAACGAAGGAAAACGTATAAAACGGACAAAAACGTAAGAAAAGCGGATAAAGCGAAAAAGTTAGTAAAGCGTATAAAACGGACAAAAAGCGTATTAATAAAAACGTAGAAAAAGTAGACGAAAACGTATATAAGCGGACAAAAACGCATAAAAGCGTTGAAAGCGGTAAACGATAAAAACGTAGAGAAAGATTTTTTAATAAAATTTTGGAGTTATTAACGGTCGTTAGTATAAAGGACTAACGCCGCAAGTGATCGCTGGTTGGACTAACGGTGCCATTAAGATAACGAAAAGATAACGGCAGTTAGCGATAAGGACTAACAGCGTGCAATATGTAAACCACAGGGAGCAAAAAAGCAAAAAAAAAAAGAACAGGGACTACCGGTGTGATTTGGAGCAAACCACAGGGACGAACGGTGTAATTTACTCTTTGTATTATTATAAGTTTGTAACATCCATTTTAATACTAAAATTTAATGTGTCATTAGTATACATTATTATGTAATTAATATAGTGTAAAATTTAATTATATGAATTACTAATTATAGTAAGATGTGTAGGCTTAAAAAATTAAGACTTCCTTCTTTAGAAAGTCCTAAATACATTATAAAGTAGTATAGATATACTAAAATACACCGTTGGTCCCTAATCTTGTATAAAAACATCACGCTGAACCAAAACTTTTTTTTTTCATCGTCAGTAGTCCAAAGTATGGTTTTTGAGGCTAAACCAGTCCCTTGACCAGTAATACCAAGGTCAGCGTCTGTAATCTGTTATTTAGTCGAAGATATTATAGTCCATATATATTTATACCATACCTTAGTTAAATGTAACCCAACCTAAGGTTGCTAACTATCACAACACTCATAAAAAAGTTTAAGGTTGCTAACTATGGTACTTTTTTTTTTCCTGCTTTATGCTTGTGGTAAATCCCATCATCATGGTGATTTTAGAATCTGATTTTGTCAGTTCTTCAGTCACTCGTAATATTGCTATTAACATGATGGTACAAGTTCATGCTATATATTCCATTCATATGTATACTTGTCATTTCTGCCTCGTGTTCATAGTATGATTCTTGTCTGATTGCATAACTGACAAAATGAGAGGAAAATCACTGTTAAATCAAAAAGTTGATCATGCTTCTTGCTATGATCCTATCCGGACTCATGTCCATCTTCACCCAACACCAACCATCCATTTATCCTTTTTTGCCCGTTGTACTCACCATCTTTCATCTCAAGTTTGATTGTATTGATAGAAACTTAGTATATACATATTTGAGCATATTGCATCAAATCACACAGGAAGACTGAAAGTATAGTCACATTAAACATCCATTCTTGGGTAAAACATATGAGATTAATGGATAAAAATGATGTATACATCAAATATAATTGTTACATTACGTTACTATAGTCTGAAGTCTAAACATCTGACGAAACCCAAAGAGTGAATAGATAAATATATATTACAGTATTATTTTCGAGAAACAAAAATTTCTTCTAAAACTATTGAAATCCTGATGATGAAGGTATTTATTTTTCTGGAACATATTCCAGATACCCACTTCATATGTGCCAATACTAAACTCTATGCTCTCATATAATTAATCCAAAAATAAGAAAATCCACTACACATGACTAACAACATACACATCTGCATACATCCTATACTTTCAGCTATACCTATGAGTAGAAAACCATTTGATCTCTCGAGGTTTACACGTTTCTGGATCAAAATACTTGTTACCGTGAAACAAGGTCTTTGCCTCAAATCTTGATTTGTAACAATGTGTAGCAACTAACTGTAGGACCACATCATAGGTTACCTTTGATTAGACTTGACCTACGCGGTCAACATTGCAAAAAAATTGAACATTTGGGCGAATCCTCTTTTAAATATTATGCCCGAGACATTGGATAAAATGGTGGATTGACGAGAAATGAGGGTGGGATATCGTTCTTGCTTGGTTTTCTTTTGTCCTCCTCTGCCATAACCTCAATCAGGTGTTTGACTCAGTCCTCAGCAAAGACTCTCATAGAATCACATTGCAACCTTTCTCTATCATTATTTTGATCAACAATATCTGATGATTCTGTATTGTGCAAGATAGCAACACAAATGGAGAATGCTTGTAGTGAGGTCAATTGTGCATGAAAGTCAACAACATACTGCCCCTCTGTGGTCATTTTCATGGTTATTGCATGTGTATCCTCTTGAGTTCCTTGTGTCACAGTATGATCATTTTACCAAATGAGAAACAGAATAGAAAGATGTAAACATCATTATTTCAATCAAGAAAAGTTCTATATCCTACATGTTAACTGTTGATGGATGACTTTTGAAGTCAAAGTTATTTTTATTGAGAATCAACATTGACATTTTTTTCAAACCGAGGCATCCTTATAACACTTTAAATACGCACCTCTCTGTGTGCTTATTTAAAAGTACTTATTTTCTCAAAATCTAAGCAAAGAAGCCAATAAGCACTTGGCAAGCTAAACACGTCAAAAGTGCATATTTCTCTAGAAAAATGGCAATATGTCAATAAGCACTTGCAATATGCTATCCCATACACTTAGTGAAGTTACACACAATTTTCAGTTAAGAATGGATATATAGTAAAAATTTTGACTTTTTAGGTCAAACTTTCTACTTTCGTTATGACAAAATGTAATGCTATGCTACAGACACAATACCTTTAGGAAAAGCTCGACCGACTGCATACACACTTTAGCTTTCTGGATATCCGAGTTGCCAAGAACAATAAGAGGACACCCCATATCCCATCCTCCACAATCACAACCACCACCTAATCTTCATCGATCAAGCAACGGTGAGGGCCCATGACTTTCGTCACTTGGCAAACTATGGTTACCTGAAGGGATCACAACGCGCACTTTTGCTGGTTCACTTTTCTCCCATTTGAGAAAATTTAAACAAGTCATCACTTTTCATATCCCCTTGGTTGCATAACTGTTTAGAATAAGGGGGTGTTTGGGATTTCTTATGTCTTCTGAAATAATCAAATAAAAGTTTAGAATAAGCAATTATTCAAATCTAGCTATTTCACCCGTACATAATCACATAAGCATTTTGAATAAGCAATCTTGTCAATACTGCTTATATGTTGTATCAAAACTTCCTAAGCAGTAAATAACTTAAATAACTAATCCCAAACACCCCTTTAACGCGGGTTGTTTAGAAGTCTCAAGATTGGACTATAATACTAGATAACATCATATTAGATCAAAGCACCACTTCATCACTATGAACAGGCAATTACAACTGATAAGTAAAGTAAGATCTTCAGAACAAAAATTCAAATAACATTTAATACGAAACAATAAACACAACATAGCAAAAACATGAAAAATATTTACCCATGCTTTCTGATATTGAGGATTTTAGGATAAACTGGCACTTTCTCAAATCTCAAAGCACACAAAATAATCTTTGATCTATCTACACTCAAAGCAAAAGCATAAAGAACACATACTATTACTGGCAATGCATGTGACTTTAACAACTAGAAAGTGATAAAACCCTAGTTATATTTAACTAGTATAAATGTGTATGAACTATAATACCCTCGACTAAATAGCAGATTATATAGGTTGACCTGGGCATTACTGGTCAAGGGACTGGTTAGCCTAAAAAACCCATACTTTGGACTACTGATAATGAAAAAGGCACGTTTCGGTTCAGCGTGATGTTTTTGGACAAGATTAGGGACCAACGGGTAAACTCGAAACAAAATTTGAAAGTACGTGGGTGTATATGTTAAGAAAAAAGTAAGTGTTTCAAGTCGATAAATTTTAAAAAGTACGTTGTTATTTTATGGCTTTTACCCTAATAATAAACCCCAAAACATCCTAAATGATTCAGTTAGCATCAAAATCCAAACCTCCAAGATAATCATCTTCAGAACCCCAACCTATACATCCAATATCCCCATGAAACTAATCTGTACCATCCAATATCCCAAAAACCTAATAACTCCTCCTCCTACCAACAAAGTTCATAATCGAACTCACCAAATCAAACATCAATCGATTATTTTAGCAAAACCTACCAGACTAGACTATTGTTAAACTAATTGGGGAGTGTGTGTGTAAAATTGGGACATGGTTTTTATTTACTCTCTCCGCCCCATAATAATTGTCCACTGTTGACTTTTGGAGTCTTTAGTTCTGAAATTTGATCTTAAATAGTTTTATTTGTGTTATATATTATTTGATGGAAAATATATGAATGAATTGATTTTTAAATTTATTGTCATTGGTATAATTTTCATCAAGTATTATATTAATGAAAATATATGGGACGTAGGAAGTAGTAGATATGGTCATCACCAATATAACAAACACACACGTACCACACATACTTAGACAGCACCAGCCGCCGGAGGCGGTGGTAGTGGTTTTTAAGAAATGGGATGTGGGAGAGGGTTTGGTTTGATGAGGTTCTTTTGCATATCACCAACTCAGGTGTCAACTTTGGGACGGCGCTCCATCCCTAACTTGAGAGACCGGTCACGCTTTTCTAGGCATGTCACTTCATGGAGATTTATGATATTAGGAGGACCACACTGTTCACAGAACTCAGATTTTATCCATGTATCATAGTTTTGGCTTTGGGTTTTTTGGGAGGCATTTTCTCTCTTGTGAATGTGGCTGGAGTGAAATAATGGAGTCGGGTGGGGGTGTATTTGATTGATGATATAGAAGGGGTAGATGAAACGCCCATACTAAGAATTTTTTATTTATTTATTTTTTTTTAGCATACGGCTGTATGCAAAATTTGCATATGGTTGTATGGTCCTTCTTCTGATAGCATACGGCTGTATGCAAAATTTACATATGGCTGTATGGTCTTTCTTCTGATAGCATACGGTGGTATGCAAAATTTTGCATATGGCTGTATGGTCCTGTTACAGATTCTGTCTAAAAGGCATTATTGAGCATACGGCTGTATGCACTTATACCATACCTACCGTATGGTCCACTGCTACCTGATGCACTATTAATTGCAGAAAACTAACTCGGCGCAACACATAAATGGATTTAACTCAAACTAAACATGTATATTTACTTCATAAAACTGTACATAAGACATATCATTCATTAAGACCCGTATATGATCAAAATGGGTCGTTTTGGGTTAGAATGGCGCTATGCCAAACACCCTTTTTAAAACCTTAAACACTACATTACTACTTGTTTATCACACAAGTTAAAGTTTACATATTTGTACATATAACCATGACAACCTAGGGCGTTTCTTGGTACAAGAGCATGTAAGGGAAAAGGCTCCATACCCACGAATTATACCGGAAATTAGATCTCGGTCTTCTTACCCTTGGACGCACTATCACTAGCTTCACCTATAAGAAAAACATATGAAGGCAACGTAAGCAATAGCTTAGTGAGATAACATATATAATCGGAAGTAAACATAAGGAAATATAAAATGTTGCTTCATATGAGCTTTTTCCGTAGGATACCCACAACATCGCTAATTCCACATAAACATATATTTTTGCACCTTACGTGCACTGGTAGTCTAAACTACTCCAACATAAGCTTAAAAAGCTTATACTTGTCATAAACATAATAATTGCCTGCTTAGGACTTCAAGTCTCATCTTAGTAGACTTTCCAATACTACTTGTGCTATACATAACTGACGAGCCATATATACGTATTAATCATCCATATAGGATGTCTAAGTCCCGTTATTGGAACTTCTACTAAACTGAGGCTCGATTCTCCACTAAGGATGTCTAAGTTCCAACTTTGTCTCGAACACGTGTGTGATCACATAATAGCACATAATGTCACTTAGGACGCTAAACAAGTGAAATAGAAAATTTTGACTAAAATCACTTAACTAGAACCACATGGGTCGTTACGGGCTATCTTGACCCGTTCATTTCATTTCACACATATATTTACAATACAATCAATAAACTCTTAACAATATAGACTATGAATACACAACATAAATATATTAAAAAAACATGCAATAAAACTTATACATATAAGTCCTAGAATATATATAATACCTCTAACGGATTACTATTAACCCGTTACTAATTATATATATGTTACTCACCTCAAAACGCTTGAATACTAAGACAAGCTCCCGTAAGATGTCCCCGGCTAATTTTTAGAACCTATGAGCATACAAATTACATGGAACTTATTAAGAATATACATTAGCTTATCAAATAAGTCTCTAAAGTATGAATAAGCCATAAGGGGGTGTTTGGTTCGTGGCTTAAATAACCACACCAACATAATTTCTGGAAATTAACACTACAATTTAGTGTTATGATACCTTAACAAGGTACCCATCATACTTCTAATCAATTTCATGAGTTCTTGGTGATTTTAGAAAATCACCTCATTACAATAATTATGTAAAAGTTAATAAAACCCCACAAATAGCATAAAGATTTAATCTTTAAGCATTAGCTACTTAAGAATAGCTTTAAAACATGAATTCAACATCAAGATGTGATTTTTACCTCGAATTGATTTTGGAGAAACCCTACAAACGTGGTTATGAGCTTATATATAGTATCTTCTTGATTATCCTTAGCTAAAAATTAATCTAAAATCGACCATAGTTTCTTGATAATTATGTGTGTGTGTGTGTGTGTGTTGTGGTGTTTGGAGAGGGAGGGAAGAACAAGGTCGGTTTCTGATTTCCTTGGAGATCAAGTAAGTTTATATGGCTAGAATTATAAGTTTCACCCTTTGGCAACTTTAGTCCTTAATTGCAAAACTATTGTAAAAATAGTCCTACCTAGCATAATCTTAATTCATGGGAGGTCCCTTTAAGATAACTTAAGTGTAACGGGGTCACAAAAGTCAAGAAGAAAACTTATAAAATGATAATAAATCATTACCACAAAATTTGGGGTGTTACAACTCTCCCCCACTTATTCGGTTTGTGTCCTCACAAACCATTCCTGATGAAAAGCGGGGTAGTACTTGATGAGCTCTTCTTCAGGCTCCCAAGTATACTCTGACTCCTTTTTATGCTTCCATCTGACCTTAAAAAGGAGGACCTCTCTAGTTTTGAGTTTCTTGACCATGGTGTCAAGAATCTCTATTGGCTTTTCAACATAGCCAAGTTTCTCATCAACTACTATATCTGCCAAAGGCACAAACTCTGTCTCATCTGCTAAACATTTGCGTAGCTGAGATACGTGGAAAGTGTTATGAATACCATTCAATTCTTCTGGGAGCTCAAGTCTATAAGCTACTTTTCCAACTCGATCAGTTATTCTGTACGGACCAATATATCGTGGTCCTAGCTTTCCACGCTTCCTAAAACGGATAACACCTTTCCAAGGGGAAACCTTTAACATTACACGGTCACCGACTTGGAATTTTATTGATCGCCTCCTATTATCTACATAGAATTTTTGTCGATCTTGGGCTATCTTTAGCCTTTCTCTTATATGATCAATCTTATCATTAGTTTGTTGGACAACATCAGAACTGGCTAGTTCTCTTTGTCCAATCTCACCCTAGCATATAGGAGTTCGACATTTCCTTCCATACAACATCTCATATGGTGGCATGTCAATGCTGGAATGATAACTATTGTTATAAGAGAATTCTGCTAGAGATACATATTTATCCCAACTACCACCGAAGTCAATAGCACAGGCTCGAAGCATATCTTCTAATGTTTGAATGGTCCTTTCACTCTGACCATCTGTCTGCGGGTGATAAGCCGTGCTAAAATGGACACGAGTACCTAGATCTTCTTGAAATCTTCTCCAAAATCTAGAAGTGAACCTGGTATCTCTATCAGGCACTATAGAGACTGGTACTCCATGTCTAGCTACTACTTCACGAAGATATAACTCTGCGAGAGCTTTTGAAGACATCGATTCCTTTATAGGAAGGAAGATCGCGCTTTTAGTCAAACGATCAACTATTACCCATATTGCATCATGTTGACGCGGAGTCTTAGGTAATTTTGTGATCAGATCCATAGTGATCCTTTCCCATTTCGACACAGGAATTTCTAACGGTTGCAACTTACCATAAGGTTGCTGATGCTCTGTCTTAACTTGAAGGCAAGTAAGACACCGTTCGACATACTTTACTATGTCTCTTTTCATACATGGCCACCAGTAATCTGGTTTAAGGTTATAATACATCTTAGTGGCACCTGGATGAATAGAATACTTCGACTTATGAGCTTCGTTGAGTAATAGCTTCTTAAGTTCCTGATTATTTGGTATCCAAATCCTACCAAAACGTGTTCTGAGCCCTCGTGAGTCTACAACTAAGTTGTGTACCTGACCCACGAGTCGTTCCGAATTTACATCTCCATTTTCCCACGCTTCTTGTTGAACTAACTTTATATGTTCATAGAAATCTGGAGTAATCACCATCTGAAGTGATTTGACTCGTAAAGTACCATGCCTTGTCTTACGACTTAAGGCATCAGCTACAACGTTGGCTTTACCTGGATGGTAAAGGATTTCACAATCATAGTCCTTGACTAGATCTAACCAACTTCGCTGTCTCATATTCAGATCACGCTGATCAAAGAAGTACTTAAGACTTTTATGGTTTGTAAAGATCTTAATCTTTACTCCAAAAAGATAATGCCTCCATAATTTTAAAGAAAAGACTACTGCTGCAAGCTCTAAGTCATGAGTAGGATATTCTTCCTCATGCTTTTTAAGCTGACTGGAGGCATATGCTATGACTCGACCTCTCTGCATGAGAACACAACCGAGGCCATTGGAAGAAGCATCACAATATACTTCCATATCATCATTGCCTTCAGGCAATACTAGAACTGGTGCCTGACTTAATTTCTGCTTAAGTATTTGAAAGGCAACCTCTTGTTTCTTGCCCCACTCAAATTTTGCATTTTTATGAGTGATTTGGGTAAGAGAGGATGCAATCTTAGCGAAATCTTGGATAAAGCGGCGATAGTAACCCGCAAGTCCAAGAAAAGATCTGATTTCTGTAGGAGTTTTGGGCTGCTCCCAATTCAGGATGGCATTAATCTTTGCTGGATCAACTTTAATGCCTCGATTATTAATGACATGTCCGAGGAATTGAACTTCTCGGAGCCAAAATTCACATTTCGAAAACTTAGCATAAAGCTTTTCCTGTCTCAACATACTAAGCACTTGACGCAAATGAGTTTCATGATCAATAGCTGACTTAGAATAAATCAGGATATCATCAATAAATACGATGACTGATTTATCTAGCATCGGACGACAAACCCGATTCATCAGGTCCATAAAAGCTGCTGGGGCATTCGTTAATCCAAATGGCATAACAATGAACTCATAATGCCCATATCTAGTCCGAAAAGCTGTTTTCGGGATATCTTCTTCTCGAATCTTAAGCTGATGGTATCCTGATCTTAGATCTATCTTAGAAAAGAAACTAGCACCCTGAAGTTGATCAAATAAATCATCGATCCTGGGAAGAGGATAACGATTTTTGATAGTAACTTTATTGATCTCTCGGTAGTCAATCCACATTCGCATGCTACCGTCTTTCTTTTTAACAAAAAGAACTGGTGCTCCCCACGGGGAACTGCTGGGACGAATGAAACCCTTATCTAGCAGTTCTTGTAACTGCTTCATGAGTTCTTACATCTCAGACGAAGCAAGTCTATAGGGAGTTTTAGCAACAGGAGTACTCCCTGGTATAAGGTCGATATGAAACTCTACTTGTCTATGAGGTGGCACACCTGGAAGTTCTTCGGGAAAGACATCTGGAAATTCTCGAACAACCGGAATACTATCTAAATCCGGAGTAGGTTTCTGAGAATCAACAATATGAGCTAGATAGGCCTGACAGCCACGTGTCAAGTGTCTCTTGGCTCTAGCATAAGTACAAATAGCTAGGTTATCTTTCTTACGTTCACCATAAATGATCTCTTCTCCCCCACTTGGGGTTCTGAGTCGGACTAGTTTTTGTTGGCACATAATGACAGCTTCATTTGTGCCAAGCCAATCCATACCAATGATCACATCAATTTCCCCCATAGGTATAGGAATTAAATTGATTGAAAGTTTTTCACTATTAATTTCTATCTCACAATTCAAAAAGACATCGGTTACACGTATCACTTTATTATTTGCTACTTCGACATCTAATGGGGGTATAAGTTGACTAATTGGAATAGAAAATCTATGACTAAAAGTTTCTGACACAAATGACCTATCTGCACCAGAATCAAATAGCACGTGAGCAGGTAATAAATTTACAAAAAAGGTACATGTCACAACGTCGTGCGACTCCTTCGCTTCATCAACTGTCATCTGATGCACTCGGGCTGGGGGCCTATGTGGCCTTTGCACAGCAGGTAACCCAGAAGTCCCTGAGGGTTTAGAAGCTGAAGGTATTCCACGCCTGTCCACATTCCTTCGAGGTTCTTGTTGTCGGGGAGGAGGAACCGGTCTAACATTTGGACAGTTTCTAGCCGTATGATTTGGCTGATAACATCTCTCACAGACTTTGACTGGATTGGGACAATCCTTACTAATGTGACCAAATTCGCCACAACTAAAACATGTCCTGCTACCCGCACGACATTCACCTAAGTGAAATTTTCCACATGTATTACATTGCGGATATGTCTTTGCTTCAGTTCTAGGCTGAGTTACTGTTGGCTTCGCCTTTTTACGAGATGAACTGCCCTGATCAATCTTCCTCTTTGGAGGAACCTCCTCATCCGCCCTAGATTATCGTTCTCGTTCTAAAGCTGCATTTGTGAGTTCCTCAATGTTCTTCCAGTCCTTAGCTGAAATGAACTGGTGAATATCCTTGCGAAGCATGTCGACATAATGGTTCATAGGTAACCTTTCATCACTAACATATTCTGGTAGAAAACGTGCTCTATCAATAAAGGTCATAGTAAAATCGCGCACAGACTCTGTGGTTTGTTTGGTTTGCAAAAATTCCCTACGAATATTTCTGAGATCTGATTCCGGAGCGAAATTTTGAAAGAAAAATGTCTTAAATTCATTCCATGACATATTCCTAGCTTTCTCTGGACCTTTTGCAGCAAGAGTGTAATTCCACCAAGTCTTAGCACGGCCTCGAAGGAGATTAATGGAAAACTTAACCCAGGATTTCTCGGGGTAACCGCTTGTATCAAACGATCCCTCGACATCCTGTATCCAACGGTGACTCTTAAATGGATCCTGTTCACCAGAGAACGTACGTGGCTGACAAACTAAAAAGTATTTATATGTAGGTTCCTTCGTTTTCGTGAGACCAGTCATCATTTTATGATCAAGTTCTTCTCTAATAATCTGAGCCATAGTTTCACTAAGGCGCTCTATAATATGTGGTAAAGCTGCTTCTTGTGCCTTGGCTATTTCGTGAGATACCATATCTCTAATTTGTTCAGCCATTTCATCTGATATAAGAGCATCATAATGTTCATTTGTTTCTATGTCTGGAGTCAATTCCTGCTCATCGTGCTCAGGAATATCCACATGACTCGATGTATCAGATCCCTCCGGAGATCTTTCAGTCATATCTACGCTGAAACTGAAGTATATCGCACAATAAAGAGACGATAATAATTATGACAAATTTATTACGCAGATAATTTTATATACCTATGGTTTAAAGTAATACAAATTCATTCCTTTAATATAATACAATACCGATAAGTTCTCGCTATGTGACGCAATTATTACCACGTTGGCCAGGCGCCGTAATAATTTGGTCAGATAATCGAGCTCTCATCGTTATTAAATCATATTAAATTCATGAACATGCAATTATAATTATCAGAATTTAGCATGCACTAAACTACATATAATATTATATACTTATGCGAAAACGTGTCTAATTCTAGAGGTCATCCAGAGCCTAGGTTTAAGTTTAAGAACCCTCTTACAGTGGGTACCTAAATCCCTTAAACCAAAGTGGTTCGTGCCAAACAGTCAAGTCAAACAGACTTGAAACAGCTCAGACACAAATACAATTAAGATCAGAGAATACAGGGGATTCCCGGGTCGTTTAGTCCCAAGGAGACTCAATGGTGTGTACAACACTGATTCAGAGGATAGAATGATCACTAAGGATAGTGATCTGTAAAGGTTATGATTAGAAATATTACACTACTGATTGATTGGAAAGGAATTGGACACGCGAATGGAAAGCACAACAACCAGATCAAAGAAACGTAAACGTGAGTTTTAGAAACTACGTAGACGCACAAAATAAAAAGTGAAAACTAAGAAATAAAAGGCCTAAAAATATAAAAAAGACATTTTTGGAATCCTAAAAATAAAAGAAAATTATTAGAAAAATAAAATTATTTTTAAAACTATTTAATTAATTACTATTAATTAAAAACTATTTTAACTACTTAATAAATATTCTAAAATGAAAGAAAATACAAAATAAGGCTAGAAAAATAAACTTATGATTCTGAAAAATCTAAAATACTATAAAACTAATTTTAAAACTAAAAATATATTTTTCACACTTTTTATCTAATTATTATTAATTAATTAATTATTTAAAATACACTTAAATACTAGAAAATAGAAAATAAACTTGGAAAAATAAAATTTTAACTTTGAAAAATCTAAAATATGATAAAACTAATTTTAAAACAGAAAATGTATTTTTTAGACTTTTTAATTATTTATTACTAATTATTTACTATTTTTAACTATTTATAATTATAATAAATACTAAACAGAAAAGGAAAAATATGAAACTTTTTCTAAAAATCCTATGTGATAACAGAAACCTAAGAAAAAGAGAAAAACAAGTTTTGCTTATTAATAAGCTGAAAAGAAAAATTAAAAAGCTAAAAAATCTTAAATAAACGCTATCACTATTTTTATATTGATGTTTTTGTGATTTTTATTTTTGAAAACTATTTAAATAGTAATAATATGAAACTTTAATAAAGACAAAAAATTTACAAAACACAAATAAGCTGTTTTGAAAGCTTATTGCTCCAACAGTTGGCTATAATAGCTTATTTGGATGAAATAAGCTCAAATAAGCTTGAACACAGAAACAAAAGCTTAAAACAGATGTAAACAAGCTAGAAGGACAGAAATGAAGCAAAAAGATACCAAGAAGCACACTGATTAAGCTATCACAAACAAATAAGCACTTGTCTGAACACAGAAAATGGGACAAGCTTCAAGCTAGGCGCAGCCCTAGCTAACAAGCTCCAAACTGAAATCTAAGACTTGAAAACTCAAGAAGACCAAGTTGGCTTTCCAAGGAACCAGAGAATACTAGATTTGGACAAGGAATGAGCTTAATGCAAGCTTTTGAAGTTGAGCACAATTACTGTGCACAGGGCACTTTCACAGTTAGGGTGTCCACAATAAGCAGTTAAATAAGCACCAAACAAGCTAAGAAACTAAAAACTATTATTTTTCTAATTTTCTTCACCAACTAAACTTTGATTCCCCAAGAGCTTATAGACTGAATCCTACTAATGAACCCTCAGTGAAATTCCAAACTTTAATCAAAAACGACCCTTTGAAGATTTTGACTTTTTGACAAAAACTAAAAGTTGACCAAAATGAGATTTGATTTGATTTTAAACACTGATGATGTTATGTTAAGGTGTTTTAAGACTGAATATAGCAAGATTAACACTTTTTGAACACAAAATGATGATTTTGGATTTGAAAAATCCAACAGTAACTGCTCACTTAAGGATCAAATGAAATTTTGACTTTTGCTTAACAAGGACTTGATTTCTTGACTGTTATGAATGATTTAGACTTGTTTAGATGGATTTCCAACAAAGATAAAGACCAAAGACCCTTTGCTCACAAAAAAAACAAACACCACTTATACTTGACTGTCATGAACTTTTTCAAAGCAACTCACAATTATAAAACATGAACTTAATTGCAGACCTTGTATAATCACTTACTAATACTAATTAAGCTTAAAACAACAATTAAAACAACCTCAAATTCAGAATTGATGATTATCTCATTTTAACTGTTTAAAACCAAGTTTTTGCAAACTATGAATTGGAAAGTACTAGCTACAGATTTTATAGTTTAAACACACTTAAATATGATAAGTGAACACAAAGAAACAAAAACATAAGCTACTTAAGCACTGTAACAGTAAAATACCAATTTAGTTAAAAATGCTTACAAGTAGTTTCCAAGGACCAAACTGAGAACCAAGATCTGAAACCAATCCTAAATGCTCTCCACAGAGCTCTAAACCAAGGCCATCCAATATCAACCTTGCTCCAGCATTCTTGTGCCTTTCACCATGATTTTTGATTTTTAAAGTATTTAATGGCTATTTTTGGTGATTTTTGACTTTTGAGTTTAAACTGATTTTTAAGGTAACTAAAAGCTTCAATGAGCTTTCTAGGAGCTTAAATGACTTAATCTAGTCCATACATACAACTGAAAACACCATTTGTAACAACATGAGATTTTTGAATTTGAGGAAAATTGCATAAGATGAAATACAATATGATGCTTGAATTAAACCTTCACAAAAGCTTTCTTATAACAGAATAACTTGAAATACAAAGTTTTTAAACTTAAAACATAAACTGAAAGTGGAAATTAACTAAAACGACTTGAAAATTAAATATTACACTAGATAGGTCTTTTCTCCAATGCAACTCTCATCCTTTATAGACTTTTTCTCATCTCTGATAACCTCTGAATGTATCCCACCAACATTTAGCCATTGGATCTCTCAAATTAATCATAACCGTCCAAGTTGCAATTTTGGCGCCAAATATTTCAATGAGCAGGTTTAGACAATTAATGGATTTGGTTGATGTAATTAAAGGATTTTGGAGTATAGATGATGTGGAGGGGACATGGAATGGGAGGGGTTTGAAAATGGGTAGAAAACCACTCTGGTTTTGAGGATTCTGTGTTGGGAGAGGAAGTGAACAGTACAAGTGGTATTTGGGCGCCAGTCTTGGGTTTTGACTTCTGTTGACCACAGAGTATAAGTAACAAAGGGGTCCAAAATGGGATGTGGCTGGGGTCTTTTAGCAATCTGACCTGGGGGTCAATGGCAAAGGGTCAAGGCAGAAATGGGTTGGGCTAGTAATAGGATTGGATTTTTGGGCCTTATGATATTAATAAGATCCGTTTGGTTTATTTAAGGACAAGGACCCATTTTGCAATTTTGCCAAACATGAGGGACTGAAAGTGATATTTTTCCAATGCTCCCATAAGGACCAAACTTGACTAACTTTGATAAAACAATGACCCTTTTTGCATAAAATCTATTTTTAAAGGTCCAAGGACTATTTTGCAAATTCCAAAGTTAAGGGACCTTTCTTGCCAATTGACCAAAGAATCATTCAAGGATCATTTTAAACAACTTAGAATACTTCAGGGACCTTGAATGATAAATTTCCACATTTTGAATTTCAGGGACTAGATTTGACAACTTTTAAAACTCGGGGACTAAAACGCCAATTTTGCAAACTTTATACATTTTTCATCGATTTTGATATTTTGCAATTAAAACACATAAAACTGATTTGTGATAATTTGATCATTTTGATGTGTTTTGAGTGTTTTCGATGAATTTGTAGTTTAGATTATGTAAAAATGATGAGTATTTGGAAACTCATCAATCCCCCATTGAGATATTGCTAGTCCTAGCAATGATTTGAGAAAACATAATGGATTTTAATCTCTTTACCAAAAGCCAGTACTTCTGGAGTAGCAAATGTTTCAGATTCAAGTAAGAACCATGGTACCCGATAACCATGTGATTTTGAGCAAACCACCGACTTCCAACGGTTTGATTTGTCTTTACGAGCCGTACCCTTACGGACTAGCCAACTCTTAGATAAATTATCAATATTATCTTTGGTGAGCTGATTACCAATTATGGATTTCCACTGCCTTTACCACAAGCCATAACCTTGCGGGCTAGCCAACTCTTCACTTTTTGGGATATGGTGAGTTGAATACCATACAATTTTGGGCAAATTGCAAGCCATATAAGCGGATTTGATAAATCTTTACCAAGAGCCGTTTGCTCCTGGATTAGCCAATCCTTTTGTCTTACTGGTATGGCGGATCGATAATAAATGAGTAAGTGTAAAACACTTACTCAAAAATTTTGGCCAAAAACGGAATTGGTATAATTATATGATAAAATTGCGAGAATTCCCCACACTAGAAATGAATATTGCCCTCAATATTCAAAGTACCGGCGGTTATGCGAAACAAAACGTAAAAGGGAAATATTACGGCCATTTATTTAGAAAGATTTTTTTTTTAGAAAGATTGAGAATATACAACGGTGGGAAAAACTCCCACACTAGGGTGGTAGAAAGGGGATAAGAGAAGGCAGTGTATGGGTGAAAACCCATGGTGTGTGCTAATGTTTTTGATTACCGGTCACTAGCTTGACTCGATCGCATTCATTGGTTCATGGGGAATGTTTGTAAATCGGGACAACCACGGGAATGTCCTCTCCAAAGTAATGCTTAACTCGATGACCATTCACTTTAAAATTAGGACCATCGTGTTGAGATAACTCAACGGTACCATAAGGATAAACCTTAGTGATAGTGAATGGACCGGACCGGCGGGACTTGAGCTTTCGAGAAAATCTTCAATCTGGAATTGAAAAGAAGGACTCGATCACCAAGCGTTGCAGCGGTTTTGATCTTGGAGTCATGGATCTTCTTTGTCTTTTGCTTGTAGATCAAAGAGTTCTCATAAGCTTGATCACGAAGTTCATTTAGTTAATTCATTTGAACTTTTCGTGATCACCGGCATGCGTATATCAAAGTTTGCATGCTTTAAGGCCCAGTATGCCTTGTGCTCTAGCTCAATCGGAGGATGACATGCCTTTCGTTACTAGCTTGTATGGAGTACACCCAATAGGTGTTTTGTAAAGTACGAAAAGCCGAGTCGCGTCATCAAGCTTATCCGACCGAGAAGCACGATTTTAAGCCTACGTCCTTTCAAGAATCCTTTTAAGACCCGCGGTTTGAAACTTCCACCGCCCACTTGTTTGGGGTGGTATGCGATAGAGAGGCGGTGGGTAACACCATACTTTTGCATGACTCTTTCAAATTGGTCATTACAGAAATGTGTACCACGATCACGATTATCTCTCGGAGTTCCAAACACGGCAAACAGAGATTTCAAAAACTTCACAACTACTCGGGCATCATTGGTGGGTAAAGCTTTTGCTTCAACCCATTTTGACGAATAGTCAACACCACAGTATGTACTTGTTACCGAGAGATGGAAATGGCCCGTAAAATCAATACCCCATATGTCAAATATCTCACAAACTTGAATAGCATTTTGTGGCATTTCATTCCTTTGAGATATATTTCCATGACGCGACAAGCGTCGAGCTTTGACATAATCATGGGCATCCTTATAAATTGTGGGCCAATAAAACCCGGAATCAAACACCTTTTGGGCGGTGTAGTTTGGACTATGATGGCCCCGGTGGGTGGCATTAAGCGAGAATGTGTCAACTTCTGTCCATAAACACACCGTCGGATGACTTGATCCGCACAGATTTTGAACAAGAAAGGTCGTCCCGAAAATAATGTTTAACATCTTTGAAGAATTTGTTCTTCTGTTGGGTCGACATCCCTTTCACAATGAAGTTACCTGCATGGTAATTTGCAAAATCGGCAAACCATGGTGGGAGAATTTCCAAAAGAAACGCATTGAGTGTCTCGAGGAAATGTTTCATTTATATCCTTTTCGAAGAACATCTTGGTGAGGTGGGATTACGATTTAGATTGGAGCTAACGTAAATCTTTTTCACGTTTATCACGGAGGAGGAGAATCAACGAAGCAATCTCGGCATCTTGTTTTGCAAAGAGATATTTAAGCCGAGTGATCATACACTACATATTTGGTCAAGATAAGATACGGCGAAACTTCTCAAAGCATACACCACGGCTAATAGCTCTTTTACGTGGTGGTGTAATGAGTTTGAGCCTCGATCATAGTTTTTGCTTAGCAGTGAATAGGCTTTGAAAATGTTTATTTCTTTGCCCTAGGGCACACCGAGATAGCAAAATCACTTGCATCGCACATGAGCTCAAAAGGCAAGTCAGTCGGAGACAACGAGAATGGGTGCTTCTGTAAGCTTTTTCTTCAATGTTTCAAAAGCTACGATGCACTCGAGTGAGAAGATAAAAGGAGCATCCTTTTGAAGAAGATGGGTCATAGGTAGGCGATTTTGGAAAAATCTTGAATGAATCTGATAGAAACCGGCATGACCTAAAAAACTCCTAATACCTTTGACGGTAGTAGGATGAGGCAGCTTAGCAATGACATCAACTTTTGCTCTATCTACCTCAATCCCGTTCTTTGAAATCTTATGGCCAAGGACAATGCCTTCTTTGACCATAAAGTGGCTCTTCTCCCAATTTAGACATAGATTGGTGTCTTCACACCTTTGAAGCATTTTATCTAAATGGGAGAGACATGATTGAAAAGAATCCCCAATGACTGAGAAGTCATCCATAAACACTTCCATTGTTTCCCCGATCATGTCGGTGGATATGGCCATCATACATCGTTGGAGCGTGCGGGGAGCATTACATAAGCCAAAGGCATACGTTTGTAGGCAAAAGTTCGTATGGGCAAGTGAATGTGGTCTTCTCTTGATCCTGGATCAATAGGGATCTGGTAACCCGAGAAACCATCAAGGAAGCAATAATACTCATTCCTGCTAGTCTCTCAAGCATCCGGTCCATGAAGGGTAGAGAAAATGGTCTTTCGAGTGGCGTCATTCAACTTACGATAGTCAATGCAAACACGCCATCCAGTAACCAATCGAGTTGGAATTAACTCGTTATCTTCATTTGTGATAACAGATAATGCCACCCTTTTCGGGACACAATGAATTGGGCTAACAAGGATGCGAGATCGGGTAAATCAATCCAGCATCAAGAAGTTTGATAACCTCTTGTTTGATAACCTCATGGATTTTTGGATTCACTGCGTCTCGATGTTGAACTATGGTTTGAAGTCATCCTCCATCAAGATTTTATGAGTGAACTTCGGGGTTTATACCTCGATGTCGGATAGTTTCAAGCAATTGCTTGCTTTGTGACTTCAAGATTTTAATGAGGCGACTTTTTCATCTTTACTCAAATCTCGAGCAATAATGACGGGTAACTTATCATCACCCTCAAGGAATGCATACTCAAGATGAGGAGGTGTCCTAAGCTCAACCTCAGAAATTCTTGATTTTCTCAACTGAATTGACTTCCGTTATGAAGTTTGATGGGAGGGAGGAGAGTATCCAGTTGACACTTTCTCAAGAAGAATATCTCCCTCAGTTAATCTCATTTTGATTAATCTCAACTGAGATGAATCACTGGGATGAGGGGTTGATGATGGATCCTCATTGAGCAACTTCTCAATAAGACGTATGTCCCCCTCAATATCAATTGGAGCGTGATCAATTTCCCAAGGTACAGAATCACTAGCCAAATATGCTTCAATCTCATCTAAGATGAAGTTGCTTCCCTCAAACGGAGTGATAGAAGGAGTAGAATTGGCTATGAATTTTGAAGATGTGTGGTATCCCACTGGAATTATGAGAATAACCAAGAACTTCTTGAGAGTACTCATCGAAGCAACATCAATGATATCTATTCGGTTAACCGATTCAGAATCATAGTTTGCGGAGTACCTCGAAGTTTGGTCAAGGTTGAAGGTGACAGCTTCATTACCAACACGCAATGTGATTTCTTGCTCAAATACATCTATGAGAGCGCGGCCCGTTCTCGAGAATCCTCGACCAACAATGAGAGGAACCCGATGATCGGCATCAAAATCAACAACCACGAAGTCAGCTGGAAATGGAACTTTCCTACTTTCACAAATACGTCCTCGGCAATGCCAAGAGGACGGGATATGGAACGATCGGCAAGCTCGAGAGTCATGCATGTAGGAGTGAGTTCGGGAAGAAAGTTTCTTCCACTTTGAATATGGCATAAGATTAATGCTTGCACCAAGATCGCTAGGGCAAAGCATTCAACCATCCACTGGAATACACAAGGTAAGAGAAATTTCCGGGATCTCCAAGCTTTTCAGGAAGCTTCTTGAGAATAACTTCTTGAGCGGTTCTCGTTAAGAAGGTCTTAGCCATTTCAAACAGCTTTTCCTTATTGCTTAACATGTGTTTGAGAGTTGATGCAAATTTGGGCATCGGCATGATAGCATCCGCAAAGCTTATGTCAAAATGTAACTCTTGGAAAATTTGGAAAAATTTATCCATTTGATGACTGGCTTTTCGCGGACTTTGCTCATTCAAGCGTGATGGGTAAGGAATAGAAGATTTGGATTTCGATTATCATCGAGGGCTACAGGAGGTTCAAAAACAACTCCTTGATTTGACTTGGGTTTCGGACCACGGAGGTTGGACTACCGAAGGTAGGACGTGTCTTGCGTACCGTGGGCTATAAATATGCACCTTGTCCGTAGTATCCTTGGTAACTTGACTCATTGGCACTGGTGGAGGTGGCATTGGAGTCGTAGGTCCATTATGTTTTGGAGGTTCACGTCCACTACCTTAGGAAGAAAGAAGGAAAGAGGTAGTAGGAACAGCAGGTCCAGTGTATGAAACACCACTTCGGGTTGTCATCGCCTTGGCATCGCCCTCGGGTTAGCGTCGTGTTGCTCGGTAAAGTACACGAGGCCGAGGGTCGATCATTTAAAGACTTCTTCGGATCGGCAATCGGTGACCAACAACGGTTCATTTCATCTTGGGATTTCATAAACTGCTTCATAACTCATCGATGATGGTCCCGGAGAAGTATGGGAGGAGCTGGAGGGATAATTTGAGGTCGTATGTTTTGATTATGACCAAAATTCCCTTGATTAGGATTCAGATTCCCATGAAATTGATTCCCTCGATTGAAATTGTTTTGATGAGGGTTTCCTTGTTGATGGAAACCTTGATTGGGTCCAGGATAGAAATTACCTTGGTTTTGATAACCTTGGGTCATTCTTGGTTGGTTGATTCGGTTTGCATGTTGTGATTTTGATTGAAACCGGGTGGTGCACGATTAGTGTTAGCGGTAGTGTGGTTCATTTTGAGGACGGTATTGATTACCTCCTTGTTGTGAACTACCTGCTAAAGCATTTGCTTCAAAAGGACTACCATCGGTGGCAGTACAATTGTAGTAAGCATGAGGACCACCACAAGTGACACAAACTTCAACTTTCTTCCTTCGACATGTGTTGGTGGTGAGTGAAGGAAACTTTCTTAAGAACCAAAGCACGAACAATGTCGTGAGTTTATCAATCTTAGCATCGGTGCTAGATGTACTCCGCGGGATGAAGAAGAAGAAGGTCCAGCATTAGCATATGTCTTAGCTCTGAAGGACGGACTGAGATTTGTTCTCAATGATCGCAAGGCCTCTTTGGTGGTCTTGCTCAGAAAACCTCCAGCGGAGGCATTCAAAGAGTCTTGATTGGTCTGATTGAGACCATTGTAGAAAGTATCCATTTGCATTAATTCGGTAAAACCGTGATGCGGACACTTGCGAAGCAACTCTTTGTAACGATCCCATGCCTCTCCGAATGATTCATCAAATCTTTGAGAAAATTTCATTATCTCATTCTTAAGACTTGTGGTTCGGGATGGAGGATAGAACTCGTTATTTGGTGACAAGATCTTCCCATGTCTCTATAGAACGAGGAGGTTGTTTCTCAAGCCAATTCCGGGCTTGTCCCTCTAGAAAATGGGAGCGAGAAGAAGCTTGATAGCTTCGGATGGGACATTCTTGTACTTGATGGTAGATGCTATCTTGTTAAACCATCGAATGTGTGCATGAGGATCATCCCGCTCAAAACCATAGAATTGGCTTTGGGTTACTAGATTGAGCCACCCGGTTTTGAGCTCGAGAAAGTGTCGACCACAATGGTTTGAACAACAATGGCATCTCCGTAACCCTCGATGGGTGCTTGGAGAAGCTCAGTCATCGGTTTGTCTTCGCCATTTCGACGGAGGTGGTGGTGGTAGGCGTTCCTGATCCGCGGTGAAGGAGGTGAGCGTCCTCGTCTGCGAATGTTTCCAAGTTCGGAAAGTGGACTTGTAGAACTGGAAGAACGAGTGCGCATGCACTATGTATAAAAATCAATTTTCAAAACAAATGAGGCAAAACACAGGTGAACTTAACCAATAATCACAGATGAAATGGCTTCTTTGAAAAAGGTACACCAAATCACAAGTGACACAAAGGCAAGTTTTAAATCTGATGTTCGGGAACTTATTAATGGTCGCACCCCCGGTTAGGTAGTGCACGCCTTGATTTGCGGTGGTTGATTTTATGTATTCAATTAAGTACCACTTGAAAAAGGCGTAGGTTAGATTTGTGCTGATGGGTTCAAAAACTTTTGGACAATATTTTTGTTATCGTCCCGTTTAACCAAATCGTATCTCTTCAAGAATCACCTTAAAGATAATACAAAATAGAAAACGTTTGATTTTTTTTGTTGTTTTATATTTTTTTTGGTGTTTTAACACTTTAGGAAAAGTGTTAATGACTTTTTTGGTTTTCTTATAACTTTACAAAAACTTTTTACAAATGGCGGGTATGTGCAACAATGGATCTGAAAATGGCTAAACACACGCTAAAGCCTCCCCGGCAGCGGCGCCAAAAATTTGGTTCGTGCCAAACAGTCAAGTCAAACAGACTTGAAACAGCTCAGACACAAATACAATTAAGATCAGAGAATACAGGGGATTCCCGGGTCGTTTAGTCCCAAGGAGACTCAATGGTGTGTACAACACTGATTCAGAGGATAGAATGATCACTAAGGATAGTGATCTGTAAAGGTTATGATTAGAAATATTACACTACTGATTGATTGGAAAGGAATTGGACACGATTGGAAAGCACAACCCGGATCAAAGAAGTAAGCGTGAGTTTTAGAAACTACGTAGGCGCACAAAATAAAAGTGAAAACTAAGAAATAAAAGGCCTAAAATATAAAAAGACATTTTGGAATCCTAAAAATAAAAGAAAATTATTAGAAAAATAAAATTATTTTTAAAACTATTTAATTAATTACTATTAATTAAAAACTATTTTAACTACTTAATAAATATTCTAAAATGAAAGAAAATACAAAATAAGGCTAGAAAAATAAACTTATGATTCTGAAAAATCTAAAATACTATAAAACTAATTTTAAAACTAAAAATATATTTTTCACACTTTTTATCTAATTATTATTAATTAATTAATTATTTAAAATACACTTAAATACTAGAAAATAGAAAATAAACTTGGAAAAATAAAATTTTAACTTTGAAAAATCTAAAATATGATAAAACTAATTTTAAAACAGAAAATATATTTTTAGACTTTTTAATTATTTATTACTAATTATTTACTATTTTTAACTATTTATAATTATAATAAATACTAAACAGAAAAGGAAAAATATGAAACTTTTTCTAAAAATCCTATGTGATAACAGAAACCTAAGAAAAAGAGAAAAACAAGTTTTGCTTATTAATAAGCTGAAAAGAAAAATTAAAAAGCTAAAAAATCTTAAATAAACGCTATCACTATTTTTATATTGATGTTTTTGTGATTTTTATTTTTGAAAACTATTTAAATAGTAATAATATGAAACTTTAATAAAGACAAAAAATTTACAAAACACAAATAAGCTGTTTTGAAAGCTTATTGCTCCAACAGTTGGCTATAATAGCTTATTTGGATGAAATAAGCTCAAATAAGCTTGAACACAGAAACAAAAGCTTAAAACAGATGTAAACAAGCTAGAAGGACAGAAATGAAGCAAAAAGATACCAAGAAGCACACTGATTAAGCTATCACAAACAAATAAGCACTTGTCTGAACACAGAAAATGGGACAAGCTTCAAGCTAGGCGCAGCCCTAGCTAACAAGCTCCAAACTGAAATCTAAGACTTGAAAACTCAAGAAGACCAAGTTGGCTTTCCAAGGAACCAGAGAATACTAGATTTGGACAAGGAATGAGCTTAATGCAAGCTTTTGAAGTTGAGCACAATTACTGTGCACAGGGCACTTTCACAGTTAGGGTGTCCACAATAAGCAGTTAAATAAGCACCAAACAAGCTAAGAAACTAAAAACTATTATTTTTCTAATTTTCTTCACCAACTAAACTTTGATTCCCCAAGAGCTTATAGACTGAATCCTACTAATGAACCCTCAGTGAAATTCCAAACTTTAATCAAAAACGACCCTTTGAAGATTTTGACTTTTTGACAAAAACTAAAAGTTGACCAAAATGAGATTTGATTTGATTTTAAACACTGATGATGTTATGTTAAGGTGTTTTAAGACTGAATATAGCAAGATTAACAACTTTTGAACACAAAATGATGATTTTGGATTTGAAAAATCCAACAGTAACTGCTCACTTAAGGATCAAATGAAATTTTGACTTTTGCTTAACAAGGACTTGATTTCTTGACTGTTATGAATGATTTAGACTTGTTTAGATGGATTTCCAACAAAGATAAAGACCAAAGACCCTTTGCTCACAAAAACAAAACACCATACCTTGACTGTCATGAACTTTTTCAAAGCAACTCACAATTATAAAACATGAACTTAATTGCAGACCTTGTATAATCACTTACTAATACTAATTAAGCTTAAAACAACAATTAAAACAACCTCAAATTCAGAATTGATGATTATCTCATTTTAACTGTTTAAAACCAAGTTTTTGCAAACTATGAATTGGAAAGTACTAGCTACAGATTTTATAGTTTAAACACACTTAAATATGATAAGTGAACACAAAGAAACAAAAACATAAGCTACTTAAGCACTGTAACAGTAAAATACCAATTTAGTTAAAAATGCTTACAAGTAGTTTCCAAGGACCAAACTGAGAACCAAGATCTGAAACCAATCCTAAATGCTCTCCACAGAGCTCTAAACCAAGGCCATCCAATATCAACCTTGCTCCAGCATTCTTGTGCCTTTCACCATGATTTTTGATTTTTAAAGTATTTAATGGCTATTTTTGGTGATTTTTGACTTTTGAGTTTAAACTGATTTTTAAGGTAACTAAAAGCTTCAATGAGCTTTCTAGGAGCTTAAATGACTTAATCTAGTCCATACATACAACTGAAAACACCATTTGTAACAACATGAGATTTTTGAATTTGAGGAAAATTGCATAAGATGAAATACAATATGATGCTTGAATTAAACCTTCACAAAAGCTTTCTTATAACAGAATAACTTGAAATACAAAGTTTTTAAACTTAAAACATAAACTGAAAGTGGAAATTAACTAAAACGACTTGAAAATTAAATATTACACTAGATAGGTCTTTTCTCCAATGCAACTCTCATCCTTTATAGACTTTTTCTCATCTCTGATAACCTCTGAATGTATCCCACCAACATTTAGCCATTGGATCTCTCAAATTAATCATAACCGTCCAAGTTGCAATTTTGGCGCCAAATATTTCAATGAGCAGGTTTAGACAATTAATGGATTTGGTTGATGTAATTAAAGGATTTTGGAGTATAGATGATGTGGAGGGGACATGGAATGGGAGGGGTTTGAAAATGGGTAGAAAACCACTCTGGTTTTGAGGATTCTGTGTTGGGAGAGGAAGTGAACAGTACAAGTGGTATTTGGGCGCCAGTCTTGGGTTTTGACTTCTGTTGACCACAGAGTATAAGTAACAAAGGGGTCCAAAATGGGATGTGGCTGGGGTCTTTTAGCAATCTGACCTGGGGGTCAATGGCAAAGGGTCAAGGCAGAAATGGGTTGGGCTAGTAATAGGATTGGATTTTTGGGCCTTATGATATTAATAAGATCCGTTTGGTTTATTTAAGGACAAGGACCCATTTGCAATTTTGCCAAACATGAGGGACTGAAAGTGATATTTTTCCAATGCTCCCATAAGGACCAAACTTGACTAACTTTGATAAAACAATGACCCTTTTTGCATAAATTCCATTTTAAAAGGTCCAAGGACTAATTTTGCAATTTTCCAAAGTTAGGGACCTTTCTTGCCAATTGACCAAAGAATCATTCAAGGATCATTTTAAACAACTTAGAATACTTCAGGGACCTTGAATGATAAATTTCCACATTTTTGAATTTCCAGGGACTAGATTTTACAACTTTTAAAACTCGGGGACTAAAACGCCAATTTTGCAAACTTGATACATTTTCATCTGATTTTGATATTTTTGCAATTAAAACACATAAAACACTGATTTGTGATAATTTGATCATTTTGATGTGTTTTTGAGTGTTTTCAGATGAATTTGTAGTTTAGATTATGTAAAAATGATGAGTATTTGGAAACTCATCACAAAGCTCTGATAGTTTTGGCTTTGGGTTTTTTGGGAGGCATTTTCTCTCTTGTGAATGTGACTGGAGTGAAATAATGGAGTCGGGTGGGGGTGTATTTGATTGATGATATAGAAGGGGTAGATGAAACGCCCATACTAAGAATTTTTTATTTTTTTATTTTTTTTTTATTTTTTTTAGCATACGGCTGTATGCAAAATTTGCATATGGTTGTATGGTCTTTCTTCTGATAGCATACGGCTGTATGTAAAATTTGCATATGGTTGTATGGTCTTTCTTCGATAGCACATTTTGTGCAAAATTTTGCATATGGGTCGTATGGTCCTTATTCTGATCTGTCTAAAAGGCATTATCGAGCATACGGTACGTATGCACTTATACCATCTGACCGTCGGTCCACACCGCACAATTACGCACTATAAGGCTAACTCGGCATAACACATAAATGGATTTAACTCAAACTAAACATGTATATTTACTTCATAAAACTGTACATAAGACATATCATTCATTAAGACCCGAATATGATCAAAATGGGTCGTTTTGGGTTAGAATGGTAGCTATGCCAACACCCTTTAAAACCTTAAACACTACATTACTACTTGTTTATCACACAAGTTAAAGTTTACATATTTGTACATATAACCATGACAACCTAGGGCGTTTCTTGGTACAAGAGCATGTAAGGGAAAAGGCTCCAAACCAGAATTATCCGGAATTAGATCTCAGTCTTCTTACCCTTGGGCCTTTACTATCTAGCTTCACCTATAAGAAAAACATATGAAGACAACGTAAGCAATAGCTTAGTAAGATAACATATAATGAAATAAACATAGAACTATAAAATTTTGCTTCATATGAGAAAAACATATGAAGACAACGTAAGGAATGAGTTTCTTTTGAAGAATGACTCACAAGGACAAAATTGTATACATATTAATGTTTGGCATTTTATAAGAAGTTTTTAATCATACTTAAGCAATTGATTGTGATTAAATTTTCTTATATATACTGCACTTAATAATTAAAGATATTTAATTGTCATACATGTGATTTGTATGTTGAATATGACAATTAGATTTTATAACTCTTTCCTTATGATTACCTTTTGAGGGGCGGTGTGTAATCAAAAGGGTTATATTATCTTTATATAGTATACAAGATTTATGCAATCCAAGTTTGGATTATATCATGCATCTAAGAATTTGAGATCTTGAATTTAATTACAATATGATTACGGTTGAATTAAGATAACTCTTGAGTACATCGACATTGAGTGGGAGCATTGTGTTTCCTTAAAATTTACATGTTGAAGATATCATTCTATTTAAGCTAGATATTGATCCTTAAGCTTGGAATGAAACTTCACTTGAAATTTAGGGAATAAAACAAACAACCTTGGAATAGATGTTTATATAGAATAAACAAATGCGGAAAATAAAGTCTAACACAAATGCAATATATTATTCAAGCAAGTCTTGAATGATATATTTCATTTGGAATAATTTACATGGATGGAACCCTTGTGTTTTTAAACTAAGGGTTTATCATGTATATATTATATATTGTGTATAAGACTAGTTGTTGCTTTTGTACAAGAACAAAATGAGGTGACAACAACAATATCTAATTGAGAGTGTTTAGATTATTGTTTTTATAAATGTTCTGAATTATAAAGCATAGTGTTGTATAAGTACAAATGATGCTAGAGGATTATTTATACTAGTTGTAGTAGGATTTTATCATTTATGATAAATCTGCTAATTAGTTATGCTCAACATAGAGCATTGTTGCATTACACATTAATGAATGAGAATACTTTGCATTTTAGAAGCTGTAAAGATGATAGATTAATGTCGTTGATTTCTAATACCTCATGCAAGGTAAGACGACATCTCCATACTATAATTCTTGCAATAGTATGAGCATATGAGATGTCACACCCTCGCCGGAGGCGGAAACGCGAGGTGTAACGGAAGGGAACATAAGCACAAGATAATAGAACATACCAACGTTAATATTTAAAAGAAAGAGTACACCATTACAATACCAGTTTAGCCGTCATCGGCAAATATATTACAAAGTTTAGATCCCAAAATATTGCATTCTATTACATAATGTTTTGTAGTGACAATTGAAAACTTCATTATGCAAGACCTGGTAGAAAAGCTTACTAACGATCACCAAGAAATGCATGAGAGAAAACGGGTCAACTATGAAAATAGTTGGTGAGTAAACACGTTTAACAAAAATAAGAAAACTCGTAAGAAATAATCAAAGCTTTCGGTCAACGAAAAGAGTTCTCAAAGCAAAGGCATTGTGTATCCACTCGGTTCAAATTCCGCCCATACAAAACTTGCAACACTGTGTGTACACAACCCATTGCACAAAATATAGTCGTCAAGTAGTCAAGTGTAGCGGTCATAATAGTTCCAACAAAAGGCATTGTATATCCACTCAGTTCAAGTTCAGCCCATACAAAACTTGCAACTTGTGTGTACACAACCCATTGCACAAAATATAGCGTATCAAGTGGTCAAAATAGTTCACAATATAGTACCAAGTATATAATAATTTAGAGATGCTCCAAACATGGGAGACTTTACCTTTGCTCGAACAGGGGAGACTTTAAGTTGATGCTCGAACATGGGAGACTTTGCCTTTGCTCGAACGGAGACTCCTTTGTCACTCGACCACCTAGGCGAGATTTATTGAGACGCTCCACCAATATGGCGAGACTTTATAGTGATGCTCGATCATGGGAGACTTTACTGCTCCAACAAGGGAGACTCCTTTGTCACTTTCGACCACCTAGGAGATTTATTGAGAACGCTCCACCAATAAAGGCGAGACTTTGGGTCAGAACGCTCCACCAAAACGGCGAGACTTTTAGATCATAACGTGCGGTTCAATATATTCAAACAAGTCATGAGTCCATAATTAAGTCCAAGAGTCTAAGTCAAGTTCAAAAGTTCAAGTCTAAAGAGTTCATAGAAGTAATAATCAATTTAGTTCAAATATGGTTCATGCATTTCACCCCAAAAATATAGTAAAAGCGGTAAAGGGGATGTGATTACTCACTTGATGAATAGATGCGAAGACAAAAGTGGGTACACCGAAATATAGCGTGAATCCCGAAACTGACCTATTATGAATGATATGATATGTAATGAGTTGCAATGTAATGTTATGCATGCATTTCATATGTTATTTATACCATTTGCGAGTTTTGAAAATAATACTTTTCGTCGAAAAATACCTTTTGCGTCTTGACCCTTCAAAAATCACTTTACAAGTATTTACGTCAAAATGTCATCCTACAATGGTTTTGTAATGATTTATGGTGAAATTTTCACTTTTCGTCGTAAAACAATGTCGTCGGAAATTTCATGAAATTGACAAAAGTGGCTTTGGAAAACTAGTCGTAAAATGGTGTACGTCGAACGTTAGAGCGAACTTCGACGGTTTTGAAAAGCTTGTATCAAAATCTAGAAGTTTAGTACATGAGTTTTCGTCATGAGGTCTCGAACATAAAGATAATAGGGGTTAAATATGGTGATTTTAGTTACCGTAACACTTATCTCGTAAAAATAATATAGTTTTTCAGAAAATAATAGTTACGGCAATTATATGAAAACGTGCATATCTTTGTCGTTTCAAATCCGTTTTCTACGTATATCGTCCTTAGCTTAGTATCAAAGTATACTAATATATTTTTGACAAGTCGAAATAATTTATAAAGCTTAAGACTCGTTTTGACCGGACAATTTAAAAATAGGTTGCTGAATTTTCTGAAAAATATATTTTTCGTCGTCAAACTTGTAAAATCCATAACTTCTTCGTTATAACTCCGTTTTAATCCGTTCAAGCGGCCACGGATTCGTTTTAAAGTATATTTTCTAAAAATCAAGGCCAAAGTTTCGTACCAACTGTCGGTTTTTCCAGAAAATGATTTTAAGGACAGACCCTTATATATACTTGTCGAAAATAGTTTTTTTTCTCGGACAAAACCTATTCTAATCCCTTCAAATCAACTCCAAAGCTAATCTAATCCTACCATACACCTTCTTAGGGTGTCATGGGTTCCTAATCATCATCAAGACCAACATATACCAAGGGGATAATTATAGGATGACTATATATATATAAAACTCCAAAAATCAAGTAAAATGGTATAAATCACATATCATGCATGCTTGCTCCAAAATGAAAAGATACATATGAGATGATAAGGAAACATGAAAAATGAAAGAAACATGCTTACAAGTTAATATGATGAGGTGCAAAGAACAAGGTTTAGCCTAAACACTCTTGGTTTTTATTTCAAAACCTAAACAAGAGTGTATACTAGATTGTTAAAATAACTTGTCTTGAAAATTTTTTTTTTTTTTTTTTTTTAAATGTGTAAGTAATATACTAGTATAATTTGTGTAATTGTTAATAATGTAGGAAAATGTAACTTGTAAGGTAAATGGTAGTTTTGTGTAAAGTAAATTTTTAATAGATCAAAGTAGGGTATAATGAGATCATAAAATTTTAAAAATACATTCCTTGTAAAATTTGAGTGATATAATAATTATCGTTATAGTTTTTAAAAAAACGTGTAATATAAATTTAACAATTTATATACGAAGTAAATTCAGAACACTAGTTGAACTCAAAATATAGTTTTTATAAACTAAATGTAAGTATAAAATATATCGGGATCATTTTTAAAAGTAACGGATTAAATGTTCAAAATAATAACTCACGCGATAACGTTTATTAAATATAAAAATTAAGCGTTAAATGTGAAATGAAATGCCATGAATGAATTAATATGATGCATATTTAATTTAAGAAATGACCGAATTTGAGAATTGTGACATTCTTCCCATGTGGGAATCATGTCCTCATGATTCGATTAACGATACTATGGTTCGAACCTCGACAAGAGTTCTAAAAGTTCATGCTCGTACGAACAGTCTAAATGATCATATCAATGCCCATGCGTACAGGTTCCCCATACAACTAAGTACGTGCCCGTGATTAGATTTGATAGGGTAAACTTACCCAATATCGAGCGTAGCTCTCAAAAGACCTTTAGGTTGTCGATTATAATCTAATCTCTCATCAAACAAGAACTGTCATGAGATTAAACTAAACCGACTTGAGTAAACTTGTTTCTTAGCTCGACTTTCGCAACTCATCAAACAAGAACTGTCACTAGATCAAGCTAGGAAACAAGTTGTTAGAAAGGTAGGATTCCACATCCTTGAATGAAGTCTTTTGAAAGATTCGCTCGATATTCGATTTACTTACACAATCAAATCAACAAAATATATAACAACTAAGGTCGATATCAATAGGTCTCAAATTAATCAAGGTCGTGAACGTGGTAAAGATTGGAAGGAAGTTATGCACTCAAAATCATATCGCACAGAAATAAAGTGGTTGTTCGAAAGAATGTACCCGTTAGCGTTGGGCTTCCTCGGTACCCGAGATAGAATGCTCGACCACGTCGGGAGGAATTTCAATGTTCGGTTCGGTGGACCTTCTATTGCCAATGCCAGTTTGGGCGATTACCTCCTTGATTGGGAGTTCTTTTCGACTTTGGGCAGGTATTGCGAAGGTGATCTAGACTTCCACACTCGTAACATGCTTTCCTCTGTCCTTGATTTCCCGTTCTGTTTGAGCAATTTTTGCGAAGTGGCGTCTGTCCACATTTGCCGCTGATCTCTAAGTGATGATAATTACATCGAGTGCACAAAGGATGTGGACCTGCATATCCTTTGCGCTCCTGTGTGGTCGCCCCATAGTTAAGGTTATTGTGCCTCTTGTTTTGTTGATTGGTCTCGGTTTCCCTGGTGATCCTCCTTCGCTTTGCATCCATTGTCGTTTGCTTTTGTTAGTTCTCCGGACGATCACATCATTTGTCGCAAGATACGCCATACTTCACGGCTGCTTGAGTGGTTGGTTTCGACGAAGTGACATCTCTCCTAATTTCTGGTATCAATCCCCATATATATCGGTCAATCAACTTCTCCGATTGAAACCATGTGAGGAACCATCCTAGTTAATTCGTGGAACCGGATCGTGTACTTGTCAATCTCTACTCCTACCATCAAGTGGTTCCACAATTCTTCTTCCAGTTTACGCACTTCATCTTTTACTGCGGTACTCATCAGTTAGTTGTTTCTTAAATGCTTCCCAAGATAACGCATTTCTTCTTTCTAATCTGCGGTTGATTGTTCCACGAGGTCAAGGCTCGACCACGTAGTAGACGAGAACTCAACCTTGTTTCCTTGACATTTCGTGATACTAAGCCGACTCAACATTCTCGAACCAGTTAGCAGGTCAATGGCACCCTCGGTACCATGAAATTCCATTGGCTTACATGTCATGAAAGTTTTGTAGCTGCATCCTTGACTAGTGTTTGAAGTACCTTCTCCATTGTTGGTTCGCCTAGCATCGAGTTGTGTTATAATTTGGGTGAGTAGATCCGCTATTCCAGCAGCGTTGTTATGCGGATTGTCATTGTTGTTTGGGTTGCCGTTGTTGTTACCTCGGCGTGTGTTTCTTGCACCATGATCCTCGATGGACCAAAACATCGGGTTGAGCAAAGCGACATTGAGCGAAGTCGGATGAGGTGCGAACGGTGGTAATGTGTTATAGTGATCGAACATGACAGGAGCGAGACATGCTATGTCTAACAAGTCGAAAGATGGAAAAGAGAAGATATGAACAAGGTACGGTAATGTAGACGTGAGCGTAAAAACATGCTATGCATACCCACGACCAATGCAACTTGGTGACCGGACTCAAAAGACTTCGACTAATCATGATTTAAATTTACCCTTCTTATCATTGCATGGTTCTTCATAAATTAGACATAGTTGATCAGGCTATGTATCATTTATGATTAACGATCAAGCGATAGAACTAGATGACTCGGATGATGTTCAATGTTTAATAAAATAAAATAAAATTTTTTCGGTTATAGCTGTGATTTTTATTTTTGAAAAATCGGCATTCTCTATAACCTTTGGCTCGATACCAATGTCACACCTCGCGGGTAAGCCGAGTGTAGAGGAAGGGAACATAAGCACAAGATAATAGAACATACCAACGTTAATATTTAAAAGAAAGAGTACACCATTACAATACCAGTTTAGCCGTCATCGGCAAATATATTACAAAGTTTAGATCCCAAAATATTGCATTCTATTACATAATGTTTTGTAGTGACAATTGAAAACTTCATTATGCAAGACCTGGTAGAAAAATCTTACTAACGATCACCTGAAATGCATGAGAGAAAACGGGTCAACTATGAAAATAGTTGGTGAGTAAACACGTTTAACAAAAATAAGAAAACTCGTAAGAAATAATCAAAGCTTTCGGTCAACGAAAAGAGTTCTCAAAGCAAAGGCATTGTGTATCCACTTTCGGTTCAAATTCCATACAAAACTTGCAACACTGTGTTGTACACAACCCATTGCACAAAATATAGTCGTCAAGTAGTCAAGTGCAAGCGGTCATAATAGTTCCCAAAGCAAAGGCATTGTATATCCACTCAGGTTCAAGTTCGCCCATACAAAACTTGCAACTTGTGTGTACACAACCCATTGCACAAAATATAGCGTATCAAGTGGTCAAAATAGTTCACAATATAGTACCAAGTATATAATAATTTAGAGATGCTCAGAACATGGGAGACTTTGCACTTTCTCGAGAAGGGAGACTTTAAGTTGATGCTCCAGAACATGGGAGACTTTGCCTTGCTCGAGCAGGAGACTCCTTTGTCACTCGACCACCTAGGCGAGATTTATTGAGAACGCTCCACCACTATGGCGAGACTTTATAGTGATGCTCCGATCATGGGAGACTTTTGCTCAACAAGGGAGACTCCTGTCACTTTCGACCACCTAGGCGAGATTTATGAGAACGCTCACCAATAAAGCGAGACTTTGGGTCAAGAACGCTCCACCAAAACAGCGAGACTTTTAGATCATAACACGTACGGTTCAATATATTCAAACAAGTCATGAGTCCATAATTAAGTCCAAGAGTCTAAGTCAAGTTCAAAAGTTCAAGTCTAAAGAGTTCATAGAAGTAATAATCAATTTAGTTCAAATATGGTTCATGCATTTCGCCCCAAAATAAGTAAAAGCGGTAAAAAGGGGATGTGATTACACTTGATGAATAGATCACGAAGACAAAAGTGGGTACACGAAATATAGCGTGAATCTCGACAATGACCTATTATGAATGATATGATATGTAATGAGTTGCAATGTAATGTTATGCATGCATTTCGTATGTTATTTATACCATTTGCGAGATTTGAAAATAATACTTTTAAATCGAAAAATACCATTTTGACGTCTTGACCCTTCAAAAATCACTTTTACAAGTATTTACGTCAAAATGTCATCCTACAATGGTTTCGTAATGATTTATGGTGAAATTTTCACTTTTCGTCGTAAAACAATGTCGTCGGAAATTTTCATGAAATTGACAAAAATGGCTTTGGAAAACTAGTCGTAAAATGGTTACGCGTCGAGCGTTAGGAAACGAACTTCGACGGTTTTGAAAAGCTTGTATCAAAATCTAGAAGTTTTAGTACATGAGTTTTCGTCATAGAGGTCTCGAACATAAAGATAATAGGGGTTAAATATGGTGATTTTAGTTACCGTAACACTTATCTCGTAAAAATAATATAGTTTTTCAGAAAATAATAGTTACGGCAATTATATGAAAACGTGCATATCTTTGTCGTTTCAAATCCGTTTTCTACGTATAATACGTCCTTAGCTTCGTATCAAAGTATACTAATATAGTTTTGATAAGTCGAAATAATTTGTAAAGCTTAAGACTCGTTTTGACCGGACAATTTAAAAATAGGTTGCTGAATTTTCTGAAAAATATATTTTTGTCGTCAAACTTGTAAAATCCATAACTTCTTCGTTATAACTCCGTTTTAATCCGTTCAAGCGACCACGGATTCGTTTTAAAGTATATTTTCTAAATATCAAGGCCAAAAAGTCGTGACTATAGTCGGATTTTCCAGAAAATGATTTTAAGGACAGACCCTTTTATATACTTGTCGAAAATAGGTTTTCTCGTACTAAACCTATTCCAATCCCTTCAAATCAACTCCAAAGCTAATCTAATCCTACCATACACCTTCTTAGGGTGTCATGGGTTCCTAATCATCATCAAGACCAACATATACCAAGGGGATAATTATAGGATGACTATATATATATAAAACTCCAAAAATCAAGTAAAATGGTATAAATCACATATCATGCATGCTTGCTCCAAAAATGAAAAGATACATATGAAATGATAAGGAAACATGAAAATGAAAGAAACATGCTTACAAGTTAATATGATGAGGTGCAAAGAACAAGGTTTAGCCTAAACACTCTTGGTTTTTATTTCAAAACCTAAACAAGAGTGTATACTAGATTGTTAAAATAACTTGTCTTGAAAATTTTTTTTTTTTTTTTTTTTTTAAATGTGTAAGTAATATACTAGTATAATTTGTGTAATTGTTAATAATGTAGGAAAATGTAACTTGTAAGGTAAATGGTAGTTTTTGTGTAAAAGTAAATTTTTAATAGATCAAAGTAGGGTATAATGAGATCATAAAAATTTTAAAATACATTCCTTGAAAAATTTGAGTGATATAATAATTATCGTATAGTTTTAAGAAAAAAGCGTGCAATAATATAAATTTAACAATTTATATCTGAAGTAAATTCAGAACACTAGTTGAACTCAAAATATAGTTTTATATAAACTAAATGTAAGTATAAAATATATAGGGATCATTTTTAAAAGTAGCGGATTAAATGTTCAAAATAATAACTCACGCGATAACGTTTATTAAATATAAAAATTACGCGTTAAATGTGAAATGAAATGCCATGAATGAATTAATATGATGCATATTTAATTTAAGAAATGACCGGAATTTGAGAATTGTGACATGAGATAAGACACTTATCTTATATTTCAAATCACTCACTATACGTGATATTTTGAAATAAGTATTCGGAAAGTTTATTCAGATGACTATTTAGTTTTTCTTTTAAAGAAAGGTTGAAAATGTTGGAAACATTAAGCTTCAACTTACTAAATGAGTTTCATGCATATCTGTTTTAGTATTTGGATAATTGGGATTGAAAGACAATTTTTACTTTATGATAAATAAAGATACTTGGTATTTGTTATTCATTCATATAATAATTGTTATCCTATATTTGCATGTTTAATCCTTGAATAATTTTATTATTCTAAATATGTCCATTGTCGGTTAACAATATGGGAATATTGTTATGGTAAGGCAAATGTGAGTGTTGGTTATAATTCTAACGAGAATTGGATTGGTCCCACAAACTCATATGTATTCACTAGAGATGCATATTGGATTCCCCAACTTTCAAACATTTACTTTGGATCCTTGTCATAAGTAAAATATTGAAAATGGTTTGTTATCTTCATCCTTAGAATTGAGATACAAGCAAGTTACATTATGTGTGGATATCATTTTTTGTAAGTATACACAAAGCTATCGAACTAGGTAGTTATAAAAGCTATATTTGAATTGATGTGAAGCGGCATCCACAACACTTGTAGTCAATAAAGGATTTGTTACTCCACTTGATATGTGCGAAGAAGATACCATGGCCTCTCAGTTTTCGGATAATCGTCGGCGGACCCAAGGGTAATGCAAGATGGTTCTTGATTACATTTGGTATATCTGATTAAAATCTATAACGAGATTCTAAATGGTTAAACTATATGGAATGATTTAAGATCCATAATCCATGGTTTAACGGTATCTATAACAAAGGATGATTAGAGCAAGACATTGAATGACCATGCTATTGAGAAACTTTTACGAAACTATTCTCTCAGACACTTTTAGTTAAAAGCGAGTGAGAGCGTTTGCTAGGCGTTTCCGTCGTTAGTTTTGTGTGTCATTCGACACACCAACTCCCAAGTGGGGCGTTGGTTTGTGGGAGTTATAAACACGACAAAGCGACTAGAAGTGTGTGGCGATGGGGGCCACACGATAAACACAAAAGTCACGTGTCGAACGTTAATTATACTTGAATATGTACCCGATATATATGCATGAACTTGACCCGATCACAATGGACGATCCATGGACTATACTTGGTTTGGACTTGGGTCGTGCTAAACTTACCTTAGGCCTTGGGTTCTAATTGATCGGGCAAGAGGAGTGTGTGGGTTTTCTATCTTGCGAGCAAGTTAAAAGTCCATATGTAGGTTAATACTTGAACCTATATAAACACTACACCTCAATACGATATAAATATATATATATCTCTAAACTGATTCTACATGCACGTTATGTATCCCAAAATCTCACTTGCATGTGATGAGACATGCATTACTAATATAATATCTATTCCTAATATCCTAACCTGCGATTATTTGCCAGGACCGATTCGAATATTTATTTATTCTTATTAGGGTATATTAGGTTTTATCAAATCCTAAACTTACATTAATTTTAATCCAAGAAGTGTTAGTGTTTGGTTTGATAGATATTCTTGTTTCTAAAATTCCTAGTCGAATGGTTTAGCAACAAGATTTTGGTTCCTTTGTTCATGCCACATCTCGGACAAAGGAGTATATATATATCGGACAAGATTGTCAGATATCGGGTTGTACATAAATTGTTCTTGGCACGTTTTTATCTTGGGCAGGAAAGGAGAAAGTGGTTCTTTGGTTTTTATTGTTCGTGCTATTCAAGTGAATTCAAGGGTTGATTGTGTATACGTTCTCGACTAGCTCTTTATCGAACGTATTCGGTTATCGTGTTTGTGTGTGATACTCTTCGAGGTATCTAATTTAGATACTTAAGGTTTCGTAGGGTTTCTTGTTGCATCACTAGAGTTCAATTGCCAAGCAAGGTTAGCCTTCTTTATTCCCTTTTAATTAATTAATAATGTATTAATTATATGTTTATTATTTACGTGTTAACATAATTGTATTAACTAGATCAATTATCCGCTGCGTACTCTGTAGGTGCTTTGGTTAACTAGATCTAAAATCCCAACAAACTTGAAACATCCTAAACTACAAATCAGGCAGAATATCAAAACTTGGTAAAAAAAAAGAAGACGGGACAATTGGGTACTAGGTCAAACAGGTGAAAAGTCACTGAAAGTGTCTTTAGAAGCTTAACTGTTAGGATGTCTAAAGTTTCTTTGTTGAAGAATCGGATTATACGACCATTATGGTGTTTATAATCTGAATTAATACATTTAATAAATAAATAGTTTTGAAGATAAAAAACAAATATGACAAAATGTTACCGGGCCAGTCAAACTCGACATGTTCGACCTCATATTGTATATGACCAATTTGGCCTGTAATTACTTTCTGAATTACCTGACCCACCCATTTTCCACTTGTACATATTTTCTGTTATCTAACCCATTTTGACCCTCGATATGACCTACCATTTTCCCTGTTTGTGTATCGTAAATGTTCTTTTGAGTTTGATCGCTTTATTTATGCAGGTGGTTGCTTTGATGGACTGGCCATAAAGTACAAGGCCCTTGTAGCTGCAGTCTGCACTCTGCACAACCACATAGGCAGGAATTCATTCAGGACTTGTACACAACCTGTTCTGGTCCTGAGAGAGGTGTAACTCATGTAGGGATGATGAGGTAAAGATTTAGTCCCTTTGGAAAAGAGTATTCGCTTGGTATTGAATTGAATTTAGGATAACGGAGATCTATCTTTCTCACTGTACTTGGTTTTGCAGAGAGCTTTTGATATCTTTCAAGAAGCAACCGGACATTGTATTCTACAAGGATGGAGTTAATGAGGGCCAGTTTAATGAAGTTATGCTGAATGAGATGGACAAGATCCGAAAGCTACTTCTCGTTTTTCATTTTTTTCAACACTTTAAAACATGTTTGTTCCTCCTTTTACAATATGATGCTTGAGATGTGTAGAGTGTTACATCCTACTGCTAGGTTGGTGATGGCCTCTTAGAACCTTAAATACGTCCCCAATACCCCGCTCCGACACTATGGATTTTGTTTATGTCGAGACTTTAACTTATGGTTTATAAATGGGGTTTTTGCTCTTTCATTATCCCCCATGCAGCATGTATCTTACATTGCAAAGCAAAGCTTTGTGCTTTTGTATGTGCCTAATATATTATTGGCATGATGCTAGTTTTTGAGCAATGAGATGTTTGAGATATTTGACCATTGATGTTGCAGCCTATTAATGATTTAATATTATTACTTTAACTTTCTACTGTCTAAAAGCATTGTACTAATGTCAATGGGTTAATATATTGATATAAGATCATTTGAAGACAAAATATTATTTATATACCAAGGGATCAATCTCAACCCTTCATTTTTATTTGATCTAATGGATGAGATTAATCCCAACAATTAAAAAAACCCACTTTCATCCTTTTTTTTCAAATATTAATATCTTTCAAACCGTAAATCGTTGAGCGAAAAAAATAATATCATTGCGACGAGCATTTAATTATCTTTCTAGAGATAGGCACTTTGATATACTTTAGACAAAAAAAATTTTTTCGTATTTTTCACGTTTTTTTTCAAGTTTTTTGGTTTTTTTTACGTTACTGAAATTTGCATTAAAAAATCATATATGATAAAACACTAATTTGATATTTGTGTAAAATCACATGTAATATCATATATGATATGTAATATCACATGTGATATTAGTGTAAAATCACATATGATATCACATGTGACATTACATATCATATATGATTTAACACTAATATTACATGTGATACTCAATTTAGTGTTTTATCATATATGATTTTTTCATGCAATTTTCAGTAACATAAAATAAACAAAAAGACGAAAAAGTGAAAAACGATTTTTTCTTTTTCGAAAGTATATCAAAGTGCCCGTCTATGAAAGATAATTAAATGTCGTCGCGACGGTGTAATATTTTTCGCTTAACGATAACGGTTTAAGATATATTTAAATTATAAAAATGAGTGAAATAATAATTCTTTAATCCAGCATTGATTTCTTTTTAGATGAATGATGGAGATGAGTCCCTTGGTATGTAAAAAAAGTTTGATATGTAAAGTAACTCTCCTCTAATATATTAACCGAGGAGAGTTATTTTACATACAAAACTTTTCTCACATACCAAGGGACTCATCTCCACCATCCATCTAAAAAGAAATCAATGGCTGAGATTAAAAACATTTTATTATTTCACCTATTTTTATAATTTAAATATCTCTTAAACCGTTAATCGTTAAGTGAAAATATTTAAACCATCGCGACGAGCATTTATTATCTTCTAGACAACTTTGATATACTTTCGAAAAAGAAAAAAAACTCTTTTTCACGTTTCGTTATTTTTTAATTTTTTACGTTCTGAAATTTACATTGAAAAATCATATATGATAAAACACTAAATTGAATATCACATGTGATATTAGTGTTAAATCATATATGATATGTAATATCACATGTGATATTATATGTAATATCATATGTGATATTACACTAATATCACATGTGATATTACATATCATATATGATATTACACTAATATCACATGTGATATTCAAATTAGTGTTTTATCATATATGATTTTGCAATGCAAATTTCAGTACGCGAAAAACGAAAAAACTTTTAAAAAAAAGGTGAAAAATACGAAAATAAAATTTTTGTCGAAAGTATATCAAAGCTTGCTCCTATCTAGAAAAAGATAATTAAATGCTCGTTCTAATGATATATTTTTTTCGCTTAACAATTAACGGTTTGAAAGATAAATATTTGAAAAAAAAATGAGTGAGTGTGGTTTTTAAATTTGGGATTAATCTCATCCATTAGATCAAATAAAAATGGGGGGTGGAGATTGATCTCTTGGTATGTAAATAATCTTTTGTCCTCAAATGATCTTAAATCTATATTAACCTGCGCTAAATAACCATTAGTGGCACTTGTAGTTTAAAAGTCAAAAAGGGCATTAAAGTAATTTT
>OU343220.1:234681710-234819143 GCA_910596185.1 Chrysanthemum makinoi | reverse complement strand
ACACAGCATGTATCCCCCAAAAACAGCTATGAAAGCAAGTAAAAGTTAGCCATGAACCAATCACTGAATACGATACGATGACGTGGATACATCGAAATATAGCGCTGAATCTCGAAATGACCTATTATGATGATATGATATGTAATGAGTTGCAATGTAATGTTATGCATGCATCAGATGTTATTTATACCATTTATGCAGTTTTGGAAAATATTACTTATCGACTAAAAATAATCGCTTTACGCCTTGGACCAAATCAAAAATCAATTTTACAGTATTTACGCCAAAATGTCATCCCCAATGGTTTAATAATGATTTTGGTGAAATTTCCACCGTCAGAAACAATGTCAGTCTAATATCATGAAATTAACAAAAATGGCTTCGGAAAACTAGTCTGTAAACGGTGTACGCCGACGTTAGAGAACGAACTCGGATTGCTTTGGAAAGTTTGTATCGAAATCTAAAAGTCAGCTCGGAGTTTTGCCCAAAAGGTCTCTCATAAAGATAATAAGGGTTAAAGATGGTGATTTTGGCTAATTGTTGTGGTGAAATGAGTTTCGCCAAGTTGGAGCATCCGAATTAATTTACTATAACTCCGCTTACAAACAAATTTGTTGTTTTGAAAAATATGGCGGTGAACTTGATTTCATTAGAAGACATTTCGCTCCAAAAGTTGCACATCATGATTAAAAACGTTTCAACATGGACGCTACAACAATTAACACTCAACAAATTAATATAGTTCGTAAAAATAATAGTTACGGCAAGTTTATGAAAACGTATATCTTTGTCGCTTCAAATCGCTTACGTGATAATACGCCCTTAGCTTCATCGGTAAACTAATATATTTTGAGAAGTCGCAATAATTTTAGGAAGGCTCATTTTTGACCAAACGATGTAAAAAATAGCTTTTGCTGAAAATTTGAAAATTATATTTTCATTCGCCAAACTTTAAAAATTCACCACACGGCTAAGAGTAACCTCGTTTTAACCAAGCGCCAATTCGCTTTTAAAGTATTTTCTAATTATCGGCCAAAATGTCGTGACTAAAGTCGGATTTTCCAAAATGAAACAAGGATAACCCATTTATAGTTATCAAAATAGCTTTTCTGTGGACAAAACCTATTCTAATCCCTTCAAATCAACTCCAAAGCTAATCTAATCCTACCATACAACTTCTTAGGGTGTCATGGGTTCCTAGACATCATCAAGACCAATATATAACAAGGGGATAATTATAGGATGACCTTTATATATATAACTCTAAAAATCATGTAAAATGGTATAACCAACACAAGTCTTGCATGTTTTTAAAATAAAATATGAAGAAATAAATATGAAAGAAAATGAAATATGTAAAATGAAAGTAATATGCTTACAAGCTACTATGATGAGGTGCAAAGAACAAAGGTTTAACTTAAACACTCTAGGTTTTTATTTCAAAACCTTAATAAGAGTGTGTTCTAGATTGTGATAAACTTGAGCTTGGAAAAACTTGATGATCTCTTTGAAAAACCTCATATGGTCGGTTTGAGAGCAAGGAAGAACAAGAGAGAAATGTTTGTACCACTGTGAATTATTATGAGTGAATGATATGAATGAGATAAGACTTTTATGTATGAATCTTATACAAGACTATAAAATCTACCAACTTAATAAATGAAATCACTCTATGGCCGGATTTTGGGGAGATTGCTTCTCCAAGATATATATTTTTTATAAACTTGTGTACTTGTGTAGAATTTGATAAAAATGTATAAGTAAGTATAAAATATTATTAACTTGTAGAGTAAATGGTAGATTTTTGGTACAAGTAAGTTTTAATAGACCACAAAATAGAATGTATTGAGATAATAAAAATTGTAAAATACATTCCTTGTGAAAATTGAGTGATAAAATAATTATCGTATAATTTTTTAAGAAAAGTGTCAATAATTAACTTAATCCATTAATATACCAAATAAATTTAAAACACTAGGAAACTAAAATATAGTTTTTATGAACTAAATGTGTTTAAAATACATCTGATCATTTTTGAAAGTAACGGATTAAATATTAAAATAATAACTCATAACGCTTATTTAATATGTAATTACTGCTAAATGTGAAATGAAATGTCATGAATGAACTATCATGATGCAAATGATGTCAATGAAATGTAGACTAAACTTAGTCCATATGAAATGCAATGCGATGTTATGATCATGATTGGCCGCTAAACCTTAAAGGTTATTTGAAACAAGTAAACCAAGTTTACTATAAATGTTGAAATAGTGAGGCATGAATTACCAGAAATGACCAGTACGGGTTGTCACATTAACGCCATCAATTTAAAATTTAAAACTAACTTATATTTGTTTGAAAACCTAACGGTATATTTAAATGATCGTATCTTATGACGAAAACTATAAGCCACGCTGCGGTAAATGTTTAAATCGACATTTTGAGGATCCGAATAGCTAAAGCTATGAAGTCTCGTCCGGGCGGCTTTGAACCGAGAACCACACAAGCCCACATGGCCCGACGGTACATGCATGGTATAAATACAAACACAAAACATAAAATTTAAAGTCCCAGCTCAAAGTCTCTCATTAAGGGTTTTGTTTTCCTTCCTTTTTCTTAACCGATCGATCGCTACTCTTTGGTGTTGGTTCTGTGATTTGTTCCCGAGTTTACAATGTGTAATCAACCTTTCCCTTTCGCCTAAACTCTTTTGATTCCTTCTTGTGTTACTTAAGTCATGGAATCAAATTCCCACCGAACGCATGCATGTAGTCCACCAACCATCACATAAAATCATAATCTTGTGTATGAAACATAAGCAAGTCACGTAAATTATTGGATGAATAACACGATTCGACCCCTTGTGTAAACCTGTAATCAAACCATGCATATATATAGGTATCATGCATTTGACCAGGCAACCGATTTCAAAGCTATATATGAAGTTATTCCACATGTAACATGAGTCGATAATAAGGAAACATATACGTCACGAAATCATAGATTAGAAGTGATGTGTGTAGCATGCGCCAATGGTTAAGGATGGATTGTGTCGTTATAAGTTAAACGAACAAACATGGAACACTACATCTTGATTGCTAAGAAGATTATAGTCAACTAATCACGTTAATTTTATGTTGTAATTTTGTTTGTGCCGATGCATGCATGGTTTGCATTGTGAAGCCTTGTTAAAACAAATGAAGCCATGCATGCATGGTTAAAATATACGCCAGCAATACGGTCAGCAGCAAAAGTGTAGTGTTTGTGTTCTAATGGTTTGTGAGTTTGGAAATAACGCATCGTTAAGTCAGAGGCGGATATTGTGAAGCGGAAACGTAAAGTTTTAGTTTTCAAACGATTTAAATAAGTCAACGGTGTGAATTAATGGGTAAATGCGAGGTATGACTCTTTTCCTGCTTGGTTTTTCACGCTCTAGGCAAGTGTCATTAAAATCTGTAATATGTCAATTAAATGCGTATTAATATAGTATTAAGAGGGGAAAACCATAAATAGTAGTCTATTAGGTTTCAACCGTGGTATTGATTCGTTATTTCGTGAAATATAAGTTTGGAGGTCATTAATAACCACCATGATTGGCGTATAACTAACCAGTAATAAGTGTGCTGGCGCATGAGTCAGGATTTTATGTAAGAAAAACCAGTGTCATGAATTAAAGTATTGGCGCGCATGGTCCATGCAGTGTTCGAACAATGTTACGCTGCAGAGTCTTGGTTAATCATGTAAGTTATGAAGGCTTGTGTAAACTATTTTGAAAGAGAGTCCCAAAATCCGTTTTGATATTTATAAGGCCTGCATTGAAAGATGATCATATAAGCTCCCAAATAAGATATTTATCATATTAAACCCTGTTTACCATTTATCATTTGTAACACAAAAATGGCTAATTAAATGATTAAGACTAAAATCGTCAATTCGGCGTACTAAGAATAAGAATATACTTACAACTCTAAGAGTGTGAATGCGATAACCAAGAGTAATGAATGATACAAGTATTAAATAAATAAAATCCGTAGATTTCGCAGACAGGACGCGACGCATGTCTTCGCGATTCACTATTTGTTTGTTTTTCTCATTTGCTTTAAGCAATACGATATTCTCGACCTTTTCAGGTGGTTTTTGGTGACGCTTTTCAGGCTTTTCTATTTCAAATAGGGTTTCTATGCCATTGCATGAACCCTTCTCGATTGTTTGATCTGTTGTTTGTTTGAAACACCTGCTTTATTGAATCATGCGTAATATTCGACTTGAACGCTATGTTAGAAAGATGATACGCACATTTGTTAACCTGCTATATTTTGATTATGAATTTGAATAGGAACATTTGGTTATGAAAGTATGATATGTGATCTACGACATTAACTTCCACTTCAACCTTTGAACATGAACCTTATGATATGAATTATCTCATGTTATCTGCTGAACTTTGTGTTTGATTATGATCTGTCAATTATGACAACTGCTTGACCCAAGTTAGTTTGACACCCCGAGCCAATATTCTCACTAGTCATGGGGGTTCCATGTCCGTGTCATGATGCACCCCACATGACTCTGTGGCAGAGAGTGATGCAGCCTCACGTTCCTTCTCGTTATCTGTTTATTGGATAGTAGCCACCATCCGTCTGCTGGGCGTATGGATGCATCAGATCCATCTCATTCCATATGTTTCTCGTGAATGATGTCAGCATGTCTTCAATTCACCGAAATAGCGACCACAATTAGTTTAGGTTACCTTCTCAATAGGGAATATTTCCAAGTACAGATATGCTCACCGTGGTAGTTAATCAAATCTTTATCTATTTCTATTAAGTATTCTGGATGTTGATTAGGTATGTTCAAGCGTTTATAATTATGCTAGGCTTATTGTTATTATATGTGGTTATGCTTTTGTATGTTTTGACTACACGCCTACTATGCTAGGATATGATTAATATGTTTTCAATATGATTCAGCGTCACATCCGACATATAGTTTATCGTTATGTGAATTAGTTGACCGTGATGAATGTGCTAGTGAAAGTGAGATCCCAAAGTTGGTAAGCTGATTGTTCGCTTAATCCTGTGAACTTGCCTATCCTTAGGGTATCATTCCATGTTTGATCTGTGTTTAGACTTCATTATATTAAGTTTTGGTTTTGAAAATGGTTTAATTATGATATCTGCTTTTGATAATTTGCTAATTGCTATGCTATGTCTTTTGCTTATTTAGTTATAGTTTTCCTACTATGGTTTCTATTTGCATAAAGCGACTGCCATGATTTGATCGCTATTCCCGCCTGTAACAATATTGGATTAAATGTGATAAATGAACGATTGTATGAATGCCGTTTACTTTCTAGAAATTTTAAGTTAGGCCTTTGATATTTCGCTTGGCTCATATACCAATTTCCGCTGAAGAATGTTGGTGGTTTTGATGCGCTTATGGTGCCATCAATATGATATGTGTTTGTTCATTGCTATTTGTTCTTCCTGATTCTCTGTATGATTGTGGGTGTCCGTGAAAATCTTCAATGATTCATTGATCTCATTCCGCCAGGACCAAGCTATTCGCTTTGTTACCGTTTTATCATTTTGTTTTGTTTTCGCTTCTCGGTATTCCGCTCACCGGCTTTGGTAAGCTCAGCCGCATTTTCTTTCTTGCGCGTATTAAGCATTCGATGAGCTTATGGGATATCGATCCGGGTTGAGAGTAGAGCTAAGATAAGATCAAAGATAGGGATCTTAGATTATTTTGATTATTGTTATTTATTTTCTTCTAAGTTTTGTAAAGGCTTCCCGCCATTGTAAGGTATTTAAGGTTCCTATATGAAGTCAGATTTAGTGACATTTTTGCCCTTGTCGGGTTGGGGTGTTACAATTATGGTATCGAGCCGTTTTTAGGATCCTTAGAGCTTAGGCTATGACCGTGAGGATCAGTAGATTTGAGATTTTCCTCTCTTGCATGCGTCCACTATCGCATTTTGATTTTAATAGTTGATTATTCTTTAGATGGTTATCCCTCGCCTGTTCACCCGATAGGAGCAAGCGGGACCAAACCAGGTGTCCAGGAGAGGAAGAAGTGGACCTGTTATCGCGGCGGGTCGCAAGAGGATTGCGGAGCTGCGACCAACAGGAGGATACGAGTTCTGGCAGTATGTGGCCATGCACATTGAGGAGAAGTTAACCTGAACCTAGACGTGAATAGTAGAGGAGTAGAGAACTAAAATCGTTGACAACTGGCTTCACCAACTAGGTATCATGAAAGATGTCCCAGTTCTTGGAAGATGAGGAGGTTTGACTAGGAGTCGCCATTTGTATGCTTTTGTAGATCGTGTGCCAGAAGAAGAAGAGAGGAATCGGAGAAGTGACTCTTGCTAATTGCCATGTAAACAAGGAAATAGGAATGGATGGATAAGTGAGAAGAAGAAGAATACAGAGGAATAATGCAGGTGACTCCTGATTTAGAGTCTACTACTAGTAGGTTTAACCGATACAAGAATAGAAATTCATGCATGATTAGTTGTCCTTTTATTAGAAGTTTCAGACAAGATTTTGAGTTTAGGTCCTTTTGTCATTTAGACGATTGATCTTTTGATTATTAAGTTTTGTTTTGGAAGTTTCATCTTATGACAATTTCGCAATTTTGATTAGTAGGAATAAAGCAAAAATTTTGAAAGTATAGTTGCTCGCTTGTTGTTTTCCGATAGACTCAAGTAAGCCTGAATCTAATAAGTTTCGCCCTATCGATTCTATTGATGATGTTGCTTAATCAAATTGAAATAAAGTATGACCATCATGATGGTATACTCATGTGATTGTATTATGACGATCAACGTGATAATACTTATATCATACTTTGACGTACCCTTAATGTGATCATAGGATATTTCAAAAGTGTGAGGAACAGTAGATCCTTTTAGTTGATTATCTGTGACCAGTAAGACCGCTATTGTATAGTATTTTAAGGTTCTGATATGAAGCTGTATTTGTGACATTTTTGCCCTTGTCGGGTTGGGGTGTTACAATATAAGTCCTAGAATATATATAGTACCTCTAACGGATTACTATTAACCCGTTACTAATTATATATATGTTACTCACCTCAAAACGCTTGAATACTAAGACAAGCTCCCGTAAGATGTCCTCGGCTAATTTTTAGAACCTATGAGCATACAAATTACATGGAACTTATTAAGAATATACATTAGCTTATCAAATAAGTCTCTAAAGTATGAATAAGCCATAAGGGGGTGTTTGGTTCGTGGCTTAAATAACCATACCAACATAATTTCGGAAATTAACACTAATTTAGTGTTATGATACCTTAACAAGGTACCCATCATACTTCTAATCAATTTCATGAGTTCTTGGTGATTTTAGAAAATCACCTCATTACAATAATTATGTAAAAATTAATAAAACCCCACAAATAGCATAAAGATTTAATCTTTAAGCATTAGCTACTTAAGAATAGCTTTAAAACATGAATTCAACATCAAGATGTGATTTTTACCTCGAATTGATTTTGGAGAAAGCCTACAAACGTGGTTATGAGCTTATATATAGTATCTTCTTGATTATCCTTAGCTAAAAATTAATCTAAAATCGACCATAGTTTCTTGATAATTATGTGTGTGTGTGTGTTGTGGTGTTTGGAGAGGGAGGGAAGAACAAGGTCGGTTTCTGATTTCCTTGGAGATCAAGTAAGTTTATATGGCTAGAATTATAAGTTTCACCCTTTGGCAACTTTTAGTCCAATTAAAACTATTGTAAAAATAGTCCTACCTAGCATAATCTTAATTCATGGGAGGTCCCTTTAAGATAACTTAAGTGTAACGGGGTCACAAAAGTCAAGAAGAAAACTTATAAAATGATAATAAATCATTACCACAAATTTGGGGTGTTACAACTCTCCCCCACTTATTCGGTTTGTGTCCTCACAAACCATTCCTGATGAAAAGCGGGGTAGTACTTGATGAGCTCTTCTTTAGGCTCCCAAGTATACTCACTCCTTTTATGCTTCCATCGACCTTAAAAGGAGGGACCTCTCTAGTTTTGAGTTTCTTGATCATGGTGTCAAGAATCTCTATTGGCTTTTCAACATAGCCAAGTTTCTCATCAACTACTATATCTCGCCAAAGGCAATGCACTCTCTCATCCATGCTAAACATTTCGTGAGTAGATACGTGGAAAGTGTTATGAATACCATTCACTTCTTCGGGAGCTCAAGTCTATAAGCTACTTTTCCAACTCGATCAGTTATTCTGAACGGACCAATATATCGTGGTCCTAGCTTTCCACGCTTCCTAAAACGGATAACACCTTTCCAAGGGGAAACCTTTAACATTACACGGTCACCGACTTGGAATTCTATTGATCGCCTCCTTCTATCTGCATAGAATTTTTGTCGATCTTGGGCCATCTTTAGCCTTTCTCTTATATGATCAATCTTATCATTAGTTTGTTGGACAACATCAGAACTGGCTAGTTCTCTTTGTCCAATCTCACCCTAGCATATAGGAGTTTGACATTTCCTTCCATACAACATCTCATATGGTGGCATGTCAATGCTGGAATGATAACTATTGTTATAAGAGAATTCTGCTAGAGATACATATTTATCCCAACTACCACCGAAGTCAATAGCACAGGCTCGAAGCATATCTTCCAATGTTTGAATGGTCCTTTCACTCTGACCATCTGTCTGCGGGTGATAAGCCGTGCTAAAATGGACACGAGTACCTAGATCTTCTTGAAATCTTCTCCAAAATCTAGAAGTGAACCCGTATCTCTATCGTGCACTATAGAGACCGGTACTCTATGTCTAGCTACTACCAGCGAAGATATAACTCGCGAGAGCTTTTGAAGACATCGATTCCTTTATAGGAAGGAAGATCACGCTTTTAGTCAAACGATCAACTATTACCCATATTGCATCATGTTGACGCGGAGTCTTAGGTAATTTTGTGATCGATCCATATGATCCTTTCCCATTTGACACAGAATTTCTAACGGTTGCAACTTACCATAAGGTTGTTGATGCTCGCCTTAACTTGGCAAGTAAGATCAATCGCTCGACATACTCTTTACTATGTCTCTTTCATACGGCCACCGCACTGGTTTAAGGTTATAATACATCTTAGTGGCACCTGGGTGAATAGAATACTTTGACTTATGAGCTTTGTCGAGTAATAACTTCTTAAGTTCCTGATTATTTGGTATCCAAATCCTACCAAAACGTGTTCTGAGCCCTCGTGAGTCTTCAACTAAGTTGTGTACCTGACCCACGAAGTCGTCTAATTTTACATCTCCATTTTCCCACGCCTTGTTGAACTAACTTTATATGTTCATAGAAATCGAGTAATCACCATCTCAAGTGATTTGACTTGAAGTACCATGCCTTGTCTTACGACTTAATGGGCATCGCCAACGCTATTTTACCCGGATGGTAAAGGATTTCACAATCATAGTCCTTGACTAGATCTAACCAACTTCATTGTCTCATATTCATCACGCCGATCAAAGAAGTACTTAAGACTTTTATGGTTTGTAAAGATCTTAATCTTTACTCCAAAAAGATAATGCCTCCATAATTTTAAAGAAAAGACTATCACGCAAGCTCTAAGTCATGAGTAGGATATTCTTCCTCATGCTTTTAAGTCGACTGGAGGCATATGCTATACCGACCTCTCTGCATGAGAACACAACCGAGGCCATTGGAAGAAGCATCACAATATACTTCCATATCATCATTGCCTTCGTGCAATACTAGAACCGGTGCCCTGACTTAATTTCTGCTAAGATTTGAAAGGCAACCCTTGTTTCTTTTGCCCCACTCAAATTTTGCATTTTATGAGTGAGTTGGGTAGAGAGGATGCAATCTTAGCGAAATCTTGGATAAAGCGGATAGTAAACCCGCAAGTCCAAGAAAAGATCTGATTTAGGAGTTTCGGTCGCCTCAACCATTGATGGCATTAATCTTTGCTGGATCAACTTTAATGCCTCGATTATTAATGACATGTCCGAGGAATTGAACTTTCGGAGCCAAAATTCACATTTCGAAAACTTAGCATAAAGCTTTTCCTGTCTCAACATACTAAGTACTTGACGCAAATGAGTTTCATGATCAATAGCTGACTTAGAATAAACAGGATATCATCAATAAATACGATGACTGATTTATCTAGCATCGGACGACAAACCCGATTCATCAGTCCATAAAAGTCGCCAAGCTGGGGCATTCCAAATGGCATAACAATGAACTCATAATGCCCATATCTAGTCCGAAAAGCTGTTTGGATATCTTCTTCGAATCTTAAGTCGATGGTATCCTGATCTTAGATCTATCTTAGAAAAGAAACTAGCGCCCTGAAGTTGATCAAATAAATCATCGATCCTGGGAAGAGGATAACGATTTTTGATAGTAACTTTATTGAGCTCTCGGTAGTCAATGCACATTCGCATGCTACCGTCTTTATTTTTAACAAAAAGAACTGGTGCTCCCTGATCTGTGCTGAACTAGTCAAGTCTAATCACACAAGCTAGCCACTTGTGAATGGCCGACCGTAATAGACTTAAAACCGCCAAAACACAAATACAATGAAGATCGAGAATATAATGAATTCTGTCGTTAAGTCCCACTAATGAGACTCAATGGTGTGTCAAAACTATTTCAGATGATAGAGTGATCACTAAGGATAGTGATCAGAAAGGATTTTGATGGATAACTATACCTAAAGAAAAGATTGACAAATTACAGCGACTTAAATGCAAATTAAGAAAATTAAAAAGTTAAAATATATTAAATAAACGCTATCACTATTTTTTACAATGATGTTTTTGTGATTTATAAAATAAAATGACTTAAATAAACTATTTTAACTAAAACGTAAACTTAAATTATCTAAAAACGTGATTTAAATAAAAACGCACGTAAAGTATAAAAATTACGCGAGTGCGCAAGCAAAAACGTAAAATTTATGAAATAAAAGACCTACGAATGTAAAAACAATTTTCTTACTTACTATATGATAAAAGAAAATTTTAGAAAAAAGATTTATATTTTTTTGACTTTTATATTTTTTATTATGAATTAAATAAGTTTTTACACTAATTAAATGATTAAAAATACTAAAACTATTTAGAAAAATCTGAAACTTTTTTGTAAATTACTTTATACTAACACAAGGCTAAGAAAAATAAAAATGATGTAAAAGTTTATTAAAATAAGTCAAATAAGCTAAAATGTTCGGATAAGCTAAATGGGCAAAAAGTATATATTAAATGTTGCAAATATAAACATAAAAAGACCCTAGTGCGGATGGTTGAGGGGTGTGTGTGTGCAGCAAGGTAGGCATCAGGAGGTTCGGGTTCAATTCCAGCAGCCCTTTTGCAACTATTTTTTTGGATTTTTATTTTACAAATTTATTAATTACACTAAAATAAGAACTTTTCAAACTACAACTTTTATGAAAATGACTAATAGGCTAAGTTTGAGCTTAAGATTTTATCACAGTGGACTAGGAAAAGAATATGAATATGCACAAGTTTTCTTAAAAAAGGGGTCAAAAGAAGTCATGAATAAGCATTTGAATAAGCTAATTATAAGTGAACTACTATTTTTCTAATTTTGTTAAGCAGCTAAACTTTAATATCCCAAAAGGATTTAAGCTAAATCTTAGTAATAAACACACACTAAAAATCTAAAGTTTATTCAAAATCAGTATTTAGAAAATTTTGACTTTTTAATGTAAACTAAGAAATTGACTTTTATGAACTTAGGATTGATTTTAATGATTGAATATGTTATAATAAGTTAAAATAAGATTATCTATAGCTATAGTAACAACTTTTTATTTAAAATGAATTTGGCAATCCAAATTCATTACAGTGAACAAATAAGTTGATATTAAAGATGAAATTGACTTTTTATTAAACAAGGACAATATTTAATGGTTTAAATGAGTTATATTATCCTAATGTAACATGTATCAATCAAGAACAAAGGCTAGAATTCTATTTAGCATAGTTAAACAACTAAATCCAAACACCCTTTTAACAAACTACTTTTGTGATTTTCAAAGGATAACCGACATTAAGACCATGAAAATGATTCATAACCTTATATTATCACTTAATAAGTTTAAATAAGCATTAAACAACAGTAGACAACATAAAACTTGAAAATAAATATTATGCTATTAAAATTGTAAAAAGGAGATTTCAAAGTGACTACTAATTCCAAACAACAAGTAAACTGTTTTAATATATAAATCTATTTAACTATGACTTAGAAACATAAAAATAAAAAGATTAAAGCTTAAAACTAATTAAACAAGGAAATGCAAAAATACTTATTAAAGGCTTACAATTATTTTTCAACCAAAGACCATGAACCAAGGATTGATACCACTCCTAATAGCTTACCATAAAGCTTCTAAACCAAGAGCAACCAAAAAGATTATCCTACTTCATCCTTTTGCATCTTCTCCAATGATTTTTTGAATTTTTATCTATTTTAAGTGAATTTTTGGTAATTTTTCTGTTTTAACTACAAACCGAAGTTTAAAATGTTTCTAAAAGCTTGAACAAGTTACTATGAGCTTATATGATCTTGCTGAGTCCAAAACATCAACTACAAACAACATAAGCTAATTTTGAGAATTTTAAGCTTGAAAATGGCATACACTAAATTGTAAATATTAACCTAAATTGAAACCTAAATAAGGTTTTATTATTCAAAAATAAGATTACAAAACACTTAAGAGCTTAAACATAAACTGGAAAACTTAAATTTATTAAAAACAACATACGAAAATTAAATTACACTAGTTGGTTTTTCTCCTTCCTTCTCTTTCTTCTTTTTATACACCAAATAGTCTTCCCACTTGTTTCTCGAAAGCATATCCCACCATTAATCTCAGCCATTGGATGAGTTGATTGTTTTATAGCCATTGATGGCTTTTGGCGGAAATTGGGATACCAAATGTGGGGTTGAGTGCAAGGGGGAGGAACAATAAATGTATCTTGTTTTGTGTTGAGGTGGGGGGACAAGGGGTTGAGTATGTGATGGTGGAGGTGAGGTGGTTGAGTGAATACAGTGGCAGGGCGGTGAGGGAGGAAGGAGAAAAAGGAGGGAAACCAGGGTGTGTTTGTTTGACCGGGTAGGGTTGACGGGTAGTATTATTAGGTACCGGTTGGATTGGGTAGGGTTTGGGTTTGGGCTTGGGCTTAATATATAAAGGGTCCGGATTTAGGATTAGTAATGAACCCAAGTTGTAGGTTTGGACTAAAGTGTACAATCCAAAATTCAGTGGACCAAACTGTAACTTCTGAAAATGTAGCCCAAGGTTTGGTCTTGCCAATCTCAAATAATATAAGGACCATATTTGCCATCTTTGAAAATTCCAAGGACTAAACATGACATTTTTCAAACTTTAAGGACCTTTTCTGCCATTTGACCAAAGATTCATTCAAGGACCATTTTGGACAATTTAAAATATTTCGTGGACCTTGATGATATTTTTCTTTATTTAGATATACCAGGGGACTGTTTTTGACAACTTTTGAAACTTGGGGACTAAAACTGTCAATTTTGCAAACTTGATAATTTTCATCCGATTTTGATATTTTTGCATTTAAAACACATAAAACACTTATTTGTGATATTTATATCATTTTGATGCAATTGAGTGTTTTATGTTTTTGCTAGATAGTACACAAAAATGATGAGTATTTAGACACTCCCCACTGAACTACTGGGACTAATGAAACCTTATCTAGCGCTTCTGTAATCGCTTCATGAGTTCTTGCATCTCAGACGGAGCAAGTCTATAGGGAGTTTTAGCAACAGGAGTACTCCCTGGTATAAGGTCGATATGAAACTCTACTTGTCTATGAGGTGGCACACCTAGAAGTTCTTCGGGAAAGACATCTGGAAATTCCCGAACAACCGGAATACTATCTAAATCCGGAGTAGGTTTATGAGAATCAACAATATGAGCTAGATAGGCCTGACAGCCACGTGTCAAGTGTCTCTTGGCTCTAGCATAAGTACAAATAGCTAGGTTAGCTTTCTTACGTTCACCATAAATGATCGCTTCTCCCCCACTTGGGGTTCTGAGTTGGACTAGTTTTTGTTGGCACATAATGACAGCTTCATTTGTGCCAAGCCAGTCCATACCAATGATCACATCAATTTCCCCCATAGGTATATGAATTAAATTGATTGAAAGTTTTTCACTATTAATTTCTATCTCACAATTCAAAAAGACATCGGTTACACGTATCACTTTATTATTTGCTACTTCGACATCTAATGGGGGTATAAGTTGACTAATTGGAATAGAAAATCTATGACTAAAAGTTTCTACACAATGACCTATCCGCACAAGAATCAAATAGCACGTAAAGGTGTAATAAATTTACAAAAAGGTACATGTCACAACGTCGTATGACTCTTCGCTTCATCAACTGCCATCTCGATGCACTCGGCCGGGGCCTATGTGGCCTTTACAATGAGTAACCCTTAAGTCCCGAGGGTTGAAGGTCAAGGTATTCCACGCCCCACATTCCTTCGAGGTTCTTGTTGTCGGGAGGAGGAACCGGTCTAACATTTGGACAGCTTTTCAGCCGATGATTTGGTGATAACATCTCTCACAGACTTTGACGGATTGGGACAATCCTACTAATGTGACCAAATTCGCCACAACTAAAACATGTCCCGCTACCCGCATCGACATTCACCTAAGTGAAATTTTCCACATGTATTACATTACGGATATGTCTTTGCTTCAGCTTCTAGGTCGAAGTATTGTCGGCTTCGCCATTTTACGAGATGAATTGACTCGCCAATCTTCCTTCTTTGGAGGAACCTCCTCATCCGCCTCTAGATTCTCGCTCGCTCTAAAGCATTTGAAGTTCCTCAATGTTCTTCCAGCCCTAGTTAGAAATGAACCGTGAATATCCTCATGGGCATGTCGACATAATGATTCATAAGTAACCTTTCATCACTAACATATTCTCGATAGAAATCGCTTCATCAAGAAAGGTCATAGTAAAATCACACGCACTGTGGTTTGTTTGGTTTGCAAAATTCTACCTAATATTTCTAGATCGATTCCGAGCGAAATTTGAAAGAACAATGTCTTAAATTCATTCCATGACATATTCCTAGCTTTCTCTGGACCTTTTGCAGCAAGAGTATAATTCCACCAAGTCTTAGCACACGGTCTCGAAGGAGATTAATGGAAATTTTAACCCAGATTTCTGGGTAACCGCTGTATCAAACGATCCCTCGACATCCAGTAATCCAACGGTGACTCTTAAATGGATCCTCGCTCACCAGAGAACGCACGTGGGTCGACAAACTAAAAAGTATTTATATGTAGGTTCCTTCTGCTCTGAGACCGCCATCATTTTATGATCAAGTTCTTTCTAACACCGAGCCATAGTTTCACTGCCTATAATGTGTGGTGTCGCTTCGCCTTGGCTATTTCGTGAGATACCATATCTCTAATTTGTTCAGCCATTTCATCTGATATAAGAGCATCATAATGTTCATTTGTGTGACAACTCGTATTTTCAGGTCATATTTCAAAACATTACTCATGCTTCATCATTTAGCATTTATCGTAAACTAGGTTTACGAGCATCAAATTCACGTAACCGTATTGGTTTAGCTGTGAATTCATGAACATATCATCAAGGGCATTTCATATAGGCTAGGTTTAGTCTACATTTCATTGGCATCATTATCATCATATTAATTTATGCATGGTTTTGAATTTTTCATTAAACGTTTATTTTCCTATTAAATAAACGCTATCGCGTAAACATTATTTTGAAACATTGATCCGACACTTCCAAAAATATTTCTAATATATTTTTATACTCATTTTAAGACTATAAAAATTATATTATTATTTTATCCGATGTTTTCAATTTATTTCGTATATAAATTGTTATATTTATATTATTACTTACCACCGGTTTTCGATATGCAACTCGATAAATATTTATTTCACTCAACTCATGTAAGAAATGTATTTTTATAATTTTTATGACCTCAATATATTTTATTTTGACCCGCTAAAATATATTTTTAGTTAACGCTACCCTACAAGCTCAAATATTTACACAATTTACCACATGTCTTCTAGTAACTTACATATAATTATACTTATACATCATATTATACAAGTAAGTGATTCATTTTAATTTTTTCTTTCATACATATGCCGACCACCTCAAGGGGTGAGTCATTTAGATGCAAAATATCTTCTAAGTCAATGTATTATATTCAACATAACACACATTCACTTTATATTATCCAAAGAAATAGATCAAAAACATTTCTCTCCTCTCCTCTTGCTAGAACCGGCAACCACAAGGACCAAGAAGGAGTTCATAAATTTTTCTCTAATCAAGTTATTTACACTCTAGTCTCACTCTTTATTAAGGTTTTGCAATAAAAACCTAGGGTGATTAGGAAAATCCATTGTCCATAAACCTCATCAAGTTAACTAGTAAGCATCCATATTCATCATCATATTTCATATTCATGGTTATATTCATTTCATCATATTTGAGTAAACATGCAAGTCATATGAGGTTTATACCACTTTTTCATTGATTTTAAGAGTTATATATATATTGGTCATCCTATAATTACTCCTTGTTATAAATCACTTTTGGTGATGTCTAGGAACCCATGACACCCTAAGAAGGTGTATGGTAGGATTAGAATAGCTTCGGAGTTGTTTTGAATGGGTTAGAATAGGTTTTGCGCGAGAAAAACTCATTTCGACAAGTCTAATTTAGGGTCTGTCCATATTTTGAAAATCTGGAAAATCCGACAGTTTGTAAAATATTTTGGGCTAGATATTTGGAAAATATACTTTAAAACGAAAACATGGCCGCTTGAACGGGTTAAAACGGAGTTATAACGAAGAAGTTATGCTATTTTGAAGTTTGACGACTAAAACTATTAATTCCAGAAAATTCAGCATGCTGTCTCGACTTTTACGAGTCAAAAATGAGTCTTAAGCGTTGTTAAATGTGTCTAATTATCAAAAATATATTAGTATATGTTATCACGATTCCGTGGATATAAAGAACGTAGAAAACGGACTTATAACAACTAAGTTATTCACATTTTAAACAAGTTGCCGTAATTTTTAGTACAAGTATAACATATATATTTTCTAATAGACAAATATAACGACCACCAATGACCATGTTGAGGGTCGCTTTTAACATTGACTAAGTACTTTTATAAAGTGATGTCTTCTAGTAAAAGTAAGTTCACCAAGCATATTTTTCAAAATGTCAAACCATTTGTCAAGCGGAGTTGTAACAAATAAGATACGGTCACTTAAACTTTGCCGAAAACCATCCTTAAACAATATTTTGGACACAAGTACCATACTTTACCTATATTTTTCTCCGTGATCGAGACCTCTAGGATGAAAACTTAAATGCTAAAACATTGAGACAATGATACAAGCTTCCCAAAACCGTTGAGTTCGTTTCCTAACACTCGACGTACACTATTTTACGACTAGCTTTTAGAGGCCGTTTAGTCACTTTCATGAATATTTCAGCGACATTATTTTACGACGAAAAGTTATAATTTCATAATAAATCACTAAATGATTATCGTATGATATCATTTCAACGTAAATACATGTAAAGTAATTTAAAAATGGTCAAGACGTTAAAAGATTATTTCTCGACAAGAAATATTATTTTCAAAAATTCATAAGTGGTATAGATATCATCCGAATTGCATGCATAACATTACATCATAACTTATTATGTATCATATCATTCATAATAGGTCAAGTTTAGAGATTCACGCTACATTTCAGTGTATCCACTTTTGTCATCATAATCATTGCAACAGGTGAGTTCCATAGCCCCATTTTCAATTGTTTTTATACTACTCTTTGGGGGAGATACATGCTCATCAACTATTTTTATGACATTCATGATTATTTACAACTATATGTTTATCAATCTGAATGTTTAGTCATATTCTATATCATAAATCATTGAGCTAAAGGTCTTGGGATTATTATTGAGCTAAAGGTCTTGGGATTGTTGTTGAGCTAAAGGTCTTGGGATTATTATTGAGCTAAAGGTCTTGGGATTATTATTCAGCTAAAGGTCTTGGGATTATTATTGAGCTAAATGTCTTGGGATTATTATTGAGCTTAATGTCTTGGGATTATCATTGAACTAAATGTCTTGGTATTATTTGAAACAACACTCATATGTGTTATATCAATTGAATATTGATAGATTTAGTAATGTACTGTTATGTGAATTCATTTGACATCATGCATTTGAACATAAACTATACATATTTTGGCAATGGGTTGTAAACACACAAGTTGCAAGTTTTGTATGGGCGGAACTTGGGACTGAGTGGATTTGCAATGCCTTTCTTTGCATAAACGATTTTGAAAGGTTTTACATTTCAACGCAAACTCTATGAACTCACTCAACCTTTGTGGTGACACTTTTTAGCATGTTTTATCTCAGGTATCTAAGGCATTCACTTCATGACATCCATATGTACATATCATAGAGTCGTGGTGACGACGCGTCTCACATGGGTTTTATATACTTTAAAACATCGTTTGGCTTGTAACAAACTTATTTCCGCACAATTTGATTTTCATTTGGGACCTACACTTTGTAAACTCTGATTGTTTTATTAAATCAAACGATGTGTTTTCCAAACGACACTTTAGGTCGTTCAATATATTTGTAATTGTGATGCTATGACAGTCAATCCCCGGAATTCCATTTCACTGCAAAAATGTAATTTGGGGTGTGACAGATTGGCATCGAGCTTCAGCTTATAGAGAACTAGGTTGCATCATTGACCCTAGACTATAACTACATCATCATAGCATCTTATCATTTCATCATAAGTGCATGTTCACTTTACATGCGGTTTATACGTACATTTTTCGAGTTATTTACTTTCATTTCAAATCGATTGTCACATAGATGCCTTTAAATACCCATCCTATTATCATTTCCTCCTACTCCAATGTGGAGAATTATTTGTCATTCCTTATCACAATTTTTATATCAGCCGATTCATCACCGATAACGTCGAATGCCGAGATAAACCTTTAAGTAGGGCAAAGTCACTCTCACTCCTTTGTTTCACCACTAACATGTCGAGTTACACGTTATTCACACATTAAGTCACTAGACCATCATACATTTGAAGCACTTACGACACCTCATTACCCATCTTTTGGGAACCCGTCGATTATTTTGAAAAGTAACCTCAAACTTATCACCTCACATCACATCCCTTTAGAGCGCTTATTCTTAACATAGGACTTTGCTACATCTCACCTTTCCTCTTATCTTGAAGAGTTATGGCACCAAGAAAGTCGCACTAAATGACACCATTTTACTATCCAAAGGTATATAGAGGATAGTATAGCCGAGGCACTAAGGAAAGAACGAGCAACGGTAGGCTGCGCTTGAAGTCGCTAGACTTGCTCACCAGAGCAGAGGAGGATCCGAGTTCGAAATTGTACATACAAGGACTTTAAGAATGTGATCCTACAAAGTTCAAAGGCATGAGAAGGACGCTATGGTTCGATGGTTTGAGAAGATGGAGTCGTGTTTCTTCTATGCAATTGCCTGTGATGACTACAAGGTGAAGTTTGCCACCTGGTACACTCTTAGATGGCGCAATGTCATGGTGGAATTCGTATGCGCAACCTATTGGTATCGAAAATGCTTACAAGCTCACATGGGATCAATTCAAGAGGTTGTTGACAAAGAAGTATTGTCCACGCACGGAGGTGAAGAAATTAGAAACGGAATTTTATGAGTTAGTGATTGTTGGTTATGACATCGAGACCTACATTAGGAGGTTTCAAGAATGGTATCGCACTATGTCCATCAATGGTTTCGGACAATGAGAAACTACTAGAAAATTTCATTGGAGGACTTCCACAATGTATTCAAGGAGATGTAACTTCTTCCGATCCACAAACAATTGAAGAAACTATCATGATAACTCAAAACTCATGGCTCAAGTCGTGAAAGGGGAAAACATTATCAACAATAACCGTAACAACAACCACAACAACCAAACTAGCAACAACAAAAGGAAATGGGAAAATGACCAGGGAGGTTATGACAACGACAACCAAAACCATAACAATAACCATCATCAACAACATAATAGAGGGCAAGAAACCGCAATGGTTTATGTTGCTGCATCAATTGAAGGCAGAGGTTATCTTTGCGCCGGAACCTACCCACTATGTAATCGATGTAAGTATCATCACTCGGTCTTTGCCCGCGTTAAGCTGCTACAAGTGTCAAAACTAGGACACCATGCCCGGAATTGTAGAGGCAAGACCATAGTTACATGTTACGAATGCGGGGAGCAAGGACACTATCGGAATCAATGTCCTTAAAACCACGGTCAACAAGTTGAAGGTGCTCATGGGAATGCATACATGTTAGAAGGAGGAGAAGCTCGTCATGGTCACAACAATGCGGAAGACCAAGTAGTTCGGAAACTAACAGTCTTAATTTTCCTTATGTACTATGTTGTACTAAGTTTATGTCTTCCATCGTATTCGGATCTTATGACTTAAGATGTACTACTTTTGATAAACCACTTGTTGTAAAATATTCTCATTAAGCGTATTTTCTTTTCCTTCTGATTCGTTATCACTTACAAGGTTTGGATCTCTGTAAACATCGAGAGTTATAACAACTAAACCGAACGTCACATTATCGTTCCTTAATTATACATAGCCTAGCTAACTATGTCTAATTCTGGAGGGATATCGTTCTTTAATTATACATAGCCTAGCTAACTATGTCTAATTCAGGAGGGATCATGTTATGTTGGGAGCAGTTATTTATAAGTCTTAGTGCAAGCAGGATTTTTACATATTCATGAAAGTCAAAGTGTTATTCATCGGAGATTCATCCAATATTTTCTTTACTATGATGTTTTATACGCTCTAAATCATCGATAACCATAACGACATCTCTTCATGTCTTCTTTCCTCGTTATTCATCACAAACTCAAAAATTCGATAGATTAACACGAACTGAATTCGGGTGGTGAATTCCTTTTTGGGCTAATGTGACAACTCGTATTTTCAGGTCATATTTCAAAACATTACTCATGCTTCATCATTTATCATTTATCGTAAACTAGGTTTACGAGCATCAAATTCACGTAACCGTATTGGTTTAGCTGTGAATTCATGAACATATCATCAAGGGCATTTCATATAGGCTAGGTTTAGTCTACATTTCATTGGCATCATTATCATCATATTAATTTATGCATGGTTTTGCATTTTTCATTAAACGTTTATTTTCCTATTAAATAAACGCTATCGCGTAGACATTATTTTGAAACATTGATCCGACACTTCCAAAAATATTCCTAATATATTTTTATACTTATTTTAAGACTATAAAAATTATATTATTATTTTACCCAATGTTTTCAATTTATTTCGTATATAAATTGTTATATTTATATTATTACGACGATTTTCGTATATGCAACTCGATAAATATTTATTTCACTCAACTCATGTAAGAAATGTATTTTTATAATTTTTATGACCTCAATATATTTTATTTTGACCCGTTAAAATATATTTTTAGTTAACGCTACCCTACAAGCTCAAATATTTACACAATTTACCACATGTCTTCTAGTAACTTACATATAATTATACTTATACATCATATTATACAAGTAAGTGATTCATTTTTCTTTCTTTCATACATGTCGACCACCTCAAGGGGTGAGTCATTTAGATGCAAAATATCTTCTAAGTCAATGTATTATATTCAACATAACACACATTCACTTTATATTATCCAAAGAAATAGATCAAAAACATTTCTCTCCTCTCCTCTTGCTAGAACCGGCAACCACAAGGACCAAGAAGGAGTTCATAAATTTTTCTCTAATCAAGTTATTTACACTCTAGTCTCACTCTTTATTAAGGTTTTGCAATAAAAACCTAGGGTGATTAGGAAAATCCATTGTCCATAAACCTCATCAAGTTAACTAGTAAGCATCCATATTCATCATCATATTTCATATTCATGGTTATATTCATTTCATCATATTTGAGTAAACATGCAAGTCATATGAGGTTTATACCACTTTTTCATTGATTTTAAGAGTTATATATATATTGGTCATCCTATAATTACTCCATGTTATAAATCACTTTTGGTGATGCCTAGGAACCCATGACACCCTAAGAAGGTGTATGGTAGGATTAGAATAGCTTCGGAGTTGTTTTGATTTTGTTAGAATAGGTTTTATGAGAAAACTCATTTCGACAAGTCTAATTTAAGGTCTGTCCATATTTTGAAAATCTGGAAAATCCGACAGTTTGTAAAATATTTTGGGCTAGATATTTGGAAAATATACTTTAAAACGAAAACATGGCCGCTTGAACGGGTTAAAACGGAGTTATAACGAAGAAGTTATGCTATTTTGAAGTTTGACGACGAAAACTATTAATTCCAGAAAATTCAGCATGTTGTCTCGACTTTTTACGAGTCAAAATGAGTCTTAAGCGTTGTTAAATGTGTCGATTTATCAAAAATATATTAGTATATGTTATCACGATTCCGTGGATATAAAGAACGTAGAAAACGGACTTATAACGACTAAGTTATTCACATTTTAAACAAGTTGTCGTAATTTTTAGTACAAGTATAACATATATATTTTCTAATAGACAAATATAACGGCCACCAAGGACCACGTTGAGGGTCGTTTTTAACATTGACGAAGTACTTTTTATAAAGTGATGTCTTCTAGTAAAAGTAAGTTCACCAAGCATATTTTTCAAAATGTCAAACCATTTGTCAAGCGGAGTTGTAACGAATAAGATACGGTCACTTAAACATTGCCGAAAACCATCCTTAAACAATATTTTGGACACAAGTACCATACTTTACCTATATTTTTATCCGTGATCGAGACCTCTAGGATGAAAACTTAAATGCTAAAACATTGAGACAATGATACAAGCTTCCCAAAACCGTTGAGTTCGTTTCCTAACACTCGACGTACACTATTTTACGACTAGCTTTTAGAGGCCGTTTAGTCACTTTCATGAATATTTCAGCGACATTATTTTACTCACTAAAAGTTATAATTTCATAATAAATCACTAAATGATTATCGTTGGATATCATTTCAACGTAAATACATGTAAAGTAATTCAAAAATGGTCAAGACGTTAAAAGATTATTTCTAGAAATATTATTTTCAAAAATTCATAAGTGGTATATATATCATCCGAATTGCATGCATAACATTACATCATAACTTATTATGTATCATATCATTCATAATAGGTCAAGTTTAGAGATTCACGTTACATTTCGGTGTATCCACTTTTGTCATCATAATCATTGCAACAGGTGAGTTCCATAGCCCCATTTTCAATTGTTTTTATACTACTCTTTGGGAGAGATACATGCTCATCAACTATTTTTATGACATTCATGATTATTTGCAAACTATATGTTTATCTGAACTGAATGTTTAGTCATATTCTATATCATAAATCATTGAGCTAAAGGTCTTGGGATTATTATTGAGCTAAAGGTCTTGTGATTATTGTTGAGCTAAAGGTCTTGGGATTATTATTGAGCTAAAGGTCTTGGGATTATTATTGAGCTAAAGATCTTGGGATTATTATTGAGCTAAATGTCTTGGGATTATCATTGAACTAAATGTCTTGGTATTATTTGAAACAACACTCATATGTGTTATATCAATTGAATATTGATAGATTTAGTAATGTACTGTTATGTGAATTCATTTGACATCATGCATTTGAACATAAACTATACCTATTTTGGCAATGGGTGTAAAACACACAAAGGTTGCAAGTTTTGTATGGGCGGAACTTGGGACCGAGTGGATTTGTAAATGCCCTGTCTGCATAAACGATTTTGAAAGGTTTTACTTTTCAACGCAAACTCTATGAACTCACTCAACCTTTGTGGTGACACTTTTTAGCATGTTTTATCTCAGGTATCTAAGACATTCACTTCATGACATCCATATGGACATATCATAGAGTCGTGGTGACGACGCGTCACACATGGGTTTTATATACTTTGAAACATCGTTTGGCTTGTAACAAACTTATTTCCGCACAATTTGATTTTCATTTGGGACCTACACTTTGTAAACTCTTATTGTTTTATTAAATCAAACGATGTGTTTTCCAAACGACACTTTAGGTCGTTCAATATATCTCAGTAATCGTTATGCTATGGTATCAATCCCAGAATTCCATTCCGCTGCAAAACAGGTAATTTGGGGGTGTGACAATTTGTTTCTATGTCTGGAGTCAATTCCTGCTCATCGTGCTCAGGAATATCCACATGACTCGATGTATCAGATCCCTCCGGAGATCTTTCAGTCATATCTACACTGAAACTGAAGTATATCGCACAATAAAGAGACGATAATAATTATGACAAATTTATTACGCAGATAATTTTATATACCTATGGTTTAAAGTAATACAAATTCATTCCTTTAATATAATACAATATCGATAAGTTCTCGCTATGTGACGCAATTATTACCACGTTGGCCAGGCGCCGTAATAATTTGGTCAGATAATCGAGCTCTCATCGTTATTAAATCATATTAAATTCATGAACATGCAATTATAATTATCAGAATTTAGCATGCACTAAACTACATATAATATTATATACTTATGCGAAAACGTGTCTAATTCTAGAGGTCATCCAGAGCCTAGGTTTCAGTTTAAGAACCCTCTTACAGTGGGTACCTAAATCCCTTAAACCAAAGCTCTGATAGTTTTGGCTTTGGGTTTTTTGGGAGGCATTTTCTCTCTTGTGAATGTGACTGGAGTGAAATAATGGAGTCGGGTGGGGTGTATTTGATTGATGATATAGAAGGGGTAGATGAAACGCCCATACTAAGAATTTTTTATTTTTTTATTTTTTTTTTATTTTTTTTAGCATACGACTGTATGCAAAATTTGCATATGGTTGTATGGTCTTTCTTCTGATAGCATACGGCTGTATGCAAAATTTTGCATATGGTTGTATGGTCCTGTTACAGATTCTGTCTAAAAGGCATTATTGAGCATACGGCTGTATGCACTTATACCATACGGCCGTACGGTCCACCTGCATAATTCTGCACTATAATTGCAGAAAACTAACTCGGCGCAACACATAAATGGATTTAACTCAAACTAAACATGTATATTTACTTCATAAAACTGTACATAAGACATATCATTCATTAAGACCCGTATATGATCAAAATGGGTCATTTTGGGTTAGAATGGCGCTATGCCAAACACCCTTTTTAAAACCTTAAACACTACATTACTACTTGTTTATCACACAAGTTAAAGTTTACATATTTGTACATATAACCATGACAACCTAGGGCGTTTCTTGGTACAAGAGCATGTAAGGGAAAAGGCTCCAAACCCACGAATTATACCGGGAATTAGATCTCGGTCTTCTTACCCTTGAACGCACTATCACTAGCTTCACCTATAAGAAAAACATATGAAGACAACGTAAGCAATAGCTTAGTAAGATAACATATATAATCGGAAATAAACATAACGAAGCATAAAATTTTGCTTCATATGAGCTTTTTCCGTAGGACACCCACAACATCGCTAATTCCACATAAACATATATTTTTGCACCTTGCGTGCACTAGTAGTCTAAACTACTCCAACATAAGCTTAAAAAGCTTATACTTGTCATAAACATAATAATTGCCCGCTTAGGACTTCAAGTCTCATCTTAGTAGACTTTCCAATACTACTTGTGCTATACATAACTGACGAGCCTTATATACGTATTAATCATCCATATAGGATGCCTGAGTCCCGTTATTGGAACTTCTACTAAACTGAGGCTCGATTCTCCACTAAAGAGGTCTAAGTTCCAACTTTGTCTGGAACACGTGTGTGATCACATAATAGCACATAATGTCACTTAGGACGCTAAACAAGTGAAATAGACAATTTTGATTAAAATCACTTAACTAGAACCACATGGGTCGTTACGGGCTATCTTGACCCGTTCACTTCATTTCACACATACATTTACAATACAATCAATAAACTCTTAACAATATAGACTATGAATACACAACATAAATATATTAATAAAACATGCAATAAAACTTATACATATAAGTCCTAGAATATATATAGTACCTCTAACGGATTACTATTAACCCGTTACTAATTATATATATGTTACTCACCTCAAAACGCTTGAATACTCAAGCTCCCGTAAGATGTCCTCGGCTAATTTTTAGAACCTATGAGCATACAAATTACATGGAACTTATTAAGAATATACATTAGCTTATCAAATAAGTCTCTAAAGTATGAATAAGCCATAAGGGGGTGTTTGGTTCGTGGCTTAAATAACCACACCAACATAATTTCTGGAAATTAACACTACAATTTAGTGTTATGATACCTTAACAAGGTACCCATCATACTTCTAATCAATTTCATGAGTTCTTGATGATTTTAGAAAATCATCACATTACAATAATTATGTAAAAAATAATAAAACCCCACAAATAGCATAAAGATTTAATCTTTAAGCATTAGCTACTTAAGAATAGCTCTAAAACATGAATTCAACATCAAGATGTGATTTTTACCTCGAATTGATTTTTGGAGAAACCCTACAAACGTGGTTATGAGCTTATATATAGTATCTTCTTGATTATCCTTAGCTAAAAATTAATCTAAAATCGAAACCCTAGTTTCTTGATAATTATGTGTGGGTGTCGTTTGGAGAGGGAGGGAAGAACAAGGTCGGTTTTGATTTCCTGGAGATGAAGTAAGTTTATATGGTTAGAATTATAAGTTTCACCCTTTGGCAACTTTAGTCCTTAATTGCAAAACTATTGTAAAAATAGTCCTACCTAGCATAATCTTAATTCATGGGAGGTCCCTTTAAGATAACTAAGTGTAACGGGGTCACAAAAGTCAAGAAGAAAACTTATAAAATGATAATAAATCATTACCACAAAATTTGGGGTGTTACAGTAGAGGAGGGGTGTAGGGCCACATCTGTATACACACGTTAATATCTTTACTTAATATGTAAAATGTCAATTATAATTTGAATTTGAAAAACATATTTTGCTATATATGTTATGTATTGTCAAGGAATATTATTCCTTCTATGTATTGGTGTGAAAGAATGTTCTTACGAATATTCCTTTTACATATATATATATATATATATATATATATATATATAAGTTTTGCCCATCATGTTAAAGAACAAGAATATTAAAAAAATATATATGATAATCTATAAAAAGTATTTTTTTTTCTTTCTTGTTTTGACTATATAACCCCCCTCCTCCCGGGCATTATATAAAAAGCTCGCTCACGAGCTCTCAAATTTCATACATATAAATTACAATGGCTTTTTTATAACTAATTTACAGACTTCATTTTTACGCCAAAATATTTGCATTATTAGTGAAATCTCATTTATATTGGTTCACAAAAAGGATACTAATAAACAACAATACATATTTAATATTTCTAAAAAGAAGTAATTATTATTTACTTTGTAAGTTGTAAAAAAAACATGTAGTTTATAGTAGAATTGTCAATTTTTGAATCCCAGATTCAGACCCTTATATTGGTGATATGTTAAATATTTACAAACTAATGGCACAAAGGCAGTTCAATTATTTTGACATCATTTTAGGACGACCACTTCCACCTAATAGTAGGGGAGAGCAACAAAACCGAAAAACCGAACCAAAACCCAAAAAACCAAAACAACCGCTCCTAAAAAATCGAACCAATTCTAAAACCGATGGTGCGGTTTTGGTTTTTTAAAAACCGAAAGTTTTAGTTCGGTTTTTGGTCTTATATGAAAACCCAAACCGAAAAAACCGAACCGCCACATGCTATTCATAAAACTAATAAAAAAATGTATACATATTAGTTTTGATACAAGTAACCACCAAAGTCCAAAAATTAAGAGATTAGATATTCGTGTTAGGTGTTTATTTAGCTAACACTATAAATTCGTAAAGTTAGTTTTCTTTATTTCATATATGTTCACGCATCTCATCTTTATATACATGTTATGTAATCTTATTATAATACGACAAAATATTCGACTTACATATTACGATTTCTTGATTTAGGTTTTGGATGTTCAGAAAATATTTGTATTCGGATATCCGAAAAATTGATGAAAATTTAATAAAATATTGGGTAATTTTGTGGAATGTCATTTTTGGAACTCATATAAAAGTTTTCTTAAAATTATAGATATTTGGATATATAAAAATGTTATCCAAAATTTCAAATATCCGAATTTAAAGAACTTAGCTAAATTAATAGGTTTAACATAAAACAATCAACTCAAATTTTGAATATCCGAAAACCGAAAAAACCAAAACCAAACCGCAAAAACCCAAAAATCAAACCGAACTTTTCGGTTCGGTTTTCAAAAACTTAAAAACCAAATTTTCGGTTCGCGGTTTGGTTTTAGCCAAAAACCATCCCAAACCGCCCCATGCTCACCCCTACCTAATAGAATAAGCGCAATACATAGAAGGCGAGTTTGGTCATACAATATCATTGACACATATATAAGAAAACGAATTAAGCTAAAAACATAATTAAAAATATATAGAAATGCTCAATTTATTAATGGGTTTGATGATTACATAATCTCCTATCACTATTAACTACTACTCGAGGATAAAAACTACCACTTGCTGCTTCACTTCATCATACTAACAATGAACCCATAAACTTCCTAAATTATTCAGTCTGCAACAAAATCCTTTATAAACCTCCATAATAATCATCATTAGAACCCCCAACCTATACATCTAATATCCACATGAAACTAATCTCTACCATCTAATATCCCCATAACTGAATAAGTCCTCCTCCTACCAACAAAGTTCATAATGACTCACCAGATCAAACATCGATAGATTATTTTAGCAAAACCTACCATATTAGACTATTGTTAAACTAAGTGGGGGTTTGAGTGTGTAAAATTGGGATATGGTTTTTGTTAATACAAATAAACCATAAAAACGTTTATCTATATTTTATGATCTTCTAATGTTTTGTCGATAACAAATGTAAAATCATTTTAACGAAACAAATAAAATACGTAAAAGGTTTGAGCCAATAGTTTACTAACACACTTTTACTAAACATATTAAAACCATATCAAAACATGTTTAGTAAATAAGTTATATAAAGCCAAAGACATTTTTATATAAACACTAAACAAGTAATATTGTTTGCATCTTATAGAAATGCATATGTATAACAACTAGTGTTTACATAATATAGAAATGTATATATATACTTTGTATATATATTGTAATGGGTAAAGTAATGGGTAAAAACCAAAGTCCATGACCCATGAGCCATGATCCATTGACTAGGTAAAATGAATGTTGTTGGGTAAAAACCAAAGTCCATAACCCATACCCATGGAGCATGATCCAAAAACCATGACCCATTGCATGACATCATGCATGAAGTCATGTTAGGTATTATCCATGATCCATGACCCAAAGTCCATGACCCATGACCCAAGATCCATAACCCAATGACTAGGTACATTGCATCTTGTTGGGTATCCATAATCCATTACCCATAACCCATGGTTCATAACCCATAACCCATAACCCGGTCAGCAACCTAAAATCCGGACTAAACTGACCGAGTAGCCGGATCCCTGGTCTTTCACTAGCCGGATCCCTCTGGGAGGGAACTGTGGGACAGTAGACAAGTTTTTATCTATAAATAGTGAGTCATTTCTCTTTTGCTCACTACCACTTCACATATACTTTCTCCCAGTATTCTAACATCTCTAACCTCTAATCCAAAAGATCCTTATATGTAGTTTTATGTTTGTGTGACTCTCTAGGTTCCTCTTAAAGGCGAGATAACCACCTCTTGAAGACGTGCAAGCTCAAGGTCATGAGTTGCTAAGCTTCGTCATCATCAAGATCACAGAAGTGTATCTTGTTGATAGTTCTTTCCTCCCTCCATAAAAGTGTTGTGTTGAAGGAATTAGTGAAAGGTGCTGAAGGGTCATGCCGAAGGCATTAGATAAAGATGCCAAGGGTGTACATTCGATATGGTGCATCGATGTACAAGATAAATAGCTTGGGTTAAAGGATATTGATATCCTTCTAGTGTTGTAACAAGGAGTGTGTCTCCTTTGGGTTAGTTGTATTGTGGTGTAGTGTTGGGTAGTAGTTCCTCCTTTGTAATGGAACTCGGTATCTAGACTTGTACCAGATAAAGTGTAGGCAACGTTGTGATAGGTGTGGTTCTACCTCGTGGAAGAACTCGGTGGCTAGCCTAGTACCGGATAAAGAGTAGGTGACGTTGTGAAGGCTTCTCTGCCACATTAAGGAGCTTTTTTTGTGTAGTGCTTACGAACTCTCGAGTGAGGTACTCAGGGAGTGGAGTAGGGCAAGGAAGGTGTCCCTGTAGCCGAACCACTACAAATACTCGCGTTGTGGTTTTGTGTTTTTTTTACTCTTTATCTTTACATTACTTACTTATATGTTTATCTATCATTATCCAACACACACATTAAATAGATTGACATAAGTCGATCTAAATACTTTAAAACTAAGTTTTAATCGGTAAAACTATTCAACCCCCTTCTAGTTTTCCACTATTTTTATTTAGTAGATATGGCCATCACCAATATAACAATCACACATACTTAGACACCACCAGCCGCCGGAGGCAGTGGTGGTGGTTTTTTAGAAATGGGAGGTGGGAGTGGGTTTGGTTTGATAAGGTTCTTTTGCATATCACCAACTCGGGTGTCCACTTTGGGACGACGCTCCATCCCTAACATGAGAGACCGGTCACACTTTTCTAGGCATGTCACTTCATGGAGATTGATGATAATAGGAGGACCACGCTCTTCACAAAACTCACATTTGATCCATGTATCATCGTTTAGGCTTTGGGTTTTTTGGAAGGCATTTTCTCTCTTGTGAATGTGACTGGAGTGAAATAATGGAGTGGGGTGGGGGTGTATTTGATTGATGATATAGATGGGGTAGATGAGGGGTGTCGGGCCATGTAGTCTAGTGTATGCATGCATAGTTCATTGGTAGCTACCCTTGTTTCGGTAGTTTTGAATGACGCTAGTGTCTAGTTGCTTAGGAGAATTGACCAACTGACCCTATTTAGGTAGACTGAGTGGGAAGGGTAAGAATTGACCAACTGACGACCCTTTTTCGCTTGTCTTGATCGACCAAATGATCACTTGCCGTTTGGATGAACTTAAGAGTTAGGATGAGTGTCTAAGATGCTAGCGCCTGGGCACTCATTGTTATGAATCTTGCATGTAGCGGAACTTAATGACTTGGCTTAGGGGACTAAAAAAACTGGACTTTCAAGGGTAGTAGCTTGATCTCCGTGGAAACCTTTGCGATAGGTTAGGACTAATCCCACCAAATGCTGTCCTAGCTACCTAAACCCCCACTGAAGCAATTGGAAGTAACTAGACGTGAACATAACATGATAGGATGAGTAACTAGGTTAGCACACTTCTCCTCTATTGATCACAACCTTTACCTTTATTTGCCTTTATTTGTTTTCATTTCTTGTTTTATTAGTTAATTAATTATTTCAAACCTAAAACCATTTAAAACCAGTGACACCTAGACTTAATTAGAATCCGCTCACATAGCTCTTGGGACGACCTCGGTTTTACTGATTACTACACTACACACGATCGAGTACACTGCCCGTTAGTGCATAAGGTAGACCATAGGTAAACGAGACACTTATAAATATTAAAACTTGGTCAGTAAAACCTACATCACTTAGGATCATATTCAAGGTACCTTTTGATTTATCATCACTTCAAAACTCACCATATTTCCGCTTCAATGTTCACACATTGTATCTCTCATCTTAAAACACTTAGTTTGATATTTCTCTCAATATTAGTAAATTGATTTTAGTCATCTTGATCTTAAAATGGTCTAAAAACTAGTTTTTCATTTCTTATAATTTTTAAGGAATTTTCTAAATTTTTCTTAGATCGTCATCTGATCTCTAGGATCATTTGACTTCACTTGACACCCTCAAAATTCTTAGTGTCATCCTTGATTACCTATTTGGTGTTCATAAAAACCCCATTTCCTTCCATAAAAGACATCATTAGCTACCCTCACTCATTACACTTAATCATTTAAGTCTCATATCATTTAAGAAACTTGAGGAGACTGAAACACTCAAGATATTTAGGTACTAGACCTTACTAAAACCTCGTCTTTCTTCTCCTAGGCTCCTGAGAGCCAGATCCCTAGTTTTAGCCTAGACGGATCCCTCATGTGAGAGATCTATTGGAACCGGCTGCACAGACTAAACCATTCCTACTAAGACAATCATTTCAAACCTTCCTTGTTAATTTGAACACTCCATATTGTCTTAAATGACTTCCTAGATCAGTACAACTCTGTAGCTCAATCTTGTGCATGCAAATCATTGCAATTTGAAGGGTTATTAGTGGTTCAAGCTTTAATTCCTTACCAAATCCTCCTCTTTATAAACCACTTATGTTAGAACTTCCAAATCACCATTTACACACTCTGTGGAAAACTAGAAGGGGGGGTTGAATAGTTTTGCCGATTTTAAGTTAGTTTCTAAAAACTTTAGATTCGATAATATGTGAGATCTTATGGATGTAGAGAAAGTATAGATCTAAAGATAAAGCAAGTAAATAAAGTAAAGCAAAGGGATAGAAATGACACAACCGATTTATAGTGGTTCGGCTACAAGGACACATTCCTTGCCCTACTCCACTCCCTGAGTCACCTACTCGAAAGTTCAAGTACTATGTCAACAAACTCCGTCAACTTGGCGGAGAAGCCTTCACAACGTTGCTTACACCTTTTTCTGGTACAAAGCTAAATACCGAGTCTGTAACATGGTGGACCAAACCAACACGACTATTACACAACAAATATGTGAAATGTCAAATACAAGATCTTCTGAGAAATCTTGTGGAGGAACAAATCAATCAAGGACCCCTTGCTTGGATGACTTGTAGAATGCTCGTGATCTCGCCTTAGAGAAGGACCTATATGAGAATCACTAAAGAAAGAAAGAAAGAAGTACTCTCAAGATCAAGTGATCTTTTGTTAGAAGAGAATGAGAGTATATGAGAGAATTAGTAAGAAGAAGGGTGAGTTAGAATGAAGAAATGACTCTCTATTTATAGGAAAATCCTGCCACTGTTCCCCGGATCCCACGGATCCCTCCCACAAGGGATCCGTCTAGTGTAATCCTAGGGATCCGTGGGACGCTCCTCTTTGCCCATGGGTTTTTTAGTTATGGGTCATGGGTTATGGGTTGGTCCATGGGTATTCTTTTAGATTCAATGTATCTAATGAGTACATTGTATCTAGTCTTGTGGGTATGGGTCAATACCATGGGTTATGGATATGATCCATGGGTTGTGATTTTTACCCATCCTAATAAATTATTACAATAAATGATTAATTACAACATTTTTGTATTAGATGGCTATATGTAAATGCTTTACAAAAATAACATGTATCCTTATAATTGTACTTAAGATAACATTATATTTGTTATCAACAAAACACAAAGAGATCGCAAAATATTAATAAACGTTTTTACGGTTTATTTGTATTAACAATCTCCCCCTTTTTGTTGAAGATGGTGTACTTGTTGGTGATGAAGGAGGTGCTATAATGGAAGCATCTTGTGGTGAGTTATTTGATGGTGATGAGCCATTTGATGATGGTTTTCCTAAACAACAAGATCGGATGCTAATCCGTGCGGATATCCTAGAGTTTGATTGTGGTATTTTGGAAGGTGGTAGTACAATACTTTGGGTTTCATGATGAGGGTTGTTTGTACTAGGTGATTCATCTAAGTTGTAAGAGCTTGTGAATGACATGGTGTTGTTTGTTTGTGAAGATGAGATGAATTATGCAAGCATTTTGGGAGTTCTATATATAGAAAAACAATGCATTGTAATGAATACTTGACCCAAAATGTGGATTAAAATCTAATGATTAGATATGAATTTAAGGCATGTGATCATGAGAACACAAGCATTAAAGAACATACTCCAAAAAAATAAAACTAATGTTGGAGTTTTCATCCAAAGTGAGAAAAATATAAGGTAAAAATAGCTTACGTCTCACGGATCCCATGGATCCTTCCCTTGAGGGATCCGTCCCATGAAAGGCATTTGGGATCCGTGGAGTCCGGTGATCTGAGGTGACACAAAATTTTCCTTTTGGAAACATTTTTGCCTAGTGTGTGCCTATATGCAAACTATTTGGAGTTGCGGTTATCTCGACTCCTAAGAAGAAAAGAAAAATAAACTAGAAGTGGAAAAGCGTAATATTATGTGAGATAACCGAAAACACATATAGTACTTGAGTACATAATTTTGTGCTACCAATGCTCCTAATTCAATGTCGCTTAAATGAATGTACCAAAACACATATTAGTTATGTGTCCCCTTTAGCATTCAAAAGACATGAGATGCAATGAAAGCGGGTTTTTACGTTGTATTAATAATGAAAAGCGATTTGTCCTAGTCGTGAGAAATTGCTTTTGTGAAATTGATACGGGAAGGTATCATCCTTTTTTAGAAAACATTCAAAAGAGGTTTCCATTTGTGAATAAAATCATTTATTCTTGAAAATAAGATGTGTATGTAATTATGTGTTTTGAAAGAAAAATAAAAAAATGAGTTATAAGTGAAAAACTTATCTTGGGTTTTGAAAATTCCCGTATTGTTTGTGAGTTGTCGTGAAATAGAGATCCTAGACTCAGAAAGAAGAAGGCTAGTGTTTACATACCTTGTAAAGTCAAAAATTAAATACGACGACGTTTTTCCATGAGACCAAGACCAAGGCGAAGTAGGTTGAATTGTTCCCTCTTCCGGTTTGGTGAGGGCGTCGGCTATGTTGTCTTGGGATGCCATTCTCAATAGAGATGTTCCCCTTTTGAACATTGTCTCTTAAGAAGTGATGACGAATCTCTATATGCTTGGTGTGAGAATGCAATACCGGATTCTTGCTTAAATCTATGGCACCTTTGTTGTCACATAGAATGGCTATGTCACTAAGATGAATGTCGTAGTCAACTAACGCTTGTTTCATCCATAGTGCTTGTTGGCATGCTTTGCCGGCGGAGACGTATCGGCCGGTTGTTGATATTACTAATGTCGTTTGTTTCTTAGAAAACCAAGATGTTAAACAACATCCCATAAAAGTACATACCCCACTTGTACTTTTTCTATCAACATAATCACCTGCATGGTCAGAATCTGTATATACAATTGTTTCTACTCCGTGCCCTTAGGATACCATAATCCTAATTGTGTTGTACCCTTAATATATCTAAATATCCTTTTACGGCTTCTAGGTGTGATGTTTTAGGGTCTTCTTGAAACCTAGCACATAAGCAAACACTAAACATGCTATCCGGCCTACTAGCGTGAGGTAGAAGACTACCTATCATGCCACGATATTTAGTATTATCTACGGATTCTCTGTCTTCATCTTTAGTGAGTTTTGGTGTCGGATGACATTGGTGTCCTAATTGGTTTTGACTCTTCTAAACCGAATTTCTTTAACATCTTCTTTATGTATTTAGATTGATTAAAGAAGATACCATCTTCTACTTGTTTGATTTGTAGACCAAGAAAGAAACTAAGTTCTCCCATCATACTCATTATTTTAGAGAAATCATCACACATGTCTTGACAAGTGGATCCGAATATAATATCATCTACATATATTTGAACTATGATTATATGTGACTCTCTTTTCTTAGTAAAAAGTGTGTTGTCAACTAACCCCATGGTATAGTTGTGTTTAATTAAAAATGACTTGAGTCTATCATACCAAGCTTTTGGAGCTTGTTTAAGACCGTAAAGGGCTTTCTTTAACTTATACACATGTTTAGGTTTTTCAAAATCGATGAAGACCGGAGGTTGAGCTACATATACTTCTTCATTAATAAACCATTTAGAAAAGCACTTTTGACATCCATTTGATAAAGCTTTAGATCATTAGCACAAGCATACGCAAGAAGTATTCTTATAGACTCTAATCTAGCCACGGGGCATAGGTCTCATCAAAGTCTATTCCTTCTTGTTGGTTATACCCTTGAGCAACGAGTCTAGCCTTGTTCCTAGACACTACTCCGTTTGCATCTAATTTGTTTTATAAACCCATTTGGTTCCTATTATGGTTTGATTACTAGGTGGAGGGACAAGTGTCCAAACATCATTAGAAACAAATTGATTTAATTCTTCTTGCATAGCCATTACCCAACTTTCATCTTTTATGGCTTCTTGTGTATTCTTAGGTTCTATGGTTGAAACAAAACAAAATAAGCTACTTTGGTTTTGAACTTGAGACCTTAATGTTCTTTCGTTTAGCTTTCCTATGACCTTATCTACGGGGTGATCTTTGGACTCTTTAATGTTTATGACTTCATCATTTAAAGGTTCTTCTTCTTCATTTATCTTTTTCTTTATTACTATAGCTTCACTTTCTACAATCTCGTCATCGACAAGAGGTGGAGAGGGTTTTGGTGGACTTTCATCAAATTTTATATTTAATGACTCTTCTACCTTCATTGTTTCTTTGTTTAATATGACGCAAGCTTTGCTATTTGGAGAGTAACCTAGAAAGATACCTTTGGTTGATTTAGGATCAAATTTTGTAAGGTAATCTTTAGTGTTAAGAATAAAACATTTGCTACCAAAGACTCTAAAGTGATCTAACGTAGGCTTTTGCCTCGAGTAACTCATATGGAGTTTTACCTAAGATTGGTCTAATTAAGACTCGATTGTAGTATGCATCTGAAGTATCAGCGGCATTGCACCAAAACTTTTGAGGTATGGATTGCTCATTAAGCATGGTGCGACTCATTTCTTGTAGGGTTCTTTTCTTTCTTTCAACTACCCCATTTGATTGTGGAGTCTGCCCGAGAAGTTGTGAGTAATACCATTAGCGTCACAAAAGCTCCAAATTGCACTTCATTATCGAATTCCCTACCATGATCCGTCCTAATAGACACTATAGGACTTCCTAGTTGTCTTTGGATTTTTTTGCTTAATATTTCAAAATAATTAAAGGTTTCCGTTTTGTTCTTTAATAATTTTGTCCATGTACCTAGAGTAATCATCCACTATGACCAAAGTGTAGTAGTTGCCTCCATAACTTTGGATAGCGGATGGACCAAATAAATCCATATGTAGTAATTCTAGACACTTAGTTGTAGACACCATGTTTTTAGCTTTATGACTAGAATGAGCTATTTTTCCTACATTACATGTTGCAATGTGAATCTAGCTCGACCATGTATTCAAGTCATTAATGTGATTAATCAATTGGCTTTCATGTTTTGGTATCCAACTAAAAATCTTAGATTCCAGCTATGTTTCCAAATGTAAAATGCTATGATTATGACCCATTGTGCATTATAAGTGAAATATCGATCCCAAATAAGTATAATGCCTAAATTGTTATTATTTTGACATTTGATAATTCTAGACATTTATGTCTATGATTTTTGCTTAGTGTCACCTATGATTTTTAGCTTTATGACTAGAGATTACTTTGTGATTAATCCTTGACATTTTACACAGTGATTACAAGCATCACAAAAGTGATGTTCATATTTTAACTTAGGTAGATCTCTTACTAGATCTTTGGATGATAGCGATTGAAGAAGTCGCATATTGGCATGACCCAATCTTTGATGCCATAAGGTCGAAGTATCATCCATAGAGGTAAGACATAGTTTGTCTTTAGGTTCATTACCGATTTTAATGACATAGACTCCATGTTTCCTAATTCCTCTTCCTATGGTTATGCCATTTTTAATATCTTACTACCGGTTTGGTAAAAGTACATTGCACTTTTATCACATATTTGTCCTATACTTAAGAGGTTAAAGTTTAGGTTTTCTACATCACACACATCGTTAATGGTTAGAGATTTGTTAGAAATCGTACCTTTACCGATGATTTTACTTTGCTATTTCCAAACACCACATTACCTCCATTGAAGGATTCATATGTGGAGAATAGATCTTTATTGCCGGTCATGTGCCTCGTGCACCCGCTATCCTTGACCCATTCATCGGGTCTAGGTCGACCTTTAAGCACACCTAAAACAATTAACTCAAAAGTTTGGTCCCCATTTGTTCATGGGTCCATTAGTGTTAAACATTCCATTCATGTTAGACATGTATGGATAAGATGAGTATGCATTCCATGGAGCAAAGTTTTGAAAAGGAAAACCATTTTGCATATTTGGGTTCCATCCCATTTGATGGTTACTTCTCGGGTAAACATTATTAGGTCTCCTAGATGGATTAGGTTTTGAAAAGGATGGAGCTTTGTTTCTTGCAAAAATAGGATTATATTTTGGAGGTGGTTGTCTAGTGGTGAAATGAGTTGGTTTCTTCCTATTAACGATAACAAACTCAGTTCTAGATGAAGAAGCTACATTATTACCCTTTGTTTGCTACAGTGAGACCGGATCCCTGTTTAACACTAGCCAGTTCCCTTTTTATGGGATCCGTGGGATCCGCCACAACATGGTGGTTTTCTAGTGCCTTAACAAATTGTGTTTCTTTATTTTCACTAGTTGATGGATCAAGTTGTTGAATACCTAAACCTTTTTGGTTGTTTACGGTTTTAACACTATCTAATATCATATCTAAAGTATTCGAATTCATTCTAGCAATTTTAGAATCTAGTTGATCAACTAGTGTTTGAAGTTGAACGCAAAGTTCACATTCACCACTTGCTATTTTACCCTTTTCTAGACGTTTTAATTTTGCTTTTAATTCTATGACTTCTTTATCTAAACGTTGGTTTTGACTCTTTAAAAGCTTGTTTTGTTAATTAGTTTTAAGCTAATATTGCATAGTTTGTCATATTCATTATGCAATGAGTCGTCATCTAGTGATGAGCTACTATAGTATTAGTGACATACCTCGTCATTTGCCATGAGACAAATTTCTTCGTCCTCCTCGTAGCTCATTCCCCATGTGCCGCTCACGAGCGCCTTTTGATCATCCCGTTTGGGACACTTACTAATAAAGTGGTTTGGGTCCCCACATTTAAAGTAAACCGATCATCCTTTGGCTTCTGTCCTCTTTGCTTTTCTAGAATCCTTTCTTGTCGTCATACGGTTGTTTGACGTATCTTCCCTTCCTTCTAAAGAACTTTTTAAAGTCCTTACCGTAGCATACTCGTTGTCACTATCGAAGAGGAGTTCTCTTCATCGCTTAAAGCCTTTTGGCTTTAAGGGCAAGAGATTTGTGTTTCTCTTTCACCTTTGAGGCTTCTGAGTCTTTAGCAAGGACAAGCTCGTAGACTTTTAAGTTGCCTATGAGTTCATCGAGGGTGAGGATTGTCAAATCTTTTGACTCTTCGATCGCCGTCACCTTGGATCTCCGCTTGGATGGAAGTGCCCTTAGATATCTCCTAACATGGTTACGGCTAGAAAAAGATTCATCAAGTGCTTGTAAAGATGTAATAATAGTATTAAAATTAGCAAATGAATGATCTATAGTTTTCTCATCCGATATTGAAAATTGTTCATATTGTTGAACAAATAAATCAATTTTATTATTTTTAACTTGTTGATTACCTTGATGAGTTACAACTAAAGAATTCCAAATTTCTTTAGAGGTTTTAAGCATAGAAATTCTTTTAAATTCCTTTTTGGGTAAAGCATTATATAAAACCATTTTTGCTTCACTTTTTTTAGAAAGCTTTTTCTTCATTTCATCATTTAGTTTATCATGAGGTATGTTAACTAAAATTCCTTTATCATCTTTTGAGGTAGCCTCAAAATCGCCTTCAACAATAATGTACCAAAGATCAATATCTTTAGATTTCACGTATGTTTCGAATCTATTTTTCCAATATATAAAACCATTAGTTTCAAGTAGTGGTGGTCGTTGCATAGATTGCCCTATAATTTTTGAACCCATAGTGATCGAAAAGTTTTTAAAATACAATTTTACTTTAAAACTTTTATAAACTTAGCTCTTGATGCCAATTGTGGAAAACTAGAAGGGGGTTGAATAGTTTTGCCGATTTTAAGTTAGTTTCAAAAACTTTAGATTCGATAATATGTGAGATCTTATGGATGTAGAGAAAGTATAGATCTAATGATAAAGCAAGTAAATAAAGTAAAGCAAAGGGATAGAAATGACACAACCGATTTATAGTGGTTCGGCTACAAGGACACCTTCCTTGCCCTACTCCACTCCCCGAGTCACCTACTCGAGAGTTCAAGCACTATGTCAACAAACTCCTTCACTTGGAAGAGAAGCCTTCACAGCGCGTTACTTACACTTTTCGGTACAAAGCTAATCTGAGTCCAGAGCACGGTGGACCAAACCAACACGACTATTACACAACAAATATGTGAAATATCAAATACAAGATCTTCGCTACAGAAATCTTGTGGAGGAACAAATCAATCAAGGACCCCTTGCTTGGATGACTTGTAGAATGCTCATGATCTCGCCTTAGAGAAGGACCTATATGAGAATCACTAAAGAAAGAAAGAAGGAAGTACTCTCTAGATCAAGTGATCTTTTATTAGAAGAGAATGAGAGTATATGAGAGAATTAGTAAGAAGAGGGGTGAGTTAGAATGAAGAAATGGCTCGCTATTTATAGGCAAATTTGCCACTATTCCCGGATCCCACGGATCCCTCCCACAAAGGATCCGTCTAGTGTAATCCTAGGGATCCGTGGGACGCTCCTCTTTGCCCATGGGTTTTTGGTTATGGGTCATGGATCATGGGTTATGGGTTGGTCCATGGGTATTCTTTAAGATTCAATGTATCTAATGAGTACATTGTATCTAGTCTTAATGGTATGGGTCAATACCATGGGTTATGGATATGATCCATGGGTTGTGATTTTACCCATCCTAATAAACTATTACAACAAATGATTAATTACAACATTTTTGTATTAAATGGCTATATGTAAATGCTTTACAAAAATAACATGTATCCTTATAATTGTACTTAAGATAACATTATATTTGTTATCAACAAAACACAAAGAGATCGCAAAATATTAATAAATGTTTTACGGTTTATTTGTATTATTATTGCAACTCATTCTCATAGTTAAAGCCTTATTCTTACACCTTTCCTTTCTACCATTTCACCATGAGAAGCTCTAGTGTCAATACGATCAACAAAAACCTCGAAAATTGCTTCGAGAGGGTTGTTGAAATATCTTCACGAATCATGACCGATTAAAGCCTCAAACACTAGAACTCCTCACAACCAACTCTACCAATCAAACCAATTCACAAAGGATTGTTCCTACAAGACAACCTTTGCCAAACACTACTATACCTCCTAAACCACACCCTACTTCCATTAAATCATCACCTCTAGTACCTAGAGCTATCTCTTTCACCACTCCACTCTCATCTCCACACCTTTACAACTTAGAGGACTTGCCACCTAGGTCATCTCATCCACCACCATTGCCAACATTTTCCTCAATTGATAAAATGGTGCAACAACAACCTCCTCACCAAAACTTTGATGTTGAAACAACACTAGCACCCGTATCTTTTTCTCCATCACCCTCAAATGGTACATTTTAGATTATGAGGAATCATCAAAATCAACAACCGGATCACATGGAAGTAGATACTTCTCTACCGCCACCATCAACACATATTCCACCACCTTCACCCTTAGTTGAACCACCTCCAACCTCATCAAATGTGCCTCCACAAATCCCTCAATCTTTTGTGGAACATCCACCTTCCTCATCAAATCTTCCACCTCAAACCGCTCCATTCCTACCACTACCGATCCCTAGCCATGGCAATGATTGCTTTCATTGTCAACATGTCGAAGGACTAGTCCATGAAGTACGTAACAAATTACTTTTCATGTTCTATCACCTTCTTGAACGTTTTGATGAGGTCAACAAATCTATTCGTCTTTAGAAATTAGGAATACAAGCACAATGGTGCTCTTCTCTAGTCTTAGGCAAAACTTAGAAACAATAGAAAATGTACTACATGTTTGTATCATTCTCTTAGTTTTAGAGATATGTGTATCATTTCTCATGTTTTATTGATGTTGTATGCTATATAGTTATGAGAATATGTTTTGTGTTAAAATTCATAACTCATTTGGATGTTAACATCACTTTTTACATCTACGTTCCTGTGAGGGATCCCTCAATTTTTCCTAGACGGATCCCTCACAGGAAGGATCCGTGGGATTCTTGCAACAGAAGCATAGTTCCTTACTAATATGAATCTCATTTGCAGGAAATTATGCACCATATACTCGTTTTCTAACCTTTGTTTTGTAGATTTTCAAAAATCACATGAAGACTTTGACACCCTCAACAAGGGGGAGATTTTCGTCAAAGAAAAGCATTGCAAAAACGCTTGCAATACATTCACTTAGTTTTTCTATACTACTTTATGTCCTCCTCAAAAGGGATCACTCGTCAAAGGGGAGCATTTCGTCACAAGACAAAACTAGTGAAAAAATAATTGCAACACACTCGTTTTGCTTTCCTAATTACTTGATGCCCTCAACAAAGGGGAGTATTCGTCAAGGGGGAGCTAAGACGAGAATATTTCTCATCTTACTCTTCACTTTTCATTTTGTTACTTTTCGCAAATTTTTCTCAAAGCAATGTGTTAGTTTCTTTTCGACGCTCTTTTTGTTTCGACAAAAAGGGCGAGAAGAGAGTAAAAAATTCAATTCAAATTTTTACGAATTTTATTTTTCTTCTTAAAATAATCTTATGTTTTGTCATCAACAAAAAGGGGGAGATTGTTAATACAAATAAACCATAAATACGTTTATTTATATTTTACGATCTTCTAATGTTTTGTCGATAACAAACATAAAATCATTTTAACGAAACAAATAAAATACGTAAAAGGTTTGAGCTAATAGTTTACTAACACACTTTTACTAAACATATTAAAACCATATCAAAACATGTTTAGTAAATAAGTTATATAAAACCAAAGACATTTTTTATATAAACACTAAACAAGTAATATTGTTTACATCTTATAGAAATGCATATGTATAACAACTAGTGTTTACATAACATAGACATGTATATATATACTTAGTATATATATTGTAATGGGTAAAAACCAAAGTCCATGACCCATGAGCCATGATCCATTGACTAGGTACAATGAATGTTGTTGGGTAAAAACTAAAGTCCATAACCCATACCCATGGAGCATGATCCATAACCCATGACCCATTGCATGACATCATGCATGAAGTCATGTTGGGTATTCTCCATGATCCATGACCCAAAGTCCATGACCCAAAGTCCATGACCCAAGATCCATAACCCAATGACTAGGTACATTGCATCTTGTTGGGTATCCATAATCCATTACCCATAACCCATGGTTCATAACCCATAACCCATAACCCGGTTTGCAACCCAAAATCCGGACTAAACTGACCCAGTAGCCGGATCCCTGGTTTTGCACTAGCCGGATCCCTCTGGGGAGGGATCCGTGGGACAGTAGACAAGTTTTTGACTATAAATAGTGAGCCATTTCTCTCTTGCCCACTACCACTTAACATATGCTTTCTCCCAGTATTCTAACATCTCTAACCTTTGATCCAAAGGATCATTCTATGTAGTTTTATGTTTGTGTGATTCTCTAGGTTCCTCTTAAAGGCAAGATCACCACCTCTTGAAGACGTGGAAGCTCAAGGTCATGAGTTGCTAAGCTTCGTCATCATCAAGACCACCGAAGTGTATCTTGTTGATAGTTCTTTCCCCCCTCCATAGAAGTGTTGTGTTGAAGGCATTAGTGAAAGGTTCCGAAGGGTCATGTCGAAGGCATTGGTGAAAGATGCCAAGGGTGTACATTCGATATGGTGCATCGATGTACAAGATAGATAGTTTGGGTTAAAGGATATTGATATCCTTCTAGTGTTCTAACAAGGAGTGTGTCTCCTTTGGGTTAGTTGTGTTGTGGTATAGTGTTGGGTAGTAGTTCCTCCTTTGTAATGGAACTCGATATCTAGCCTTGTACCGGATAAAGTGTAGGCGACGTTGTGATAGGTGTGGTTCTACCTCGGGGAAAAACTCGGTGTCTAGCCTAGTACCGGATAAGAGTAGGCGACGTTGTGAAAGCTTCACCGCCACATTAAGGAGCTTGTGTTGTGTAGTGCTTACGAAATCTCGAGTGGGGTACTCGAGGAGTGGATTAGGGAAAGGAAGGTGTCCTTGTAGCCGAACCACTATAAATACTCGTGTTGTGGTTTTGTGTTATTTTACTCTTTATCTTTACATTACTTACTTATATGTTTATCTATCATTATCCAGTACACACATTAAATAGATTAACATAAGTCGATCTAAATACTTTAAAACTAAGTTTTAATCAGTAAAACTATTCAACCCCCCCCCCCTTCTAATTTTCCACAGTTTTTATTTAGTAGATATGGCCATCACCAATATAACAATCACACATACTTAGACACCACCAGCCGCCAGAGGCAGTGGTGGTGGTTTTATAGAAATGGGAGGTGGGAGTGGGTTTGGTTTGATGAGGTTCTTTTGCATATCACCAACTCGGGTGTCCACTTTGGGACGACGTTCCATCCCTAACATGAGAGACCGGTCACACTTTTCTAGGCATGTCACTTCATGGAGATTGATGTTAATAGGAGGACCACGCTCTTCACAAAACTCACATTTGATCCATGTATCATCGTTTAGGCTTTGGGTTTTTTGGGGAGGCATTTTCTCTCTTGTGAATGTGACTTGAGTGAAATAATGGAGTGGGGTGGGGGTGTATTTGATTGATGATATAGATGGGGTAAATGAGGGGTGTTGGGCCACATCTGTATGCAAAAGTTAATATCTTTTGTTAATATGTAAAATGTCGATTATAATTTGAATTTGAAAAACCTATTTTGCTATATATGTTATGTATGGTGTGACGGAATATTATTCCTTCTATGTATTAGTGTAAAGGAATATTTCTACGAATATTCTTTTAATATTAGTTAATAATAATAATAATAATAATTATTATTATTATTATTATTATTATTATTATTATTATTATTATTATTGAGTTAAAAGTTTTGCCCATCATGTTAAAGAAGAAGAATATTAAAATATATATATAATAATTTTTTTTTTAAAAAGTAATTTTTCTTGTTTTGACTAAGTAACTCCCCATGCCCGGCCTTTTTATGAAAAGCTCGCTTACGAGCTCTCATATTTTATACATATAAATTACAATGGCTTTTGTTAGCAATAATTTAAAGACTTCATTTTTAGTGGCATAAATATCCTTTATAAACCTCCAAAATAATCATCATCAGAACCCCCAATCTATACATCCAATATTTGCATGAAACTAATCTCTACCATCAAATATCCTCATAACCGGATAAGTCCTCCTCCTACCAACAAAGTTCATAACCGAACTCACCAAATGAAACATCAATCAATTATTTTATCAAAACCTACTAGACTAGACTATTGTTAAACTAAGTGGTTTGTGTGTGTGTAAAATTGGGATATGGTTTCTATTTAGTAGATATGGCCATCACCAATATAACAAACATACATGCTTAGACACCACCAGCCGCCGGAGGAGGTGGTGGTGGTTTTTTAGAAATAGGAGGTGGGAGAGGGTTTGGTTTGATGAGGTTCTTTTGCATATCACCAACTCGGGTGTCCACCTTGGGACGACGCTCCATCCCTAACATGAGAGACCGATCACGATTTTCTAGGTATGTTACTTAATGGAGATTGAAATATTAGGAGGACCACCCTCTTCACAGAACTCACATTTGATCCATGTATCATAGTTTTGGCTTTGGGTTTTTTGGGGAGGCATTTTCTCTCTGGTGAAAGTGACATGAGTGAAATAATAGAGCGGGGGTGTATTTGATTGACGATATAGATGGGGTAGAAGCGGGGTGTGGGGCCACATCTGTATACATAGGTTAATATCTTTACTTAATATGTAAAATGTCAATTATAATTATAATTTGAAGAATGTTACATATGGTGTAAAGGAATATTATTCCTTCTATGTATTGGTGTGAATGAATATTCTTACGAATATTAACATGATTATTAAAAAATATAATAATTTTTAAAAAGTATTTTTTCTTGTTTTGACTAAATAACCCTTTGCCCGGGCTTTATATAAAAAGTTCGCTCACGAGATCTCAAATTTTATACATATAAATTACAATGGCTTTTGTTATTACTAATTTAAGGACTTCATTTTTACGCCAAACAATATGCATTATTGTTGAAATCTCGTTTAACCTGGTTCACAAAAAGGATACTAATAAACAATAATACATATTTAATATTTGTAGATAGAAATAATTATTATTTACTTTGTAAGTTGTAAAAAGAAACTTTGTAGTTTAGGGTAGAATTGTTAATTTTTGAATCCCAGATTCAGACCCTTATATTAGCGATATGTTAGATATTGCTATAACTAATGGCAGAAAGGCAGTTCAATTATTTTAACATCATTTTAGGACAACCACTTCCACCTAATAGAATAAGCGCAACACATAGAAGGCGAGTTTGGTCATACAATATCATTGACGCATATACAAGAAAACAAATTAAGCTAAAACATAATTAAAAATACATAGGAATGCTCTATTCATAAATGAGTTTGATGATTACGTAACTCCTATCACTACTAGCTACTACTTGAGCATCAAAAACTATCACTTGACGCTTCACTTGATCATATTAACAATGAACGCAAAAACTTCCTAAATGATTTAGTTGACATCCAAATCCTCTATAAACCTCCCAAATAATCATCATCAGAACCCTCAACCTATACATCCAATATCCCCATGAAACTAGTCTCTACCATCCAATATCCCCATAACCGAATAAGTCCTCCTACCAACAAATTTCATAACTGAACTCACCAAATCAAACATCAATCGATTATTTTAGCAAAACCTACCAGACTAAACTATTGTTAAATTAAGTGGGGGTGTATGTGTGTAAAATTGGGATATGGTTTTTATTTAGTAGATATGGCCATCACCAATATAACAAACACACACAAACACACAAACTTAGACAACACCAATCTTCGAAAGCGGTGGTGGTGGCGATTTTTTAGAAATGGGAGGTAGGAGAGGGTTTGGTTTGATGAGGTTCTTTTGAATATCACCAACTCGGTGTCCACTTTGGGACGACGCTCCATCCCTAACATGAGTGACTGGTCATGCTTTTTTGGGTATGTCACTTCATGGAGATTGATGATAGCAGGAAGACCACACTCTTCACAGAACTCACATTTGATCCATGTATCATAGTTTTGGCTTTGGGTTTTTTTTTGGGAGGCATTTTCTCTCTTAGTCACGTATGACGCTCATCTTAGTCGCAGCAAAAGCGGGTATTTGTTGGAAATTCCGGATCGAAGAAAAGGGAAGTAGACAATCGGGTGGTCGTACGAGCCAAACGTCATCTACGTCGCACTTGTCAGTCCACCTTTCAAAAATATTATGAATAGTAAATCCCTACCGCCACATGTTTTATCCACACCCATTGTATTTATATGATAACTAAAAATTTTAAGCATAGACCACCATTCATGAACATCATTTCATCTCACATAACAATAAACGATTTTATCTTAATAATTGTTATTATTAAAATTTGGCTCTAGCTATGAATATTTTACGACCCATAATATATTCTAACAAGAAAAAGAAAACGTACATGTGATGATTTTAACCCGCTAAATGAAAATATAAGATTAGATGTAATAGTGACCATATTTATCACCGCCAATCCAACTCCATATTAGTGTTTAACTGGTTCCTCATTCACCAAAAAACGATAGTGATAACTACCCATTCAAACACAAAAGTAAATTGTTGTTCTTTAAAATATCTTGACGTTTAACTAACTTAAAACAAAACAAAAACCAACTACGATCATTCGTTGTTTCTTTCTCTTTCATTTAGGGAGTCTGATGACCAAAAACAACTACTAACACGTGTGGAGGCGGTGATAGTGTAACGCTACGCATGATGAAAGGCAACCACACGTGAATTTTGTCTTTATTATGGCCAGATTAAAAGAAAAGTTACGACACATGTATGTTTTCTATTGCAATAAGTGGCTAATGAGATATGCTATGTCCACATAGCCTTTACAAAAGAAGATTTACACAATAATATGGCTATTACATTTAAGATAGTTACAAAACAGAATGAGAAAATATTTTAATAGACCCCTTCTAACAGGTTTTGTGTAACAAGTTTTTGGCTTGGATGATGATGAGCGACATCATGAGAGTCGTCAAGACCATCTCTACGGATTTTGCTTCCACATGATGCTTAATGCAATGGATTTTGTAAAGTCCATAGCAAACACATCACCAAAATTCATGTTTTTATAAACTACCAAATGTTGTTTTTATAAACTACCAAATGATTTTGTGTCTTTAGAAATTAGAACATAGTTCTTATTAAGATCGAGAAAGCTAAGAGAGGTATGCACTATCAAATTTGTAAATCCTCATTAGGAAAGATTAAGCACCTTAGACGAAATAAGATTCTGCTTGTAAAATTTGTTAGAACATAAAACGTGAAAGTCAAATATGTCGCATATACCCTCACCTTTTCACAGACACCACTTCGACAGACAACACAAAATGAATTCCAAGACAAAATTCCTTTAACAGGGGAAAACTTTAACAACTCGTATTCTCCAGTTCATTACTTGTCTATAAACTCAAAACTATCTACTTTGAATACTTGGAATTATACTTTTTCGTATAGCCGTAAGGTTAAATCGTGTAAACTGAAAAATGAAATTTAACGTAAACCGACACTAGACTAAGTTTAGTCTACATCAACACTAGTACTATGTGACTTTTACAAGCATGTTTTATAATTCATTGCATTTGTTGTTCAAGTTTTACGAAAAACGCATACGTTTTGCATTTAAGCTCATGCATGCATGCAATAACCAACCCATTCCACCACCTTTGTAATATATACACACTAGCACACTTATATTTACAAAAAAATCAAAATAACCCCACCCCCAATACTAAAACCAACCATACACAAGAGGGAAGGCCAACATATGCTCTTGACTTGGAAAACACCCATTTCTCTTCTCATGTATGACACATGTAGCTAGTAAACCTTTAAAGACCTCACCCTCTCGTCCCTCTCACTTTGGCCAGCCCCAAGCACACCTCAAAGGCCTCACCATTGTCATTTTTCTCTTCTAGGACACTAGTACCATGCAATTGTGAAAGAGGCTTTGAAAAATTCCATGTTTAGCACTATAAAAGGCCCCTCTTAATAACCATTTCACAGACACACAAAACACAAAACTCTTTAAATATTTCTCTAAATATTTCAGCTGGAAACACAAGGAACAAGGGTGTTCAAAGTTAGTTTAAGTATTTCAAGGGTTTTCAAGTATTTGGTTTAAGAGATTGGTAATTATAGTTAGGGTTTAGTGCTTGGAAACTAGGGTTTAGTTGTGTTTTTGGGTTGATTTTGTTCACTTGTTTATCCTCACTCACAAACAAAATTGTAAGCATCTAGAACTCATTTACTACTTCATTCTTATATAGAATTTCATGTCATTTTTATATCACCTATGTATGCTTATTTGTGTTGAAATTTGAGTTAAAGTTAGGTTGGAAAACACATATTCTGCCTAGAATTTTTAGTCGTGTTCATCACTATAGCAAAATATCTTAAACATTTTTCTGGGTCAAGCTAGTTTACACACACGTAAATATAGGTCTTAGGTAGTTCCTCATTGAATTTCTTAATTTTTTTAGTTGATTTGGTATTTTTAATAAATGATATACAATCAGTTTTCAAAACCCAGAACGAGCTGAGTTCCGTTTGTAATTTGTGAAAACGACCACATTAAACTCTAGATGAGTAAAAATGGTAAACATAATTATTGTAAAGGACACCTAGAACTAACCATAGCAAGTTGGATCGAGTCGTGAAATTAAGTAACGAATGAGATACGACCCCAAGAAGTCAGGTTATGTTTTATGATTTTGGACAACTTTGACATACTTGTGTTCTTGTGATTTTATAAAATAATTGGTGTAGAATCATGACAAGAGACTTACATTTTTTGAAATTATACTCAAAGATGAACCTAGGCTTTTGAATCAAGTGATTTCATTAGAAAACGAGTGAGATATAGCCCAACGAAGTCGGAAAAATCCTGAAAATGTATAACAGCATGTCCGGAAAGTAAAATGGTATAAACCGATATCTAAAACATGTTTTCAAAAATCAAGGCCATGAAATAATGAAAGTAGGCTTATTCACCTATTTAGAGGGTTTAACGGATAAAAACGAGTTTAAAACGAAGTAGATACGTTCAACTGAAGTCGGGGTTAATTTAATAATTAACACAACTTCATTTTTTAGGGGTTTTAAGTGTTAAAAACGCGTTTTGACTATTTTTATAGACTTTCGACTCACGTAACTTTATAAGACCTCACTATGAGTATATAAGGGTGATAAAACTTCATAAAACTCATATGTTGATGCGTGAGTTCGGGGTCGAAAGACTTCCTTTTCAACGAGCAAGCTTTACAACCCACTAGGTAGTGTACCTAATCGTTGCAGTGTAGTATGGGCAATCACAGGGGTTGATCGTTCTCTAGGGGAATAGAGGTGCAAGTAAAGATGTATGACAAGAATGTGAGGTTGAGGGTGATTCTTATTTAGCATTTTATGTTTTTTTGAAAACAAGTAAAATCTCGGGGTATAGGAGTGGGGGTGGTACTTCTACCAATTTTAACTACTAATAATTTAAACTAAAACTAATGAAAAGGATAAAAGCTATGGATTGATTGGTGTGTTCTTATGATAATTAAAAGCGTGTTAACTTAGATGTTCTTACTCCGTAGTTATCTCTTATTGGTCGGTTGAATTGTCACATTTTATTCTAACTGGTGCGTTGTATTCCGTGTTAGTCATAGGGGGTGCCTAATTCCCTAGTTTTATGAATCGTAACTCTCTTCTAGACTATCCAGGATCGCAAAGTACCGTAGTATCTCCCCCGAATACTCTATTATCATAAAGCTACAACTGACTCAATAAACACAACGATGGCTCAAGTGCACTCTCAAGCTTTGTGCTATTTTGGACGTTCAAGCTCGCAACAATTAAAGAAGAAGCCAGTTTTCCTTACTCTAGCGTCTACCAATTAAAACAAGAGATAACATAACAATAATCAACAAGTAGGTTTCATGGATCTAAGCAAACACAATAGTAATTTAGCTACTCATGATAGATAAGCATGCACACACACAAACAATTGAACATAGGATAAACATGGTGATATAATGGAATATCAAACTTATCTTTGAGTGTAAAGAAGGGTTTGGAACCCTAAAATACTGCCCAAGTTGGACTATGAACGAACTAGGGTTTGCTCTCCAAAGTATTACACTTTAAATGCAGAAAAATCGAAGTATATATATATAGATTTACAAATGCGACGGCGTCGACTTTTGATGGTGACGCCGTCTGGTCGCCGTCATTAGGGTTTCGTTTGGGCCAAGTCATCGTTGGGACGGCGTCATGTAAGGAAGTGTGATGCCGTCGGGCTTCATAAAGGACGTCGTCTTGAATTGAGTCTTGGTCGTCTGGAGTAAAATAAAGGGAGACACCCTCCAGAAATAAGGCGTGACGCCGTTATGTTGTAGAACCAAAATCAGGTTGAGCCGTTGCTTGAAAATTTATTAGAAAACCTTCTTAGCGACGGTGTCGCCCTTTGGGTCGGGACGCCGTCAGGTGCAGAAATCAGCCTTGTTTCTTGATTTTGTCGTTTTCTTCATGTTTTCACTCCTTTTTGTCCAAAAGTGCTTGATTCCAGCATTTTGCTTCCAAAAGACCTAAAATGTGAAAATGAACGATTTTAAGTAGTAACTGATATAAAATATATCGATTTAGGGCTTAAATGACCCCTTAAAAACATATATTCTAAATTCTTATCATATGCATTTAGTACATGTTGCATTTTCCCTAAAACAACTTATTTATCTAGGTCGCGTGTAGGATACTTGTCGTTATACTCACATATTACTTTCCCGATTCACTACTTACTCAAGGTGAGTTTCATAGCCCCACTTTTACTTGTTTTACTACTCGTTTTTAATTACCTTGGGGTGAGAATACATGCTCGTTTACTTAAATACATTACTCGTTTTACTTAAATATATGGTCGTTTACCTAAACATATTACTCGTTTCACTTATGAGTACTTAAACATTTACGGATTGCCTAAGTTACCACATTGCCATGAAGTCCCCACTATCATGAACTATTAATTACTTGTAAGAACGAATATTGTTAATAGATCTATTGGGTTGACACCCCCGTCCGAGTAAGTAGTGTTTACTTTAGGGGTGTGACATTGGTGGTTTTCCTTGACCGCAAGGTAAGGAAATTAGTATTCTACTAGGACTTCTCCACATAAAATGTATGCTACCCTATTAAAACAAGTGTCAAGATATGATGAAAGATACTTCTACATATTCACCAAATGATTTAGTTAGTATGATTATTTTTTCTTGCAAAGACATAATTACTTACTGAGTTGTTTAGGAAATACATTAAGTTTTCTTGTGAAATCATTATTATGAATTAAGCAATTAACTTGAAATTTATAATTGAGGCCAAGAGTCTCAACTCTTAATTACTTTAGTTGAATATGTTTAGGTTTTGTTGTAAAGACACAAACATAAAGCCTTTTATTGTTGAAATACTTGTAACGTAAGGTAAGACTTTAGCTTGTTATGTCTTCTTGTTAAGACATGTACATGAAGTCCTTGAGTTGATCAATGAATTATAACGTATAATAAGATATTAAATGTTTATGTCTTCATGTAAGGACACACATATAAAGCAAGTGAGTTGGTCAACGACTTATAATATCTAGTATGCAATAAGCTTGAAAATACTATGTTGCCATTTGGTTTGACCTTGCAATTAACAACTAGGTTTCATGCAATCCTAAGTAAATACTAATTGGTTTAGCCTAGTATAGTTGTAACACCCCCAAATTTACAGAACTCAGTGGAAGATAATCAGGGGTATTTCTCATTGGTATAAAGTACAAGTCATAGAAAATGACCGTTAAAAAAAGACGTTTTGAAAGTATTTCACATTCAATACATTAAAATATTAGAGATTTCAAAAAGCTTCCAACAGTTTTTCATAAAACTCAATGTTTTCAAAAGATTAAAAATGCTTTAAACATAACATAAATTTTAAAAGATAGTCTATTCGAATGTGAAAATATGTCAAATCTTCAAAATATATCTGTGCGACTCCATCCAAGACCTTCATACCTTAAAACCTAAGATAAAACATGCTAAAAAGTCAACAATAAAGTTGAGTGAATTCATAGAGTTTAATAAGTAATAAGTAGAACACAAGCATTGTTCATCGTTTGACATTACAACACATACAAGTCAGGAAATATAATTACGGCATCGAGCTCATGACACCGAACGTTAACAAATAATATAATAATGCCTATTGAAGGTACAATTGCCATTTACCTTAATTCTCAATATTATATGTCCGTTCGACATGTACTCAAGTGAGTGCGACTCACCCAGACAGGGTTCGTTAAACCCAATAGATCTATTCATAATACAAGCGTTTACCAAGTACGTAGTTAACGGTTAATGAAATTAGGGGCTTTTCAGGCAAAAGGTACTCAATGTTTATAATTCATGTAGTTGGGTCAAGCATACCCAAAAATCAACTGTGTTCAATTTGTAAAACTAGCATGTATCTCCCTCGCGGGGTTTTATAAAACAATTAACTAAGTAAATGCGAGGCTATAAACTCACCTTAGGCAACGAGATCAAAGAACGCGAATAAAACCAACCAAAGAACCGAAGCGATCTAGAAACGACCTATAACAAATAACATGTCTAAGTGTATGCTAAAAAAAATAAAAATGAATGCATATTATTATACTTGATTAATACAGCTAAGACACTGCACAAAGGTTTACATAAGTCAAAAAGTCAAGTTTTCTAAAAATGGCAAGTTTTCGGGTTGTTTACACATCTCATTTCCTTAGTTTTATTAGTGACTGAAAATTTTACCCGCCTTCCAAATTTTACTACATGCAAACCGTAAATGATAAAATCAAGTACTTTATATCCATGGCTTCCAATAAGAGTCTAGTTTACTGTAAAAATAAGTTTACCCAATATTTTCCTTATCTAATAACTTTCTATAAATTTATACTCCATGTCTGTCTTTAAAGAAAATATGACTGATTTTTGCGACTCACCAAAACGGACGTTGTTTGAAATCTATAGAGGCTATTAAGGTGGGGCCAATTTCAAGTGGTAACCCTAAGTGTCCTCTACATGTGTCATGTTTTGTTTTTCAAAAGTTAGTGCAAATATTTTGATTTCTGCCCCGTTTTCTAATAGTAGGCCGAATCTGACCTTTCCCGCCAATAAATTCATAATTAAATCATCGTAAATCCTCTAGAGCCGGGGGTTTTTTGTAATTGTAGCTGAGACATAGCGAGGTCTACATATTTGTTTCTAACCATAAAAACCCAAGTATCAATTTTGTATTCCCAGATTAACACAGCCTTAAAAAAAAAATCAGGTTCACAATCAACCTAGACCTATAAATAATCCATTCCAAACTCAATCACCTTAAGCCAATGCCTCTAATGAATAAAGTATAGTGTGTACATGATATGTAAGGTTCATTTTGCAGAACCAAAATCAATTTCCCATTAAGAAATAAAAACCCAAATGCATGTATCAAAAATCAAGGAAACGAATGACATTAAACTTACTAGTGATTATAAACAAAATTACCTTTTAAAACTTGATTAAAGTTGAACCATCAAGCACCCAAGCTAACAAAATCATTCTCTTCTAATCTTGAAAATATGATTACTCACTTGATTAAACCAAGCCCTAATCAAGTCTTGAAGAAAACTACCAAGAAAGAGATCAAATCTTCAAACCAAGACACCAAACTTTACAAGGACCATGTACAAGATGATGTAGTGTGGAATATTAGGATGAAAAGGATGTGAGATGATGGTGGTGGTGTGGTGATTTTGGCAGCCCACAAAAGAGAGGGAGAATATGGATATTTTTTTTATTTCTTTGAGATTTGCATGTAGGTGAAATAATGATAAGTGTTTTCTTGAAAATGAAAAAAAAAATAAAAAAAAATTAAGAGAAGTGTGTATGTGTGTCTATAGGTGGCCGGTCATGTGTGTGTGTGGTGGGGGGGGGGGGGTCTTGGGTATATTTTATAATTTTTTAATGTACTCGGAGCATATAATTAAGTGTAAGATGTGATGATAAGGTTAAAAAGGTAAAAGGTTTAAGGTTACATGCGAATTTTTAGCAAAATTTGACGTAAACGCGAAAAAAAAAACGAAACTTTTTAAAATAGCAATTCTTGAATCTTAGAAGTATATGATGAGAACATTAAATTACCAAGGACACGTAGAAGGGTAAAAATACTAAACAGGGCTCCAGAAAAAATAGAAAAAATAGAAATAGAATAATATTTAGATATTGACCTTGAAAATACGAGATGCCAAAGCCTTCTTCCTTAAGAGAGCTCCGTCCCGGATTCGCCTTATACGTAATAGAAATGAGAAATAAACAAAAGTACGGTAACATGACGAATCGACCTATTAGATAAAGCTTATCTTAAAAGTATGACACGCGAAAATAACAAATAACAAATTAGTTTTTCCTAAGGATGGTTACACCAACGTGACACGTTGATAAAAGATTTATATTTCCAGCTTTAGTTTGGTGGTTGGTTAAATAAAATAAAACCGAAAAATAATATCAAGTATGTAGTATATACGCCTTATACATTACTTATGAAAAATAAGAGAAAATATAACACATAACATGTATTATACAAAAAGAATGAGCAAATAAAAGAAATTAAGGTGTATAATACATCACATGTATTATATAAGAAAGAAATCAAGAAAATAAATAAATGAATAAACAATAGAATTCGACACATTTTCGGAAACCTCAAAATAAAGAAAAGAAAGCTTCTTATAAAAGAAAACATACATTTAAAGCATTCCAAATGACTTATAAGAAATTCTAAGATATTTTTATAAATTTTAGGATTTTTCATCTTTTTGTCGGAATTTAAGAAAATAGATTTTTTGTGAAAAATTAACAAAGTATAGAAATTTTAGAAAATTTTGGCATGACCCGTTCGTTTATCGGGTGTTTCCATATTTTACAAAACCTCTATTAAACAATATAAGATGATCAGACAAAACTACTATAATCCGATATGACAAAATAATACAATAACGGACCCGAGACGCCCCTTTTTGGATCATCACATCCAAAAGTGAACTATAATCAAATACGGCTAATCCATAATCTAAAGATAACAAATAATATGGTTTATAAAACAATGCATGCTAATTAATAAACAATAATAAAATTTTCCGGAAAAATGACACTTAAAGGATATATACTATTTTCGGGAAAATAATCAACTTTGAATCATTTCCAGAAAATAAACAACTTAAAAAATTTCGGAAAAATAAACCGTTTATCTAGTTCGGAGCCATTGGCAACAAAGAGCGCGGCTCATCATAACTACGGCGTATTATAAGTCCACTTGTTACGAATATACGATCACATTTGCTAAACAATAAGTTCAAAGTCGTTAGCCTACGACTCGGCTCATCGTAACCGAAAGCTACAATTTAATCCATAAGTAACCACAAGTCCAAAAATAGTTATCCGGTTTGTTAAAAAAATATATATATATATATATTTACAAAATGCTGTTAAAATCTAAATTCTGTTAAAAAAATATAAGTTATTCATCAGCATGTATATATTTAGAAATTGATGTTAAAATTTAATTTTGTTTAAAAAAAATATATAAATTCTGTTAAAATCTGTTAAAATATAATGTAAAAAAAAATATAAATATGTTAAAATCTGTTGAAAATGAAAAAAAAAAAAAGTGTGTTTGTGTCTATAGGTGGCCGGCCATGGGGGGTCTTGGGTATATTTCATAATTTTTTTTAATGTATATAATTAAGTGTAAGATATGATGGTAAGGTTAAAAAGGTAAAAGGTTTAAGGTTAAACGCGAACTTTTAGCAAAATTTGACGTAAACGCGAAACAAAACAAAAAATGTTAAAATAGGAATTCTTGAATCTTAGAAGTATATGATGAGAATATTAAATTACCAAAGACACGTAGACGAATAAAAATCCTAAACGCGGCTCAAGTATAGCTAGGAACGCGAAAATAGCTAAATTGGTTAAAAAGTGAGAATGAAATTTTTTACTCTAGCAAAAATAGAAATAGAATAATGTTTAGATATTAACCTTGAAAATACGAAATGTCAGAGTCATGAAATAACAAGCAATAGAAGTAATCAAACAAGAATAATGAATCATAATTGAATGATTAATAATAGAACTTTTCTCTTAAATACATAAGGTCTTCAATAGCTGAAAAGGCCTTGGAAACTAGTAAAAAACAATTAGGGCATGGACTCTAAAGTTACACACCAAATAATGGAACATGCGTCTATATATATACTTTTATTACTTGTTACGACGTCACTTGCAAGTTGTGACGCCGTCAGCCCGCCACCAGTTAGGGTTTCTCGATATCCAGCGCCATAATGTGACAACGCCAGGTAAGGATAGTGACGTCGTTAGGATACTTGTGACGCCATCAGAGATGGGCATCAGACTCTCGTCATGGTTACAAACAGGTTGAAGCCATCAAGATGGGCGTCAGACTCTCGTCCTGGTCACAATGAGGCTGTCCACGTCACAGCTCTTAAGTTTGTCCCTTTTTTTTCTTCGTTCAAATGAGGCCAAAAGTTGCACATAATCATCAATTTCTCTTCCAGGTACCTAAAACTCCAAATAGAATGATTTAGGGCAATATATGATCAAAAGTACATTAGTTTAGAGGCTAAATGACCCTTAAAAATGTATGATTTTACACCTCATCATTTCATCAAGTGTAGATTGTGCAACATCTATATCAACATTCATTTCAATAAGTAAAGTTTCTTTAAACATTCTTTTACCTTTGAAACAACCTTTTGTATTGTTGGTCAACTGTCTAAGATTTTCCTCATATAAATTTATGATTTGTTTTTCGTATACATGTTTGCCTTTAATTGAAGTACTTACAGATTTAGGCCTAGGTGGTGACTGAAAGTATGGTGTATCAGCTACTTCATGTGCCCATGCTAGAACCTCTCATTCGACAAATGTCCATCTGTTGGTTTTATGGACAACAAATTAATAGACGTGTGTTAGGATCGAACTCGAGACTACGGGATTGCACACTTTGCGTATGAGAATTAAAGTTAATAATTAAATGTAATAGTTATATTTATTTATTAATTAAATGAAATAACATAATGGACGTTAAGTAATTAATGTAATGGACTAACGGGCGTTAAAGGTATTTGGAAAAGGACTAGATTGCAAAGTTTGGAAGTTTCCGGAATCCCTTGGGGATACACCTAACTGATCGACCAAAGGAAAAAGGAAACAAAAGCCAAACTTGTTCACCAAGTTAGTTGGGTATATATACAAGGCTTAGGGTCTTGATTTTGCATCTCTTGTACTCATTAAGCTAAACCTAAAAATTTGTTTGTGTGTGTTTTGCTTAAAACGATCGTCCACCTCCTTGTGGGTGTCGATCATCAACTTTTTCCAACTCAAGTTATTTGGTTTGATTAAAACTAGCATTACTTTAATTTGTTATAGTACGTGTGTACAAGAACATGGTACAATCACACTATTGATTGTATCTTGGATTGAATTACAAAACGGTAAGGGGTAATTCTTATAATCCTATAAACCCTAATTAGGGTTCATCCTAATTGCTAGTTTGTGGATTTGATTCTTGTTCGGCTAGAATCAAGTAAGGTACGCATACTTTATTCTCTAGTTAATTAATTATTCATTATATGTTCTTATACGCTTCCGCACTTACTTTGATGTTTATTGTTTATATTTATGATTAGTCATGTTATATAATTCCAACAATGGCATCACGAGTCATTGGTTTTAATGAGTAATTAATTACTAAACACGTAAAAAACGGATATTGTATTGTGTTTGATATGATTTATTCTAGGGTTTTGGTTATGATTATATAAACCCTAATTTTAGGGTTAGGGCTTTTGCCCTAATTTGGTTTTAAAAAAATCTTTATGGATCGAAATTTTTTTTTGGTGGAAACCCTAAATTTTTTTAGTCGATTTCCTTAAATTTTTTTTAGGGTTTATATTAATTGTTATGTTATATATATCGAAACCTAGATTTAATATATTTGTTACGTGATAAATTCATGAATAAAGTGTTATGTGACATGGAATTGTATGCGATCTTGTGACAACGTGAATAATTGTTATGTTATATCCATGATGATACATGCATGTTCGTCATGGATGGTTGCTTGAATATTTAATTGTTAAGATTGGTTATGCAATATTAATTGTTAAGTTTTATACACATGTATATTTATGATAAATCTTGAATTGGGAAAACTCCAATTATATACATTAATGAATCAATTATGTGCAATTTGGTATATCATTAATTATGTGTTTACTAATCGATTCGTCGATGTATGTGGCTCACTCTCAATTGAGAGAGTGAAAGCCCTAATTAATATATAAATTAATTTAACCTAGACATTGATTATTAATAGGGTTTTATCGAATAAGTTGCATGTGGCTACTTGTTTACACGTATAAATTGTTTATTATGTGCGCATTGTTTTTTAGTAGTTTATTTTTATTTGTTACTTGTTTGTTTATTATGTTAGACAGTTTTAAGCAAAGGGTAATTTTGAATAGAAAAATAATTCGGACTAAACAATGGCGAAATTTGATTTGTTTTGGAAGAGTTAAGTTTTCAATAGTTTAATTGATTGGTGACTTTGGTACAAATGGTCTGAACGGCTCACCCACTAGAATGAACTATAAAGGGGTTAATAAAGAAGTGCGCACAGCCACACTGAAAGGATGTCTAAGGTTATGCTTTGCGCTTACCCGTCCCTCGCTGCCCCTGTAAGTTCGAATGGAGCTACTTAGTAAGCCATAAAATGTGCAAACTCATCTTAAGGGCGAATTAGTTTTAATTCCATGCGCCACTTCGGTGGTAATTACCCGAAACACTAAGTGTTTACACTTATGCAAAAGTACGGTATAATGGATGATAATTAACGCTAAATTCCTTGATTGGTGAACCCAATACCTCAATCAAAACTTTGATAATTTGATCTTTATGAATTGGTAATAACAAGTTTTTTTATTAAAATTATGTTACAAGATGAATGCATGACATCTTTGTACATATTTGATTTGACCACATAAAATCAAAACTACTACCCTTTTAAATTAAGTTATATGCCATCTAATTAAAAGGAACACTTGAAGTTGCAATTTATGTCATGAGAGTACTTGGCTAGATTGTAATGGAGAGGTAAATCTCTATGTAAAGTGAGACCTTACATGGACATATTTGCAGTTCTTTAAGTTAGACACTTAAGTTGAGTAGGAAGTGAGACTTGGACTCAATGGCATAAGATGGGATGAAACATGTTTATATTTGCAATAGCGTTGGAAAATATAAATCCCATAATGATCTAGGAATTGGAAATTGTTTGCCAATTATTGTTCGACAGATTACCCTATTATGTGCTTTCGTTACTAGCAGATCAACTGATGTAATGGAACTACGATAATTTGGATCCTAGTTTTCTAGAAAATTCTATGGTTATATGAATATTACCTTGGGTATTTTATTTTCTTGAAAAGTTTAATTATCGAAAATACTAAAATTGAATTTTGCTAATTCTTTAAATGTATTAATGCAACATTAAACCGTAAACGAATGTTATTCCTGTATTGGTAAATTGATCTACACCTGTAAGGGTTTTTGGTAGAGTCAACTTTGCTAAAAGGATAAACCTAGTCCTCTTTATATATAAGAAAGAGTGAGATTCAATCCTATTCCTTTTCATGAATGAAGAAAGGTATGATAGGACAATTAGAATTGTCTAAATTCTAAATTCATAACTCGTAAGCATTTTTAATAGTTAAGAAAATTGCATATTTTCTGAGTTATTAAATTAGAAGCTAGGCTAATTACTGTATAATTGGTAAAAGACAAACTAGCATATTTTATCTAGTTGTTTTATTTTGACCATTTAAAAGTACTACTTACAATTGTTGGAATAGTAGAACTATTAAGAAATAAATTGCATGCCCAATTTTTCAAGTTAATAGCATTGATGGATAGTTCATCATCTACGTAGTAGAATACACTCTTTTAGTACATAAGTAATTGTTATGTATGGACTTTATCAAAAGTGTAGGGAAGTAAATAGAACACTATTTTCTTTCATTGGTTAATGAAACACTTGCAATGTTGTCAAATCCAGTGGGAGTATTTTGTTCTTATTACTGAATAAGGAATTAATGTAATGATCTCTTATTCAGTGGGAGTTACAAGCTTTGTCATCTTGGTAGTAACCCAGATTATCTCTAGAATGTCTTAAGATAATTACTTTCCACTTGTAGACACTTATGTTTTCAAGGATAGTCATGTACGTTTCCTTATTAGACAATGAAGTGGTTCTACATCTACTAGTTATGCTAATATCAATGACACAATCATATTAGTCACATAAACAAACATATGTCGTGTTGTTTATCTGCTACATGATGTTGTTCCATGCACAAGTGGGAGAAATCTATATTGTGTGCAAGGTACAACATATAGGTATATGATTTAATGGATTCTCTTGACTGCAAGGTAAGAGATTAACGTTCTAATATAACTTGTACATATCTAATTCAAGAAACACTTGGTGTTGCAATTTACGTCATGTGAGAACTTGGCGAGATTACAACAACAAAGTAAATCTCTATGTGAAGTCAGACCTTGCATGGACATATTTGCAGTTTCTTAATTAGACAAGTATTTAGAATATGTGTCAAGATGATAGATATAAGACTACTTCAAATTAAATATTTATGTATTATTAGAATGACATAAATAAATGAAGTAATCTAATACTACTTCAATTTGTATATTTATGAATTTTTGGAATGACATAAATAAATGAATAAATAATGTAATTCTACATTATTGTGAAGTATATAAATTAACTTGAAATTACTATTGAAACCAAGAGTTGTGTTCATAATTACTTTAGTTAAACATGTTTATGATTCATTGTAAAGACATAAACATAAAGTCTTTTAAGACTTATAATAAAGTAAGACGTTAACTTGTTATGTTTTTAATTAAGACATATACAACAAGTCATTGAGTTGATCAATGATTTACAACGTATAATGGGATTATAACTGTTTATGTTTTCTTGATGAGACATGGATATGAAGTGACTTGGTTAATAAGTACTTGTGTTATAAAGCATGCAATTGGCTTGAAAAGTCTATTATACCATTAAGTTGACTTAGTTGGTAAATAGGTAAGCCAAAAGGAATATGTTTATCTTATATATTGTTAGATTGTCTTACAATATTAATTCTAATGAATACCACAAGTTGATGGTATGTTCAGTTAGGAGAATCAAAGTATATTTGATTTGTTTGATTCAAGATAACCATAACTTCTTTCTTAAAAAGTAACAAGGTTAGAAAATTGAGTATGGATTAAATATACTCAATATGACTCCAACCTAGAAGATTGTTAAAACACCATTTCATTATGGAATGTGATGAATCACATTAAGTTTTAAATTGAAGATTCTGAATTTGTTAAACTACTTATGAATAGGTTATTAACAAAGTAAAGTCAGGAATTATCAATGTGTATTTGTAATGTCCCAAAAAGAGAACAATGTAGTTTTGCTCTAACTGCTAAGTATATATAGATAGTCTATATATTACAAAAAGCAAGTGGGAGTTTTTTGAAAGATAAAATTACAAGATACATAATCTTCTAAAACACACTAGTAAATATCATGATGAGGTTAGACATGTAAATCATAGACCTCATGATGATGGAATTTTCATTCATAGATCTGCAAAGATATTTCAGATATTTGACTTATAGCGAGAAATATGAGTTACAGGATTATAGTAAACCTGATAATCATTATGATGGATTACCAAATATTGAATTGGGTAAATTGCTCATACTATGAATGTTAAAGATGCTGTCCATAAAGATAATCAATTTTGGAAATTTGGTTTATTTTAATAGTTAGACTAGAGAATGGAAATGAGTTTCTTCAAAGAGATGGAAAACCCTAGTGGTTTGAATTTCTATGTAGAAATCATATGGACAAAAATTGTACACATATTTAATGCATGTTTTATGACAAGATTATTAATCATACTTAAGCAATTGATTATGATTGAATATTCTTTTCAAGACACATTAAATATATAAAGATGATAATGGTCATACTTGTTTTCATTAATATGAAATATGACAATGAAATATCAAAACTCTTTCTTGAGAAATTACTTGAGCGAGGACGGTAAGTAATTGAAAGATTTTTTGAATTCATATAATCTTTGGAAGTTTACGAAGTGCAATAATTCATGAATGGATAAATGCATGCATCTATGAAATTATTCTTATGTTTAATTATTAAATCATAGTTTCGATTTATAATTGAAATAAGATAAATTTTAAGTATTCCTGAAAGCTAGTGGGAGTATTATGTTAAGGTTTCTAAATCTTATATGTTGTATAACATATAGGAAGTAACATTCCTTGTAAGCTAAATGTTAAGTCTTAGATTGGAATGAAACTTCACATGTAAGATTTAAGAATTAAAGCATACAACCTTGGAATATATGTTTATTAATAAACATGTGCAGTAAAATAAATGATTCTAATAAAACATGATATATCATTTGTGAAATGGATAAATATCTTTTGACAAGATAGAACATGAATGAAGTCTAAGTTTGATCTGTAGATTCATCATGTACATCATGTTGTGTATTAAAATTGTTGTATCATTCTTGAATAAGAAGTGATTTGACAACATTGATATCTAACTAAAAGTTATTAGATAACTTGTGTAACGAATATTCTAAAAGAATTACATCCTCAGCCTGGAATTGCTCCTAGATTCTATGGATGAACAATATGTCAAATGTTGTGCAAATTGTCATCAGCTTTAAACTTGAAAGTTAGGAAAGCATCAAACATTACACAATAAGATATTAAAGTTTACGGAGTTTTAATTAGCATATTGTTGTTTGTATACAATGATGCTGGTTTAATTGAGATGACACTCAATACTAGTCATGGTAAGATTACATCCTTGTTAATGGCCATGTGAACTAGTAGTGCTACTAAAAGCACAGTTGCATTATACATTAAAAGAATAAGAATACTTTAAACTTTAAAATGTTTGAAAGTTTAAATTGTCGTAAATTGATGAAAGAGGATGTCACACACTTTATGAATTATTATGTGGATTGTTGCATGCACACATACAAGGACTTCATTAATTAAATTCTTAAAATAAGTATTCTCAAAATTACGATAGATCAAGTTGGTTGATTTATGCCTTGTCAACAAGTATGATTGTCATTACTTGAGGCATAATTCATCAACTGGAATTTTCATGCATTGATCTATTTGGTATTTGGATAAGGGATGTTAAACAATTGTTATAATAAATCAAATACTTGGTATGTTTGATTTTATAATATATTGTATCCTATATTTGCATGTTTAATCCGTGAGTAAATTTATTTATTCTAAATCGTCCGTTGTCAATTAATGATATGGGAGTATCATTAAACTAAGACAAATATGAGAGATATGGTAGAATATACTTGAAAGTATATTGATGAGAATGCATACCAATTTCAGATGATATTCAATTAATTGAATATAGGACTTATCCCAACTACATAATTTACTATGTGGATATTGTTATAAGTAAATTATGAATAGTTATCCTCAGACTTGAGATACCAGATAAGTGTCATGAATGTAGTGCACTTCTGTGGAACAACTTAACGCTATACGTAACTGGTAGTCATAAGGGTTGTTTCCTGAAGTGTTTCAAAGTTCATGGGTTATTCTTGTAGTCAAGATAGAATTTGTTCCTTCAAATTTATTTTGGAGTTTAATACTGATGGGCCCCTCGTAGGGTTGACAAGATGTTTGCATGGCCATGCCCAAAGTTCTCCCCTGAATATGTTCAGAAGATTTGGTAATCTTGTTCAATCACTAATAACGAGAAACAGAATGGTTGAATAAAGAATGACTTAATTCCATATCTTTATTTAACATGGTATTAGAAACAAAAGGATAATAATAATGAGAAATCATTAAAAGGTTTTCCAGGAGCCTTGCTCGAGTTGTACTAGAGGCATCGAAGTGTTGCTAGACGCTAACCGAATGTGATCACTCTATTAAGATATGTCCAAGTGGGAGCTGTTGGTTTTATGGACAATAAATTAATAGACGTGTGTTAGGATCGAACTCGAGACTACGGGATTGCACACTTTGCGTATGAGAATTAAAGTTAATAATTAAATGTAATAGTTATATTTATTTATTAATTAAATGAAATAACATAATGGACGTTAAGTAATTAATGTAATGGACTAACGGGCGTTAAAGGTATTTGGAAAAGGACTAGATTGCAAAGTTTGGAAGTTTCCGGAATCCCTTGGGGATACACCTAACCGATCGGCCAAAGGAAAAAGGAAACAAAAGCCAAACTTGTTCACCAAGTTAGTTGGGTATATATACAAGGCTTAGGGTCTTGATTTTGCATCTCCTGTACTCATTAAGCTAAACCTAAAAATTTGTTTGTGTGTGTTTTGCTTAAAACGATCGTCCACCTCCTTGTGGGTGTCGATCATCAACTTTTTCCAACTCAAGTTATTTGGTTTGATTAAAACTAGAATTACTTTAATTTGTTATAGTACGTGTGTACAAGAACGTGGTACAATCACACTATTGATTGTATCTTGGATTGAATTACAAAACGGTAAGGGGTAATTCTTATAATCCTATAAACCCTAATTAGGGTTCATCCTATTTGCTAGTTTGTGGATTTGATTCTTGTTCGGCTAGAATCAAGTAAGGTACGCATACTTTATTCTTTAGTTAATTAATTATTCATTATATGTTCCTATACGCTTTCGCACTTACTTTGATGTTTATTGTTTATATTTATGATTAGTCATGTTATATAATTCCAACACCATCATCATTAGTCCTTTTTTTTCATGAACCTTCCTTTTGGATGTCATTCCTCCCCAGACCTTTCTAGACAAAGATTGTCAAAGCAATAGGCTGCTACGTTTTGATGGATGTGAGCCATATGCAAGTTCACTTTTCCAGAGACTTCATAAACATCATACATTGTGCAAACATCATGATATCTTTTAATAATCTTCAGCCCTCCTTATACTGGTATCTTTGGTATGCACATAAATAACTTATACATGGTATTTTGAGTTTTTTTCTTTCAAAAACTCACATAATGCATAAAAATCGAGTCTTTCAGACTTAGGTACCCTCAAGTGGACATTAACTCCATCTTCGTACCTTAATGGCTCAAATATGAATACGACATCACTGTGAACCTCAAACGACAAAGTGTCGGGTACCGGAGGTTACATCCTAACTAAATTAACCAAAAATTACTAGTTAATCGTTATTTTCCAACAAAACCCTAAAAACTGTAATCAAAATGAAGAATAAAATCGGGATCAATAAAAGGAAGCAAATCATATTTAATTATAAAAAAACGTACCTTTTACACCGATAAATTTGATTAAATTAATGAAACAACAATCAATTTGAAATATTATTAGAAACTAGACGAGTACCCGCTCCTAGCGGCAACGGTTTCTAGCGTCAGATAATTAATGATTTGTGATATTGTTGTGAGTGTTTTGTGTATCGTTTAAAATATAACGTGAACCGATGAAAATGCAATTGCAAACGGTTGTACTATACGATAACTAAAGTCTAGACAAAATTCTTAACATCTATCAAACAACATATAAAAAATTTAATGAAAATGAAAGTAAACATTACATCAGTGATGAGATAAAAACTAACAACACACGTTACTTGTCGCGTAAAAACTAACAAGGATGGGATTAATGGTGTCGTTGTTAAGAAGAACGCACGTACCAAAATTAGCATGAATGTGATTAGCTCCAAAAAAAAAAAAAAAAAAAAGACTAATTTTAGCTATTTTGTAAAAGATTTGGGCACATTTAGCCTCATCTTTCTTTTGAAATGAGTGTATTTAGCCTATTGAAAAGTTAAATGTGCATTAACGGGCATATATTTTTTCTTAATTGTAAAACATTATAATCGTTAAGAAAAACTTATATAATATATATATAATATATATATATATATATATATATATATATATATATATATATATATATATATATATATATATATATATATATATATATATATATATATATATATATAATATATATATCGTATAATTTGTGTTAAAAAAAGTTTATTGGTTCTAAACGAAAAATAATAAAAGTTTGAAGATTTGGAGATTAAACATAATGTTTTGAAACCCGGTTCGACCCGGGTGGTTTAACCGGTTGAACCGTTCCAGTCGAAAAACGGGTCGAGTTAAACCGAGTCAACCCGACAGGTTGGGTCAAAACGAGTCAAATTAAACAGGGTCAACCCACTGGGTTTGAAACATCCCGGGTCAACCCGGTTTTCGATATGTATTAATAGTTTCAACTTTTCACTTTTTACTTTTTACTTTTTGATTTTTCCTTTATATATAGTATAGCAGGGTACCCGCGCGTTGCGGCGGCGGGTACCCTGTGACGATTAACCGGAGAAATAGATCTCGATGAGACCCGATTCACCAGTTTGTATCGGTTTCAACGGATCCTCTCTAGTTCGTTTTCGGATGGCTGTTATTGGTTAGCCGAACCGGTGGCGACACCGGTTCCCGGTTGAACCCGTTGGTCCGGTCCGATTTTCAAAAAACTATATGTACCATCAACTTGTTAGTTTGTATAAAGCTTTGTGTTTTTTTTATTAATTTGTATAATGTATATAATAACATGTACTTTTCATTTTAGGGTGTTTTAAAAATAACATTAATTAGTGTGTTTAATTATTTTATATTTATGATTATATTGTAGCTTGTTTAAATTGTACATTGTAAATTTTTATTGTACTTTTTAGTAAGGGTGTTTTAATTGGTTGTTTTTAATTTGGTAGATATGCTTTTAATTGGTTGTACAGTGTGAATAAATTATTGTACTTTTAAATAATGAGGTGTTTTAATAAGAGTATTAATTACACAATACATTTCTCTCACATTTAAATTTCAACTTTTCACTTTTAGTTTGACCGCTTTTCTATTATATGTAGTATATAGAAGGGTTTTTGGAGTGGGGTTCGGTCAATGCGAAAGTGAAAGAAGGGCGGTAGTGTGGTTGTAAGTGTGGGAATACTGTACACTTAGGTGTAAATAAATAAATAAATAAATAATCATTTTGTTTTAATAAACCGCAACCTGTTGGACATGTGAAAATTTGCACGCATTAAGGCTGCCCACAGTAGGGGGATTCAATCCCCCTACTTTTCCCTGCCACGTCAGCTTTCTCTCTCCAGCGACCTGCAGGCGATTAGGTGCCCCAGTAGGGGCGATTGGATATATATATATATATATATATATATATATATATATATATATTTTTTTTTTTTTTTTTTTTTTTTTTTTTTTTTAACAATTTTAACACAAAATAAAATTTCATTAATAATTAAAACGTTACATAATAATTCAAATAAAATTAAAACATTACGACAATACAACGACTAAACTAGTTTTGATTCTGACGATGCCAAATGTCTTCAACCAAATCGGCTTTGAGGCTAAGATGAGTTGTTTTGTCGCATATCTCCCTGGTAATTTCCAACGATTCCACATGCGTTCTTATGGGGATCATAAGAACGGTGTCTTAGCTCTGCTAGAAAGAATACGGGAGATATCGCCGCTTGTTCGTCCTGAATTATCATATTATGTAATATGATACATGTGTACATTATATGCGATAGACGCTCTTTGTCAAACCCTCTAGCCGGATATTTAATCATTAGCCACTTCTTCTTTAGTACACCAAAAGCACGTTCCACATCTTTTCTTCTGCTGCTTCGTCGCCTCGTTATACAATATTCGTTTGTCATCATTCGTCCCTGGATTTTTAATGGACTTCATAATAACCGACCATTCCGGATATATCCCATCAGCAACTCGGTGCTAACTTCATTTTCATCATCCGATGACGAATCGGCAATGAATAGCTCGTAAGAATTAAAACTCATAGTGTGTAAATATAGAGTAGGATTTTTTGGTTTGGATATAGAGAATGTGTGAGATTTGTGTAAATAAGTTGTATATTTATAGGATAGTTTTAGTGGTAATTTTTTTTTTTTTTACAACGGATACATTTTCTTTTTTTTTTGTTTGCACCTCAACGGCTAACTACTTTCTTCCTTTGTTCTTGTCGATCGTTCACACGAACGATACATGTTTTTTTTTGCACGATCGATACAACCCACACCAAGGGGATCGATCGCCCTTGGTGCTCGATCGACACACGATCGACAAGGGATTCGTGTTACTGCGTGTAGCCTAACAAAAAAAGATAAATTTATACACTAAATAATTGAAAACTTTGAATACTACACAGTTACAAATTTTGGTGCAATTTGCTCTTAAAAATATAATGAAAATACATAGTAAAAATATCTTGTCATCGAAAAACCAACATGTACATTATGTTATTGAGTTCAATTTTAAAGAGAAAAGAAAATAAAAGAAAGAAAACTTAAATAAATTTGTGTTCTTAAGTCTTTTTAGAGATGAAAAAAAATGACACTGAGATAAATGAAAGAAAAATTTTAGCTAAAACTTTATTCCCAAAATTAGGAGGAAATGGAAGGGAAGTAAACTTTTACATGTCAAAACACAAAATTGTCAATACTTTTTGAACTTTGAACCTTGCAAACATAGGGATAATTGTAAATAAATCAACATCTATCATTTTTTCATAACTCAAGAGGTAAATAACTTATTACTTTTCATTTATTTTCTTTAACTCAAGAACACAAATATTTTTACTAACTTTTTAATCTTTTCTTTTTCTTTTACCTTTATTTTCTTTTCATTTGCTTTTTTCTCTTGATATAAAACTAGATAACACAGTGGTAGAGACGAAAGCAAAGGTGGATCTAACTAGGGTTTCTCTTATCGTGGGTTTGAATAGCTAGGGTTTTGCGATGGAACAGCTTTAAAAGCCTCCTCGTATAAAGTGACAAAACACGAGAAAGCGTGCATTGAAAATCAACATATTTTTATTCCTTTCGCGTTTGATATTTTTGGTTTTCTTGCGCCTGAAGTAGTAGAGCTCCTCAACACAGTCCAACACGAATGTAATTTTATAGCTTTAAAAAAAAGAAAAAAACGACGCGGCTTGTTGATCGTCAACTCTCACCAGTGTGTAAATCCAAATTAAAAAGCAAGTGATATCAACCATATTGCCATGCATTAACAAAATAAATGGACTCTAAAAAAATAATTTTCGGACTCTAAAATAAATACGTTTCGAGACCAAACACATACTTATGAAAGGAATTGGTAAAATAAAACTATGTGAATTAAAAGAAATCTTTACTACATAAAATAGAAAAATGGTCAAAGGTGAAAGTGAAAATTGAAAGTTGAAAGTTGAAAGTTGAAAGTCAAAAATGAGATAAATGTATAATGTAATTAATACTCTTATTAAAATACCCCATTAATTAAAAGTACATTAATTTATTCATATTATACAATCAACCAAAAGCATATCCACCAAATTAAATACAAACAATTAAAACACCCATACTAAAAAGTAAAATAAAAATTTCACAATATACAATTTAAACAAGCTTCAACAAAATTCAGAATATAAAATAATTACACACACTAATTACTGTTATTTTTAAAACACCCTAAAATGAAAACTACGTGTTATTATACACATTATACAAATTAATAAAACACACAAAGTTTCATATAAGCTAACAAGTTGATGGTACAGATAGTTTTGAAAACTGGACCAGACCGGACCAACAGGTTCAACCGAGAACCGGTTTCGCCACTGGTCCGAATAAAAAATAAAAGTCATCTGAAAATGAATCAGAGATGACCCGTTGAAACCGATACAAACTCGTAAATCAGGCCTCATCGAGATTTATTTCTCCAGTTAATCGTCACAGGGTACCCGCTTATACTATATATAAAGGAAAACACAAAAACTGAAATGTTGAAACTAAAAATAGAAATGTTGAAAACATATATTTCAAAAGAAAACTATTAATACACATCGAAAACCGGGTTGACACGGGACGCTTCAAACCCAACGGGTTGACCTGGTTTAGTTTCACCCGTGTTCAACCCAACCCGTCGGGTTGACCCGGTTTAAATTGATCCGTTTTTCGACCAAAACAGTTCAACCAGTTGAACCACCCGGTAGACCCGGGTTTCAAAACATTATGTTTAATACCTAAATATTTAAACTTTTATTATTTTTCGTTTATAACCATAAACATTTTTTATCACTAAACGATCTGTCGCTATAAAATCCCGTTGCTATGCACAGGTACTCGTCTTTAACTATATGTATATATAATTATCATTAAAAATTCAAACTAATATTAAATGAAAACTGATTTTGCATATTCAATGTTGGAAAGTCAATACAATTTTTTTTTTTTTCTACATACAAAGCATGTATCCATGTTTTTTAAACTTAAAAAGTGAGTAATGTTAAATTTCTAAAATTCTTTTAAAACTAAAATTTCTACATAAAAATTCAAATAATTTGTCCTTAATGAAATAGCTACCATAACAATTCGCACCTAAAATTTCAAAGAAATGTATGCCAAATTTTAATAACTTTTACTAATGTAATTTTTCAATAAAAAATATATATTTTTTAATTTATCTTACTTTATACTGTGTGTATCATATGCGATCTCAGTTATTAAATATTGAAATGTGTGTAGAGATATTGTTTTGACATTTATATATAGTTGAAATTGCAGAGATATTGTTGTGAATAACTTGAATGTTTACAATCACAAAACATTGTATCGATTTTTAAAAATATTGTTTTGACATTTATATATAGTTGAAATTGCAGAGATATTGATGTGAATAACTTGAATGTTTACAATCACAAAACATTGTATCGATTTATTATATAGTCACGGGGTTTATTTTTTTTTTTTTTCTTGGCGCATTCAATACGTTAAATACAAATCTGTTTTCAAATATTGCTATAATGATGGTGATTGATTGGTGCTTTAATCGTTGATTGTTCCGGAGCATTAATTTCAAAGATATACAAAGTTTTCTGAAATAATTTGGTCAAAAAATATTATACAACCGGTGTATATATTTTTGTTAAGTTTCTTGTTTGAAGTTTTTTTGATTGAGTCAAATACCATGCCTTGATGGATGATAACTACAAAGTGAAGCCAATCAAAGAGTTCGGTCAAAGAGATTCAACACCTCATATGCCGTGTACTAAGAAATTTTACACGACGAGTAACGTGCATTGTTAGTTATCTCATAATTGATGTAATGTTTTATTTTCAGTTTCAATAAATATTTTTATATGTTCTATGATACATGTTAAGGATTTTTTCTTCAGTTGAATTATCGCATGTTACAAAACACTTACCACAATATCGCATATTGTTAATTATTTGCAGCTAGGAACCGCTGCCGCTAGGCCGCGGGTACTCGTCTAGTAAAATAAAATGACGTGATGAAGTAAAAGAAATATTTTAGAGTGGATTGAGGAATCTGAATGGCGGAGCTACATATCTATCATGGCCCATTCAGAATCAATTTGGGTGACTGTTTATTTAAAGGCTTTGAATCTGAATCTGAATATGCGGCAGAAAAGTCTGAATCTGATTCACATATTAATCTGAATAAGTGGTTGAGAAATTTGAATCTGACTCAAATAGAACTATTTGTTTTTGTAAAAATATCTGGATGTGTTAAAGTATAAGTTTTTACAATATAAATATAAAATCATTACATTCGCACAATAAAGTGAATTTATTAAATATAAGAAAACATATTTTATATTATAATAATTAATTTAAAGTTAAAAATATTTTAAACAAAGCATGTGATTTCATATTTATTTGACAAAAATAAACATGTCGGAGTTTAAATTGAACTTTTTAAAACAATTAAATACATGACTCGTGTTAGAGTTAAGATATATGAGTCTGAAAACTTTATCTAACAAATATATGCAATGATTCTATTTAATACTTTTAATACGAAAATAAAAGGTGAAGAATTAAAAAAATAAAAAATAAAAAAATAAAATAATAATAATAATAATAATAATAATAATAATAATAATAATAATAATAATAATAATAATAATAAGACGTTAAGAAGTGTTAAGACACTTTCTTCACATTTAGTTCAATAAGAGTTTTATGCTTCTTACCATCTCTTAATAGTAAAAAAACAAACGCTGTTAACAGAAATTTGTCTCTTACCACCTTTAAATAACATGAAAAATACAAACAGTCTTAATAACCAAAATGTCTGACCATCATTTAAATGAGTGTGATTTAAGGCTAGACGCAATCGTTGGGTTAAGATCGGTTGGGCAACGAAAATAATGGCCCTCAACCGATGTTCATATCGGGCGTCCGGGTTGTGGTGCTTGGTTGCCACATCGGTCGTGGAGGCAAAATGGGTGACATCGAGCTTAAATCCAACCGATGTAAATGGCATCAAATCCCAACCAAAATTTGCCCGTTTGGGCTAAAATCAATATATTTTTAAAAATTTGACCGTTTGGTCATTAAACTAAAAAAAAAAAAAACTTTTTTTTAAACCAATTTTACCACTCTATAAATACCAACTTCACCTCAAACAAAATTCACCACTCACCATTTGTCATCTATATTCATTTCAATCTAATTCTAACGAATTACCCACGAAACACAATTTTTAATATGTCGTCATTCGAAAGATTTATTCGGTTCTTCTTCGTCTTCCGACGATGAAGAAGTTTTTAGAGAGTTTGTGGAGTTTTCGGATTTTTCTTGGAAGGCTTACAAAGCATCACAGCCAAAAACCCGACGAAGGTACATACGTAGGGATCATGAGGGTGCTCATAATCGTTTAGTGGCGGCATACTTCTCCGAAAACCCGCAGTTCGATGCAAGAACATTCTGTCGGCGGTTCCGTATGAGCCGAGAGCTATTCACAGAAATTGTTCGAGAGATAACCGATCACTCTACTTATTTTCGACAAACTCTTGATGCTAGGGGCGTACCTAGTATTATCCCATTGGTCAAGTGTCTGCAGCCCATTTCGTCAATTGGGATATGCGGCCGCTTCTGATTCTCTTGACGCAGTCCGGCACTCGGTGCATCCACATCCCGTGAATGTCTTCGTAAGTTTTGCGATGTTATCATGGAGTTATGGTGGTCGTGAGTATTTGCGAAAGCCCACGTATTCTGACCTTGAAAGAATATATGCTCATCACGAGCATAAGCATGGCTTTCCCGGGATGATGGGAAGCATTGATTGTACAAGTTGGGAGTGGGAGAATTGCCGAATGTGAGAGAGCTCAACATTCTAGGGGTGATCACGGGCCACATCCATTCATTTTGTTGGAAGCGGGTCGCTCCCAAGATTTATGGATTTGGCATGCGTTCTTTGGTGTCTCCGGAATGAACAACGACGTAAACGTTTTTACGTTGTTCCATTGTTTTCAATGATATCAAATCGGGAGAGCACCAGCACCCTTGAATTTGAGGCTAACGATGTGGCTTATAAAAGGGGATATTATCTTACTGATGGGATATATCCACAATGGTCCGTTCTTATGAAGTCTATTTTAAATCCTCCCACGGGTGATCGTAAAAGAATATTGTACAAAGAGGCACGAAGCGCAAGCCAAAGATGTGGAACGGGCTTTTGGTGTGTTGAAGAAAAATGAAAAATGCTTAAAGTTCCGCCGAGGTTTTTAAAAATGATATCCAATATATTATGTATACATGTATCATATTACATAATATGATCATCCGACATGCTGCGATGATATGTCCTAGATGGTTTGAAGATGAGGGACACCAAGATCATGATCCCTTAAGAACGCATGAAGAATCGTTGGTGGTTACGCGGAGCTAATGGACTCATCAACTCATCAAAACTTAAAATCTGATTTGGTCGAACACATTTGGAGAAATCGTCGACATCATGTTGATGCAGTGAATCAAGTCGATAGTGACGATGATGAAGACGATGAAGAGTTTTTGTTATGTTTTTAACGTTATTTGATTAAGTTACGTAATGTTTTTAATGTTTATTTGAATTTCGTAATGTAATGTTTTTTTAATTTGAATGAATTTTAAATTTGTTGTTTAAAATGTTTGAATTAAAAAAAAAAAAAAAAAAAAATCCTTGGGTTATCGAGTGGGACATCCGGGTCATGTCAGGTCGCTGAAGAGAGAAAGCTGACGTGAGCCTAAGCACAAACACCATCTCAGCTATCATTTTCACCTGCCAAACGTGTTTACCTCTGACCCCGACTAAGTAATAAGCACCGGCCAATTCAATTAAGTAGCTATCAAACACCCCTTTCTCGCACCTTCAAAAAGCACACACATTCACCATATTATTTCTCTCTTTAAAAAAAGCTAATGGCGCATCTTGTAAACCACAGCATCTCCACCGGTCAACGCCAGTGGTCTTCGGCAAAGCTTATCCTCATCAGTATGATGTAAGTCTTCTTTTAATGATTTTAGTTAACTTATTGTGTGTTTTTAGTTTCTTACACCTTTACTGTGTTTTTTAGTGTAAAAGAATAAAAATGTGGAGCACATGAACCTCTTGTTTGTGTTATATATAGAGGGGGGATGTTTTTTGGTTGTGTGTTGTAGGAGTGTTACAGGGGTACATGTGCTTTTTTGTGGAGGTTTTAATAAATGAGGGTTTTATTGTCATGTCGTTTCTCCGGATATCCGTATCTAAATGGAGGTCAGTGGAACATGTTGATCTGGTGACTTTCGCTTCATTAACCATTATAAAGTTTTGAACATAGTCTGCTGTTCTATCTGAACTTTTAAAATGACTCATACGTACCATCTGTAAGCTTAGCAAAGATATGGCGCCCAAAGAAACCCCCTTCTCACGCGCAGCTATAAGCTTAGCAGTCACATCTTTGAAAAATCACACTCACATCACATGCATCTTCACCTTTACCTTCACTTATCTACCATTTATTCTTATTTTTTTTTTCAATTCTTGGATCCAATTGAAATGACTGGCTAGAAATTGCGTTTTGGTTTTAATTTACCTTTGTTTTTGTTTTCTTTTTGTTTTCGTTATTCTTTATGTGTTTCAATTTGGGGTGATAACAGTGATATTGTATAAGTTATTTTGCCTTATATGTTTACACATGGGTTCAGTTTATTCATCCATGTGTGAGATCTGAAGATGATTCAACTATGATGACGATGATATGTTTCTATACCTAAAGCTTTTTTTTTGTGTGTAAATGAGCATATACCTCTATTATAATTGATCTATAGCAAACGTAGAATTGTTGTTGTATCACCTAATTTGTTGTCCGAATTTGGTAAAAAAAAATCGTTTACAGGTATACTCGAACACAATTTCAGTAATCCGCCTACTTAGACCTGTTTCATAGTCATAGTCTTCCCTTTGCCCACGACTAGAATTAAGAGATTGACAATACTGAGCTATAGACTATAGTGTTATACACATGCTGCTTCATAACGAAACCTATTCATGTGACTTGTTATAGGTTCTTAGCTGAATTTAGGATGATGTTGCACTATCTTGTTACAACTATACTTCCCTATGGTGTTAGTAGTCCGGTTCAACTTATAGTCCTTTCTAATTGTATAACAGAAATACACTTGCATTAGTGTTTTGTACAGCTTTCCATTACTGCATCTGCTGATTGTTACTTGATTCACTAAATAGTAAATACCATGATTGTTGTTATTACCTTATCAGTGTGATGTGAAGGATTAGTCGCACTTTTAGATTAAACATCTACAAATTGATGTAGTTGGGTGTTTATATCACTGCATAGTATGGTATGGCTTCATCTATTTGCCTGTCAAATGGCCTAATGTCGCAACATGAAAGAAGGCTTGTGGAATAACTGGATATAGATTGTGGTTAATCTAAAAAAGTTCATTTCCATTTGGGTTCGCAAGTTACTTATTTTCCATCGCTACCACCAAACTAATGAGAAATTAAGGAACTTCCAATGATAGTCGCAAATTGATACTGAAAGTAGCAAACTTGCTGTGTCACTTGGGTACAAAAATATATTGGAGGCTTGAAGCTAATAATTACTTTGGAGGATTTGTAATCGAAAGAGAACGGCAGAGATAGTGATCATCTAATTTTTTGTTTGTGGCGCTTTTTGTGAATCAAATGACTTCTATGAGATGTGAATTTATACAATAGATAGATATCACCACTGATTATAATGACTTAAATTTTGGGTATCCACTTTTAGTTGATCGTACAGATTCTTTATTTACACTTTTCATGATAAAATGTCTTTATATGTTTCAGTTGAAATGTTCGCACTAGATTTGCAAACAGCGAGTAATTGCAATGGCAGAAGTGGATTGAGAGACTATTGTTGCAGTTTGGAGTGTGAGTGACTTGGTGTATGGGTGGGTTTGAGTTGCACACTCACTGGTAGTTAAATAACTAAAGTTGCAGTACTACATATGTTTTCGAAAAGTGGAATGGGTCCTGAGCTGCTGGTCCTTCTGAGGTATTTTTGCAGACCTCTTTTATATCAAGTGTCAAGAAGAATGATAATCATGAAAGGGGATTAACGCGAAAGTGTTGTGTCTTTATCGTTATGGGTATCGTCATTTGTATCTATAAACATTTTAATAGAAATGCTTACAAATGTTTGAATAGCTATGCGTAATTTTGTCATGTTGGTTAAATTGTTTTCAATAACATGGGGCTGGCTCTGTTTCAGGTTGAGTTACATTAACAATGTTACATCACTTGGCCATACCGATTTTCCTTAAATTGCCGACAAACATTAGAAGCAAGAAAATAACCTGACAAGTTACAACTAGGCCCAACCTTAATACTAGTAATTAACACCAACCAGTCAGTGTATTTACTATAGCACAGTTGGGCGCGTTTTTCATGGACTTGTGTCAATGTGTCCGAGCAAAGGCTTTGCAAGTATATACTCCTATATGTAACCATAGTAATGTGTTCTGTCATGCCTTACAACTTTGAGAAGGCCCTGGTTGATCTCCAGATCAGTCTTCAGCGCAGCTAGCAAGGGTTGCACCTCCTGGACATCAGTTGCAATTGCTGTTTGTAATCCTCCCTGAAACTAAAAGAACTTACCGTAAGTTAACTCTTTTAAATTCGTCAAAGTGTTTGTGTGTGCGTATGTGTGGTACAGACATCTTTTTGGCTTAAATTGATCCTTTTCTTTTTCTCAGCAAGGATCAAACGTATTTGTGAAACTGAGTTGGGAATTGTGTCCCAGTGCTGCAAGCCTCAGAATTTGATGAAGCTAAGCAATCAGTACTTCAAAAATGTGCCCTGGAGATCGATGTGAAAGTAAGCTCTTTTCCATCTTGAAAAAAATTCTTATGGTTTCAATTTGTTTACATCATTTAATTATTTTGTTCAACCATATCAGGTTGGAGAGAGAAACACTGTCATGTCTGCCACTCTGAATGGCAGGCTTCCTTATGTGAATGATTGGCCAACCATAATATTGTGGGCCGATGTCACTCATTGTCAGCCTGGAGAGGATTTCAGCCCTTCGATTGCCGCTGTGAGCTGCTATGCCTTTTGTTCTTACTTTATTTCATTATTTAGAAGGTAGCAGTTCTGTCCCACTTGACCTAAAAATGGTTCTAAATGATTTAGTTTAATTACGAGTCTAAAGTGCTACCCGCCTCTTAACTGACGTAAACTTGAAACATCCTCAACTACAAATCCGGCAGAATATCAAAACTTGGTAAAAAAAAAAAAAAAAAAAAAAGGACGGGACAATTGGGTACTAGGTCAAACAGGTGAAAAGTCACTGAAAGTGTCTTTAGAAGCTTAACTGTTAAGATGTCTAAAGTTTCTTTGTTGAAGAATCGGATTATACGACCATTATGGTGTTTATAATCTGAATTAATACATTTAATAATTAAATAGTTTTGAAGATAAAAAACAAATATGACAAAATGTTACCAGGCCAGTCAAACTCGACATGTTTGACCTCATATTGACCAATTTGGCCTGTAATTACTTTCTGAATTACCTGACCCACCCATTTTCCACTTGTACATATTTTCTGTTATCTGACCCATTTTGACCCTGGATATGACCTACCGTTTTCCCTGTTTGTGTCGTGAAATGTTCTTTTGAGTTTGATCGCTATTATTATATGCAGTGGTTGCTTTGATGGACTGGCCACAAAGTACAAGGCCCTTGTAGCTGCAGTCTGCACTCTGCACAACCACATAGGCAGGAATTCATTCAGGACTTGTACACAACCTGTTCTGGTCCTGAGAGAGGTGTAACTCATGTAGGGATGATGAGGTAAAGATTTAGTCCCTTTGGAAAAGAGTATTCGCTTGGTATTGAATTGAATTTAGGATAACGGAGATCTATCTTTCTCACTGTACTTGGTTTTGCAGAGAGCTTTTGATATCTTTCAAGAAGCAACCGGACATTGTATTCTACAAGGATGGAGTTAATGAGGGCCAGTTTAATGAAGTTATGCTGAATGAGATGGACAAGATCCGAAAGCTACTTCTCGTTTTTCATTTTTTTCAACACTTTAAAACATGTTTGTTCCTCCTTTTACAATATGATGCTTGAGATGTGTAGTGTGTCACATCCTACTACTAGGTTGGTGATGGCCTCTTAGAACCTTAAATACGTCCCCAATACCCCGCTCCGACACTATTGGATTTTGTTTATGTCGAGACTTTAACTTATGGTTTATAAATGGGGTTTTTGCTCTTTCATTATCCCCCATGCAGCATGTATCTTACATTGCAAAGCAAAGCTTTGTGCTTTTGTTTGTGCCTAATACTTATTATTGGCATGATGCTAGTTTTTGAGCAATGAGATGTTTGACATATTTGACCATTGATGCTGCAGCCTAATAATGATTTACGAGTAATATTATTACTTTAACTTTCTATTGTCTAAAAGCATTGTACTAAGGTCAATGGGTTAATATATTAACCTGCACTAAATAACCATTAGTGGCACTTGTAGTTTAAAAGTCAAAAAGGGCATTAAAGTAATTTTTTATAAATTTTTTTATATATAAAATAAAATAAAATAAAATTGAAATTAGGAAACTGAATGGGCCTGTAGGAAACTAATTGTAACCTGATTAGGAATGTAATCCATCATTCCATACATAATAATACTCCGTATATAAAATTAAATGGTTTTTCCCAATAAAGGAAAAAAAAAAACCCCAAGGCTAATTTATTAAAAAGCTGCGATTTTTATCCGTAAATCGAAGTTTGAGGTATGAATGCATCTTTTAAGATATAAAGTTTCGATCTTGAAGCTTGAAAGTTTGATATATATTATTAATCAGTGTTATTATTATTTTAAGAGTTTTAATTGCCTTGTATATTGATTTAAGGTATGAATTCAACTTTATAATCTTAAATTGATGATTCTAAGATATTAAGTTTCGATCTTGGAGCTTAAATTACTGAACTTGAACCTTAAAAGTTTTATTTATGTCATAGATTATAGTGTAAATTATTATTTTTGTGAGTTTTAATTGCATTGTATATTGATTTAAGGTATGAATTCTACCTTTCAATCTAAAATTGATGATTTTACGATATAAAGTTTCGATCTTGAAGCTTACATTACTGAACTTGAATCTTAAAAGTTTGACATTGTCATAGATTAGTGTTAATTGTTATTTTTGTGCGTTTTAATTGCAGTGTATATTAATTTAAGGATAAATTCTAGTACCTTGTGAGGTTTTTTAAGAATTAGAGTTTCCATCTTGAAGCTTAAATTAACTGATGATTTCACTTTATTAATATAAGGTTTGGGAAGTTAAAACTGTTGTGATTTTGATTAGTGATATGTTTTTGAAAGTCTTGAGATGTTTACTTGGTTGAAAATCTAATATTTCATAAGCTGTAGTTTGTTTTTTAATCTTTATATAGCACTGATAAGTTCAAGAAACTTTCTTTTTAAAGTTCTAAATCATAATTTAAGGTTATATTTCCGCCCTTTTTATAAAAAATAATTGTGTTTTTTGTAATGACTTGTATACTTTAAAATAAACTATAGTTGCATCCTATAGACTAGTGGTATGCGATCTATTTTTCTTTGTTGTTTAAAATTTATATATGCATCTTACCAAGGTGTATTTTGATCCAGGAAAGAACATCTTAGGATGGAACCAAAGCAGATATGTTGTGGTTCTGTATATGATCAAATACCTCCCTCTCTCAAATCATCAGTGGTTTGTTGCTCAGAACCTTGATGCGAAGATGAAACAGTTCAGATCTTCTACAATGTACATGGCAGCCGTCATTATCGATGTCGAAATCCTGAGTTGCTCGAAATATATCCGAGGGTGTTTCTCGGACTGGGTGATTCTCTCCGACCATCCACGCTGGTCTCTTTGGAATCCTGTCACATCGAAGTTTATCAATCTCCCACGTTTGATTTATAAACAGTCAGACACCAATAATGATGATATAGGATATTGCTGTTTGTCTTCCCCTCCTGATGATCCCAATTCGATTCTTCTAATGACAAGAACCGAGAAACCCCACTTTGTGTTTTGTAGACTATACCCTAAAAAAGAAGTTAAGGCGCTGGACTGAAATGTCATATGCTAAAGGCGGTAAAAAGTAACACGCTTTCAATGGTTTCTGCAGTCTCTAACATGTTGTAATGGTAAAATATATGCCTATGCCATAGCTAGCTTAGTCTTGTTGTAGAGTTACGCATCGTGGTTAGGATACAGAGTTGCGATAAATCTCTTGTCATTATTGATGTTTCCTTCTCCCAGCTTAAATGGTTGTAACCGGCTTCCTTATCTTGTTGGATCTTGTAAAGATATATTTTCCATTTTCATAGATTTTGATGAGGTTACGGAAGCCATTGGCAATGTGTATTTGTTCAAACTTAACATGAATTGTAAGGCGGGAAGAACAGGAAGATCTCAATGACGCTACTATTTCCTTGAAATCGATGGTTATGTTTACCGAATTTCACAGCCTTGGAGAAGCTCTATATACATATTGTTGGTGAAAATGGGAGAAAAATATACTGTATCACGTCAAAGATAAAACAATCTTTTTCTTCATCTGCCTTGTTTAGTAGGAACAAGCCATGTGTCTGCATGGAAAATGCTTGAATGCAAAAGGTATTGTATTGCTATCATTTATTTATTGACATTGTATTATCACAGTAAATTACATCAATCGTTCCTCTAGTTTGTTAAAATAGCAGAAATTGTCTCTTTGTGATACTATTTGCATAAATGCTTATCTAACGGAAATTGTTCCTCGAGTACTTTTGGTCCCTCGAGCATGTAATTAGTTTCTGCCTCTCTAAAAGGTAGGGATAAGAGACCAGAAAACAAAAGCAAACATTGCAATTAGGGACCAAAGTTTGCAAATAGTATCAGTGAGGAAAAATTTAGGTTTTTATTAACAAACCCAAGGATGATTTTTGTAATCTACTCTTGATTTATTTGTAGCTGGAAAATGTCTTATCAAATCATATTTTGTGTAGGTTGTTAGAAGGTGATCATAAACAAGATGAGGACAAGAACGATAAGATAGTCGTTAGTGAAGTTAAGAGTGATGGGTTTGAATTTAATGGCATGACGGATGGATCACACTTGCTCAATCTTCCATTTGATCTTTTGAAGATGATTATGGAGTTTGGTATTGCAGAATACATGAACTTTCGTGCTTCATGTAAACTGTGTCATTTAGCAGCACCTATGATACAATGGAGCAACCAAACAACATTAAAGAGGCTGCAGTTGCAGGCATATTCATTGATTTCACCTTGGCTGATGGTTATTGGAAGTCACACTATCACTCTTATTGATCCGATGTATTTTATAAAAACACCTCGAGAATTAGAATTGATTGGTGAACTAAAAATGCATTGTTCAAGGTATGGTTGGCTGCTGATGCGTAAATCTGATAGACCCCTCTTTTTTTTTAACCCCTTCACAGAGTGATACTGCTTGAACTTCCATGGGATCCTTATCTAGAAAGCTTTGATTTTTCAGCACCACCTACTTCTCCTGATTGTATGGTTGTTGGATTTACACCAGTTTATGAATGGCATGTTCACATCCACTTAGTAGGTCGAGAATCATCGTGGCGTAAATATGCTCTTAGTTTTGGTAACGACGATCCATGTCTTTATCGCTTTCCAGCATTCTATGGTGGTGATGTATACGCATTATTAGCGGTAAAAGTTGATGTTTTCAAAGAATTGGGCGGGGATCCCAAATGGGAATGGGAGTGTTCTAAAAAGGAAGCCCCAATAAGTTGTTGCACATCAAAGGCACAACATTTCCTAGTGAAATGTGATCATGAGTATAAATGTGATCAACATCTTTACTAGTAGTTGTGGGAGTTTGGAGAATCCGTCGAAGTATTCATACCAAATAAGGATGAAGGTAAATGGGAGAAATTAGATGATATAGGAACGCATGTGATTTATATTGGTGATAAAACATCTCTATGTATGGAAGCCAAAACACCAGATATGGAGAACAAGATATATTTTCCGAGATTTCATTCCGGTAAGATATTGGTTTATTCTCTCGAAACATGCAAGATTCACACGTTCAATGGTAAAAATATCCACGAAAGTTTTGGGGATTTCTTCGGAACAATAAAACATCTCCCACATGGTGGATTGAACCAAGTTGGTCCTAGTTAAATATCATTTTCATTCTTTTATTTTATTTTATATATTTTTTTACTCTGTAACACTATGTGGTCTTATTATTATAGTTATTATTATTTTTATTTTTTTACCTTGTGTGTGGATTAAACCTAGTTTTGCTGAGTTCATTAGTATGTTGTGCAACACTCAGGAGTGTCTAAACCTGTTCTTTCTGAAAAAGGGGATACAGTTTGATAAATGTTGGTACCAAAATAAAGTAAAACCACCAATGAGATATCAGATGCTAAATCTGTTGACAAGGTAATACAGTTTTTGTGGTTATACAGTTTGTCATCGTTATTTATGGGAGTATGTTAAAACTATATAGGTACATACAAGTAGATTGTTCCAATATACATTATGATTGCATTGCATCTATATATATACAGACACTACACATCCATCAAATATAACAAGGTCCGGAGTTATTGACCTGATACACCAATGTATGCTAAGATTCTGAACATTGAGGCTGAAGATCAGGTATGTTGTTTGACTATAAGATAGTCGAATGTTACAAAACTACAGTAAATAGTTAACATTTGACTAATGAGTAACCTAAGCATAACTCTTCAAGCATTTCATGATATGATACATTCAAATTCTTAGGTTGTTGTTACAAAACGAGCAGTTCGGGACAGCCTCTCTCCTCCAAATCCCACATTTAAAAAATAAAAAATAATAAATAAAATAAAAAATATTTGGAGTGTTTTCTTTCGTGCAAAACCATAGATTACCGATCCTTTTATAAGACTATTACTAAACATAGGAAGGAAGTTTTATCATTACTAATGTCATGAGTTCTGATTTTAAGCCATTGGAACTGTAGTGATCTTGGTGCACCCGAACTCAGCTTTTGAATATAGTTGGTGCCAGCAAGCAAAGTAGAATGATAAAAAGTTTGTTTCTAGATACAATCTTGATATAAATGAGGTTTTTCAGGAACCCAACTATTGAGCCCCACCCTGAGTGTCAAAAGATTAAGGACGTATGCAGAATGAATTACTGCAAGTCCAATACCAATTAGTGATTTTTCCTGACACACAACTCTCCCATTTTAAAATTACACTGGATGACTTCATATGGGCTTTTGGGGTACTGAGATCAAGGGCATTCTCGCAACTTCGTGGTCAAAATCTTATCTTAAATCCCTTGGCAGACTTAGTAACCTCTTAAACTATTTGTATTCACAAATTCGTTTTTTGACTTCAGACTTGGTAACCTCATAGCGATTTCTTTCCTAATATATAGACATTGATGCCTGATCAATTATAGCCCTAGTATTACAACAGAAAGATTATTCGTATGAAGTCAAAGGGGTTGGCGGGATAAAATATTCCCTCTGAGAAGTCCTATACCAGTTAAGGCTGGTCAGCAGGTAGGTCATAAGTTAATTCCTCCTACTTCTGAAGTCAAAGTTAGCAAAATTACCAAACAGAAATGTAATTAAGTTCTAGGAATATAGGTTCAAAGCTGAATTTTGTTTGTTTTGACCCTAAAAAGTCAAACTTCCTATATGTGCTATTGCTACATGTTATCTCTTACTTGTTAAGTCAACCTAATACTAACATTTTAAGATTCAAGTTTATGCTGATCAACTGAAGTATATAATACAAAACACATCCTATTTGTAGAACTTTATAAATTTCAACTTTTCGTATAAAATTTCTTTCTTAAAATTGTAAGATATTGGTAAAGATTCAATATTGATTTTTATCGGTTTGACCTAAAATGTCAAACTTCCTTTTGATCCTTAAGGTTCTCATGTGAGATTAAACTTTGGCGGTTCTAGAATGCCGAGCTGGCGTAAAGAGACCATGGATACGTATATCAAGAACTTAACACTAGAAACGCATAAAAGAAAACGGACGAAAACGTAAGAAAATCACAAGTGATATTCAGAATATCACTTGTGACGGACGAAAACGTAAGAAATGGACGAAACGTAAGAAAACAAAAGAATACGTATGAAAACGGATAAAAAGGTATGAAAGCGTAAAAACACGTCTGAAAACGAACGAAAACGTATGAAAAATGGACGAAAACAAAAGAAAACGGATGAAAACGGAAAATGGACGTAAATGGGCGAAAACGTAAGAAAACCGACGAAAACATAAGAAAACGTATGAAATCGTAAAAACACGTATGAAAACGGACGAAAACGTATGAAAAATGGACGAAAACGAAAAAAACAGACGAAAATGTATGAAAACGGATGAAAACGTATAAAATGAACGAAAACGAAGTAAAACGATCAAAACGTATTTAAACGATGTAAATGGCGAAAAACGTAAGAATACTATCAAACGATAAAAAAACATTTGAAAAAAAGATGAAAACGTATGAAAGCGAAGGAAAAAAACGTGAATTATAAAAAGTGAATTGAAAAAACAACGTGAAATAAAAAAAACAAAAAAAAAACAAAAACAAAAACTACTTAAACTAAAATAAAAAAACGTGAATTAAAAAAAATGACAAACAAAAAAAGTGAATAAATAAGAAACACAAAGAAAAATGGAAAAAAATACATGGATTTAGGTTTAAATATTAAATCTTAAGTTAATCCCCACCATTAGATCAAAGTAGATGGATGACGGGTATTTGTCCCTTGGTAAGCACCAAAATAAAGGTAAACAATTGAACTTTTCTCCAATGAATTATTGTATTGTGAAGAAGTGAGTCAGTTTATTGTCATTAGATGATGACACATAAGTTTAATCATTTGAGTCAGGCATGTCAATCAATGCTTAAATGTGAAAAAGTTGAGCTACTCGTAAGGTATGCAGAATTTGATGAGCCTAATTTTGACTTCATTTGGATTCATATAAAAAGCTCGCTCACAGGCTCTCGAATTTCATACATATAATTATGATGGCTTTTGTTATTACTAATTTTAAGGACTTTATTTTTAGGGAAAATGGTCTAGAAAGGCATTCAACTTACCACTTTTTTCTTTTGTAAGCATCAAACTTTTTTTTTCTTCCTAGTAGTCAAATACTTTCTTAATCTTTCTATTGTAACCATAAATCATGTGTTTTATGACATGGCACATTTGGGTCTGTTTTTTTCTACTGTAACCATAATACTTTCTTACCCTTTCCCCTTTTTTTTTTCTACTTTTACTACTTTTGGGTCTGTTTTGACAATTGGTAATAATTTGAGGTATGAGTAATAATTTTTTCCTTAGTATACATTTTTGGGTCAAACCACAAACCCCTCATCCCCTTTCCCAATTATCCCCAAGCGATAAAAAAATCAAGAACCCTAAATCATGAGTAGTTCGTCTTCAACTCAATCCTGTTTAGTTGGAGGTAAGATTGAAAACTTTTGTAACTATAATCGTCAATTGAGAGTGCAAACTTCAACCACAAGGACGAATCCAGAAAAGCGATTCGTAAAATGTGCCGATTGTCGAGTGTATAAGTTTCTTGATAATGACCTTCCTAGTCAATACTACAAAGACTTGATATATGGGTTCTTTCAAAGGCAGAGAGTAATGGATACTGCACCAATGATTGAGGCTCTTGCTTTGGAAAAGTCAAGGTTGGAAGATGAGTTGAGCTACAAAGTCAAGATTGGAAGATGAGTTGAAGGCTAGAAGTCTAAAGGAATTGATGATAAGTTGTTTATGATCATGTTAGGATTTTTGTGTTTCATCTGTGTTTGGTTTGGTATGACACTATCCAAGTGCCGTGATGATTAGATGAAGTTTGTAGATGATATCAAGGTAATGTTTAATGTAATGTTTTCAAATGTTAATTGTTAAGTTTGTGTAAATAGTTTCTTAATGTTTGGATAATAAGTGTTCGACATCTTGGCAACCATTAGTCGCACATCATTTTGGCAACCATTAGTCTGACATCTCCACGATATCTGATATAAACTTTAAAGCATGTAAACAGCTTAATGTTTGATAATAAGGTCTTTTGGTACTCTGTATAAATAAGCAATCCCAAACACTCCTTTACGTCTTTTAAAATAATGGTCTTGTTTTGAAGATGAGATTGCATTTGGTCAAATTAATTCCTGGGTATATGATACTGGATGTGGTATTCACATTTGTAATACACTGTAGGGGTTTAGATTGGAAAGGAAGCTATCTTATGGAGAGCAATATATGCATGTGGGCAATGGGGCACCCTGAATCATTGAAGCCATAGGAGTGTTTAGTTTAGTATTGCCTTCGGGCTTAGTACTATTATTGAACAATTGTTATTATGCACCTTCTATAATTAGAGGCGTTGTTTCCTTTTCTGTTTTGTTGGATCTTGGTTTTACTCATACTATCACAAGTAATGGAATTTCAGTTTCTTTAAATGGTGTATTTTATTTTAATGCTATTACTGTGAATGGTGTGTCTGAGATTGATATGATTGAGAATGTATCCAACAATAATAATTCGATGTTTATCATCAATAAGAAAATGAAGTTAGACTTGAATTCTTCTTATGTTTCGCATTGTAGACTTGCTCATATAGGCACTCGTGAAAGCTACAACGTGAAGGGCTTTTGCAAAATATCAATGATGAATCATTTGAAAAATGTGAGTCATGCATCTGGAAGACGACGAAGAAACCTTTTCATAGCAATATGGAGAGGGCATCTGATCTACTTGGTCTTATTCATACTGACATGTGTGGACCATTTAGACATGTGTCAAAGAGAGTGCTAGCTACTTAAGCTTTACCTGATGATTTCAGCCGTTATGGTTATGTTTATTTACTTAAGCATAAACATGAGGTGTTTGAAACATTTAAGGTTTTCAAAGCATAAGTAGAGCTGCAATTAGGAAAGAAGATTAAAGCTCTTCGATCCGATAGAAGGCGTGAATATCTAAGCCAAGAGTTTAAAGATTACTTATCGAGAATGGAATTGTTCAGATCTCACATCTCCATATACTCCACAACAAAATGGTGTATCTCGGAGAAGGAATCGTACATTGTTAGACATGGTGCGATAAATGTTTAATCTTATTACTCTACCTTTATCCTTTTGGGATTATGCTTTAGAATCTGTTGTTCGATTTCTAAATATGGTTCCCACCAAGAAGGTTGATAAGACACCATATGAAATATGGCATGGTAAAGCTCCTAACTTGTCTTATTTAAAGGTCTGAGGTTGCGAGGTGTATGTTAGACGAACTTAAAGGATAAACTACAATGAGAGATCTCAAAGTGTATCTTTGTTGGATACCCTAAGGAAACTATGGGTTATTACTTTTACCATCCAACTGAAAATAAAGTAATTGTTGCTAGGTATGGAGATTTCTTGAAAAGGATCTCGTATCTCAAGAATTCATGGGAGAGTTTATGATCCGAAGATGATCATGTAGATACATTACCTTCCGAAAACACTAACGCCTTCCTGTGAGAACTGATAGTCTAGGTCCTCCACGAAGTTGAAGTGGTTCCCATTCGTAGATCTGTAGGACTACGCTGCACCGAACGTCTATGTCTTAATGTAGTATATGAAACTATATTAGAGGATTGGAGATCCTCGCTAATTACAGACGCCATGCATACCCCAAAGAAAAATGGTAAATGCAATGAATGGGAAAATGCAATCCATGAAAGATAATGAAGTCCGGGATGAGTTGACTTACCTCTAAATGCTAAGGTAGTTGGAAGAAGTGGCTCTATAAAATAAAGACCCATATGGATGGCAATGTACACATCTATAAAGCTCGTCTAGTTGCTCAAGGTTTTACTCAAACTTTTAGGATAGATTACGAGGAGACTTTTTCTCCCGTAGCAGACATTAGAGCTATTAGAATTCTCATAGCTATAGCAAATACATATGACTATGAGATATGGGCGATGGATGTCAAACCGCCTTCTTGAATGGTCGCTTAGATGAAGACATATATATGAAGCAACCCGGTGGGTTCGTGAATCCACAGTTTCCAAACCGTGTATGCAAACTTCCAAGGTCCATTTATGGATTGAAGTAAGCATCAAGGCAATGGAATAAGAGATTTGATGAAGAAATCAAAAGGTATGGATTTATTCAAAGTCTTGATGAGCCATGTGTATATCACAAAGTTAGTGGGAATGATGTAATTTTCCTGATTCTTTATGTCGACGACATATGAATTAGGGGAAAAGACATTCCAAGTTTGAAAAGTGTTAAGGCATACCTTGGACAGTGTTTTTCCATGAAGGATTTAGGGGAAGCTGCATACATTCTGGAAATCAAGATCTACAGGGATAGATCAAAGCGGTTAATTATTGATAAAATATTGAAGATGTGGAAAACTAGAAGGGGGGGTTGAATAGTTTTGCCGATTTAAAGTTGATTTCAAAAACTTTAGATTCGATATTATGTGAAATCGTATGGATGTTGAGAACGTGTAGATCTAATGATAATGCAAGCAAATAAATAAAGTTAAGGGATAGAAATGACACAACCGATTTATAGTGGTTCGGCTACACGGTCACCTTCCTTGCTCCTACTACTCCACCGAGTCACCTACTCGAGAGTTCAAGCACTATGTCAACAAACTCCTTCACTTGGCGGAGAAGCCTTCACAACGTTGCTTACACTTTTTCGGTACAAAGCTAGATACCGAGTCCGTAGCACGGTGGACCAAACCAACACAACTATTACACAAAAAATATGTGAAATATCTAATACAAGATCTTCGCCAGAAATCTCTTGGAGTGACAAATCAATCAAGGACCCCTTGCTTGGATGACTTGTAGAATGCTCGTGATCTCTCTTGAGAAGGACCTATATGAGGATCACAAATAGAAAGAAAGAAGAACAACTCTCTAGATCAAGTGATCTATATGTTAGAAGAGAATGAGAGTGTATGAGAGATTTAGTAAGAAGAGGGTGAGTTAGAATGAAGAAATGGCTCTCTATTTATAGGCAATTTCTCCTCTGTTCCACGGATCCCACGATCCCTTCCACTTGGGATCCGGCTAGTGTAATCCTAGGGATCCGTGATGCGCCTCCTTGCCCATGGGTTTTGGTTATGGGTCATGGGTTATGGGTTGGTCCATGGGTTTTCTTTAGATTCAATGTATCTAAGTATACATTGTATCAAGTCTTCTTTGGTATGGGTTAAGATCCATGGGTTATGGTTTTACCCATCCTAATAAACTATTACAACAAATGCTTAATTATTACATTTTGTATTTAAATGGCTATATGTAAATGCTTTGAAAAAATAACATGTATCTTATAATTATACTTAAGATAACATTACATTTGTTATCAACAAAACACAAAGAGATCGCAAAATATTAATAAACGTTTTACGGTTTATTTGTATTAACAATCTCTCCCCTTTTGTTGATGACAAAACATAATGTTATGATGAGTAAAACTTAAGAATAGATGTAAGTTTTGAAAGCACATAAGTTTTACTTCTTTCTCCCTTTTGTCGAAACAAAAGTTAACCCTTGGAAGAAATAAACAAACTCTAACTCCCCTTGACTAGCTCCCCCTTGTTTAGCCAAGTGAAGAAAAATAAAAATCCTACAAAAAGAAAGGTTAGTAACATGCTTATATTATCTTGTGGTTGCCGAATCAAGATTGGGAGCCAAGGTATGTAAACAAGGCCTTGTAATAAAACAACAAATTGTAGTGGTATGTATGCCACTTACAAGCATGTAAAAATAAGAACAAGACTTGTTCTTGAAAATGACTTCAAAAATAATACTAAAAGTAGAAAAGTAGTAGTAGTGATTCCTTCCATGCTTGCATAAGGTTATGGATGGAGGTTTTGATGAGTAATGGTATTAATGCGATCAAGGATGAGGTATGAACGCATTTCTTCCCTAACTTCTATTGCAATTTCCCTAGTGGATTGGCAATGTTCACAATGTAAATGATGTTGGGTAATGAGTGCGAAGTTTTCGGGTTGTTTTGATTTGAGTTATGTGGAAGTTGTGGTGGAAAAATAGGAAAATATGGATCAATATCCAGAATGTTAGTAAATGGTGGTGGAAAAGAACCTAGATGTTCTTGTAATGTGATGGGAGCTAATGGTGGTGATGTTTCAAGATCTTGAAAGATAGTATTTGGAGATGTGGGTGGTGTTGAAAAGACTATTTCTTTTGTTTAGGTTGTTTAGATCTTGTTGGAGTCTTAAGGAGTTCCAAAAGAGTGACTTTAGGTGGTGATGAAGTTGGTGTACTTGTTGGTGATGAGGAGGTGCTATAATGGAAGCATCTTGTGGTGAGTTATTTGTTGAGGATGAACCATTTGAGGTTGGGTTTGCTAAACAACAAGATCGGATACTAATCCGTGCGGATATCCTAGCATTTGATTGTGGTATTTTGGATGGTGGAAGTACAAAGGTTTGGATATCATGATTGTTTGTACTAGATGATTCTCCTAAAGGGTTTTGGATGACATGATGAAGTGTGTTTGTGAGAAGGAGATGGAATATGCAAGCATTTTGGGAGTTCTATATATAGAAAAACAAAGCATTGTAATGAATGCTTGACCCAAAATGTGGATTAAAATCTAATGATTAGATATGAATTCAAGGCATGTGATCATGAGAACACAAGCATTAAAGAGCATACTCCCAAAATGAAACAAATGTGGATTTTTCATCCAAAGTGAAAAAATAGAAGTTGAAAAAAGCTTTTCGTTACGGATCCCACGGATCCTTCCTTGAGGATCCGGCCCAAAGATAAAGGCGGGATCCGTGGGTGCGGTGTTTCAAAGACAAAATTTTCCTTTTGGAAACATTTTTAGTGTGTGCCTATATGCAAACTATTTGGAGTTTCGGTTATCTCGACCCTAAAAGAAATAGAAAATAAACTAGAAGTATAAAACCGTCCTATTGAGATAACCCCAAAACACATATTTAGTACATGAGTACGTAATTTTGTGTTATCAATGCTCCTAATTCATTGTTGCTTAAATGAATGTACCCGAAAACACATATTAGTTATGTGTCCCTTTAGCATTCAAAAGACATGAGATGCAATGAAAACGGGTTTTACTTTGTATTAATAATGAAAAGCGATTTGTCCTAGACGTGAGAAATTGCTTTTGTGAAATTGATAAGGGAAGGTATCATCTTTTTAGAAAACATTGTGAAAGTAGGATTTCTTTAAAAAAAATAAGAAAACTATAAGTGAAAAACTTATCTTGGGTTTTGAAAATTCCCGTATTGTTTGTGAGTTTTGTGTGAAATAGAAATCCTAGACTCAGAAAGAAGAAGGCTAGTGTTTACATACCTTGTAGAGTCCAATAAGTTACGACGTTTGTTCCATTAGACCAAGACCAAGACGAAGTAGGTTGAATTGTTCCCGCTACAACGGTTTGGTGAGACGCTCGGCTATGTTGTCTTCGGATGCTACCTTCTCAATAGAGATGTTCCCCTCTTGAACATTGTCTCTTAGGAAGTGATGACGAATCTCTATATGCTTTGTGTGAGAATGCAATACCGGATTCTTGCTTAAGTCGATGGCACCTTTGTTGTCACATAGGATGGCTATGTCGCTTAGATGGATGTCGTAGTCTACTAACGCTTGTTTCATCCATAGTGCTTGTTGGCATGCTTTGCCGGCGGAGACGCATTCTACTTCGGTTGTTGATATTGCAAGTGCCGTTTGTTTCTTAGAAAACCACGATGTTAAACAACATCCCATAAAAGTACATACCCCAATTGTACTTTTTCTATCAACGTAATCACCTGCATGGTCCGAATCTGCATATACAATTGTTTCTACTCCCGTGCCCTTAGGATACCATAATCCTAATTGTGTTGTACCCTTAATATATCTAAATATCCTTTTACGGCTTCTAGGTGTGATATTTTAGGGTCTTCTTGAAACCTAGCATATAAGCAAACACTAAACATGATATCCCGCCTACTTGCCGTGAGGTAGAGAAGGCTACCTATCATGCCACGATATTTAGTATTATCTACGGATTCTTCGTCCTCGTCTTTTGTGAGTTTGGTGTCGGATGACATTGGAGTCCTAATTGGTTTTGACTCTTCTAGACCGAATTTCTTTAACATCTCCTTGATGTATTTAGATTGATTAAAGAAGATACCATCTTCTACTTGTTTTATTTGTAGACCAAGAAAGAAACTAAGTTCTCCCATCATACTCATCTCGAACTCGTCATGCATGATTTTAGAGAAATCATCACACATGTCTTGACAAGTGGATCCGAATATAATATCATCTACATATATTTGTACTATGATTATATGTGACTCTCTTTTCTTAGTAAAAGTGTGTTGTCAACTAACCCCATGGTGTAGTTGTGTTTAACTAGAAATGACTTGAGTCTATCATACCAAGCTTTTGGAGCTTGTTTAAGACCGTAAAGGGCTTTTTTTAATTTATACACATGTTTGGGTTTTTCAAAATCAATGAAGCCGGAGGTTGAGCTACATATACTTCTTCATTTATGAAACCATTTAGAAAAGAGCTTTTGACATCCATTTGATAAAGCTTTAGATCATTAGCACAAGCATACGCAAGAAGTATTCTTATAGACACTAATCTAGCCACGGGCGAGGTCTCATCAAAGTCTATTCCCTCTTGTTGGTTATACCCTTGAGCAACGAGTCTAGCCTTGTTCCTAGACACTACTCCGTTTGCATCTAATTTGTTTTATAAACCCATTTGGTTCCTATTATGGTTTGATTACTAGGTGGAGGGACAAGTGTCCAAACATCATTAGAAACAAATTGATTTAGTTCTTCTTGCATAGCCATTACCCAACCTTCATCTTTTATGGCTTCTTGTGTATTCTTAGGTTCTAAGGTTGAAACGAAACAAAACAAGCTACTCTAGTTTTGAACTTGAGACCTTAATGTTCGTTCGTTTAGTTTTCCTATGACTTTATCTACGGGGTGATCTTTGGACTCTTTAATGTTTACTATTTCATCACTTAGAGGTTTTTCTTCTTCACTTATCTTTTTCTTTATTACTATAGCTTCACTTTCTATAATCTCGTCATCGACAAAAGGTGGAGAGGGTTTGGGTGGACTTTCATCAAATTTTATATTTAATGACTCTTCTACCTTCATTGTTTCTTTGTTTAATATGACGTAAGCTTTGCTATTTGGCGAATAACCTAAAAGATACCTTCGGTTGATTTAGGATCAAATTTTGTAAGGTAATCTTTAGTGTTAAGAATAAAACATTTACTACCAAAGACTCTAAAGTGATTTAACGTAGGCTTTTTGCCTCGAAGTAACTCATATGGAGTTTTTCCTAAGATTGGTCTAATCAAGACTCGATTGAGTATATACGTTGAAGTATCAGCGGCATTACACCAAAACTTTTGAGGTATGGATTGTTCATTAAGCATGGTTCGACTCATTTCTTGTAGAGTTCTATTCTTTATTTCTACTACCCCATCGATGGAGGGAGTGAGCCGAGAAGTTGTGAGTAATACCATTAGCGTCACAAAAAGCTCCGAATTGCACTTCATTATCGAATTCCTACCATGATCCGTCCTAATAGACACTATGGGACTTCCTAGTTGTCTTTGGATCTTTTTGCTTAATATTTCAAAATAGTTAAAGGTTTCCGTTTTGTTCTTTAAAAATTTTGTCCATGTATACCTAGAGGAGTCATCCACTATTACCAAAGTGTAGTAGTTGCCTCCATAACTTTGGATAGCGGATGGACCAAATAAATCCATATGTAGTAATTCTAGACACCTAGTTGTAGACACCATGTTTTTAGCTTTATGACTTGAATGAGCTTGTTTTCCTACATTACAAGCATCACAAAAATGATGTTCATATTTTAACTTAGGTAGATCTCTTACTAGATCTTTGGATGATAGCGATTGAAGAAGTCGCATGTTGGCGTGACCAATCTTCGATGCCATAAGGTCGAAGTATCATCCATAGAGGTAAGACATAGGTTGTCTTTAGGTTCATTACCGATTTTAATGACATAGACTCCATGTTTCCTAATTCCTCTTCCTATGGTTATGCCATTTTTAAGTATCTTACTATCGGTTTCGTTAAAAAGTACATTGCACTTTTTATCACATATTTGTCCTATACTTAAGAGATTAAAGTTTAGGTTTTCTACGTGACACACATCGTTAATGGTTAGAGATTTGTTAGAAATCGTACCTTTACCGATGATTCTACTTTTGCTATTTCCAAACACCACATTACCTCCATTAATGGATTCATATGTGGAGAATAGATTTCTATTGCCGGTCATGTGCCTCGTGCACCCGCTATCCTTGACCCATTCATCCGGATCTAGGTCGACCTTTAAGCACACCTAAAACAATAATAAACTCAAAGTTTGGTCCCCATTTGTTCATGGGTCCATTAGTGTTAAACATTCCATTCATGTTAGACATGTATGGATAAGATGAGTATGCATTCCATGGAGCAAAGTTTTTAAAAGGAAAACCGTTTTGCATGTTTTGATTCCATCCCATTTGATGGTTACTTTTCTGGTAAACGTTATTAGATCTCCTAAATGAGTTAGGTTTTGAAAAAGATGGAGCTTTGTTTCTTGCAAAAGTAGGATTATATTTTGGAGGTGGTTGTCTAGTGGTGACATGATTTGGTTTCTTCCTGTTAACTATGACAAACTCGGCTAGATGAAGAAGAAGCTGCTAATGTTTGCTACAAGAGATCCACGGATCCCTTTTTCTACACTAGCCGGCCTTTTTAGGGATCCAGGATCCGCCACAAATGTGGCTGGTTTTTCTAGTTCCTTAACAAATTTTGTTTCTTTACTCACTAGTTGATAGATCAAGTTGTTGACTACCTAGACCCTTTTGATTGTTACGCTTTTAACGCTATCGAGTATTGTATCTAAAGTGTTCGTGCTCATTCTAGCAATTTTAGAATCTAAGTGATCCACTAGTGTTTGAAGTTGAACGCAAAGTTCATATTCACCACTTGCTATTTTACCTTTTCTAAACGTTTTAGTTTTGCTTTTAATTCTATGACTTCTTTATCTAAACGCTTATTTTGACTCTTTAAAAGCTTGTTTTTGTTAACTAGTTTTAAGCTAATATTGCATAGTTTATCATATTCATTATGCAATGAGTCGTCATCAAGTGATGAGCTACTATAGTATTCAAGACATACCTCGTCATTTGCCATAAGACAAATTTCTTCATCCTCCTTGTCGCTCATTCCCCACGCCGCTACCTAACGCTTTTGATCATCCTTTGGGACACTTACTAATAAAGTGGTTTGGGTCCCCACATTTAAAGCAAGTACGATCATCCTTTGGCGTCTCGTCCTCTTTGCTTTCCGAAAGCCTTTCTTATCGTCATACGGTTGTTTGACGTATCTACCCTTTCTTCTAAAGAACTTTTTAAAGTCCCTACCGCCATAGCGCATCTTTCGTCACTACTACGAAGATGAGTTCTCTCTCATCGCTCGAAGCCTTTTGGCTTTAAGGGCAAGAGATTTGTGTTTCTCTTTCACCTTTGAGGCTTCGGAATCTTTAGCAAGGACAAGCTCGCAGACTTTTAGGTTGCCTATGAGTTCATCGAGGGTGAGGATTGTCAAATCTTTTGACTCTTCGATTGCCGTCACCTTAGATCTCCACTGGATGGAAGTGCCCTTAGATATCTCCTAACATGGTTACGGCTAGAAAAGATTCATCAAGTGCTTGTAAAGATGTAATAATAGTATTAAAGTTAGCAAATGAATGATCTATAGTTTCCTCATCCGATATTGAAAATTGTTCATATTGTTGAACAAATAAATCAATTTTATTATTTTTAACTTGTTGGTTGCCTTGATGAGTTACAACTAAAGAATTCCAAATTTCTTTAGAGGTTTTTGAGCATAGAAATTTTTCAATTCCTTTTTGGTAAAGCATTATATAAAACCATTTTTGCTTCACTATTTTTAGAAAGTTTTTCTTCATTTCATCATTTAGTTTATCATGAGGTATGTGAACTAAATTTCCTTTATCATCATTTGAGGTAGCCTCAAAATCACCTTCAACAATAATGTACCAAAGATCAATATCTTTAGACTTCACATACGTTTCAATCTATTTTTCCAATATATAAAACCATTAGTTTCAAGTAGTGGAGGTCGTTGCATAGATTCCTTCCTAATTTTCGAACCCATAGTGATCGAAAAGTTTTTAAAATACAATTTTATTTTAAAACTTTTATAAACTTAGCTCTTGATGCCAATTGTGGAAAACTAGAAGGGGGGGTTGAATATTTTTGCCGATTTTAAGTTGATTTCAAAAACTTTAGATTCGATATTATGTGAAATCGTATGGATGTTGAGAACTTGTAGATCTAATGATAATGCAAGCAAATAAATAAAGTTAAGGGATAGAAATGACACAACCGATTTATAGTGGTTCGACTACAAGGTCACCTTCCTTGCCCTACTCCACTCCCCGAGTCACCTACTCGAGAGTTCAAGCACTATGTCAACAAACTCCTTCACTTGGCGGAGAAGCCTTCACAACGTTGCTTACACTTTTCCGGTACAAAGCTAGATACCGAGTCCGTAGTACGGTGGACCAAACCAACACAACTATTACACAACAAATATGTGAAATATCATATACAAGATCTTCGCTACGAAATCTTATGAGTGACAAATCAATCAAGGACCCCTTGCTTGGATGACTTGTAGAATGCTCGATCTCTTAGAGAAGGACCTATATGAGGATCACAAATAGAAAGAAAGAAGAACAACTCTCTAGATCAAGTGATCTATATGTTAGAAGAGAATGAGAGTGTATGAGAGATTTAGTAAGAAGAGGGTAAGTTAGAATGAAGAAATGACTCTCTATTTATAGGCAAATTTCTCCTCTGTTCCACGGATCCAACGGATCCCTTCCACTGGGATCCGCTAGTGTAATCCTAGGGATCCGTGGTACGCCCCTCTTTGCCCATGGGTTTTTTGGTTATGGGTCATGGGTTATGGGTTGGTCCATGGTTTTCTTTAGATTCAATGTATCTAAGTATACATTGTATCAAGTCTTCTTTGGTATGGGTTAAGATCCATGGGTTATGGTTATTACCCATCCTAATAAACTATTACAACAAATGCTTAATTATTACATTTTTGTATTTAAATGGGTATATGTAAATGCTTTACAAAAATAACATGTATCCTTATAATTATACTTAAGATAACATTACATTTGTTATCAACAAAACACAAAGAGATCGCAAATTATTAATAAACGTTTTACTTTATTTATATTAATGTAAGAGATTCAATATGCAAAATTCCAAGAAAGGATATTTGCTCGATGGAAGTAGCATGGCTTATGTAGCGATATGTGTTTCAACACCAGCAGAGGTGGCAGCACGATGCGAAATTTCCATATGCTTCCGTAGGCAGGATCTATCATGTATGCTATGAGATGCAATAAGACAAGATGACGCTCGCCAAAATATGACCAGCTTGATATCTACAGAATCCAGTGAACTTCATCGATGCTATTAAATATATTCTAAAGTATCGTAGGAATACGTAAAGATATGTTTCTAGTGTATGGTGGAAATACGATATGAGCTTGGTGTTACAGTGTTCTGGATGCTCCTGGCAATATGATAAAGATGATACGAAGTTCAAACGTTATGTCTTTGTCATTAATGGAGGAGCAAGAGATGGAAGAGTGAAGCGTAGCATGACACGATGTCCGTGGAGAGGTGAATACATACTGCTTGTCGCGAATGGAGGTTTTTGATTAGGAAATTCATTCTGGCTTGTATATTTTAATGAATCGCCTATTGATATGTATTGTGACAATTCGTCTGAATCATATTTGCCAATGAACCGGAGTCATGAATGGCACCAAACATTTTCTACGGGTATCACTATGTTCGAGAACAAGTCCGCCAGGTGAAATTAATCTATTGAAAGTTCACACAGATGACAATTTAGCTGATCCTTTCACTAAGGCTTTACCTAGAGAAAAGCTTATTGGATCTGCCAATGGCATGGACTCGTTTGGCTAATAGTTTCATGCATATCTGTGATTAGTATTTGATAAAGGATATTGTAAACATATTACCTCCGTCCCAAAAATATGTTTCTTTTTTACTTTCAAAAGTTTCGTCATATTTTGACTGAATTATTTTTCGTGTTATATAATAATTGATGCAAAATATATAAATCATTCGTGTTTCAAATATATTTTCATTGGTATACTTTTTATCAAGTATCATATAACACGAAAAAAAAAATTACGGTCAAATTTAGAAGAAAAAGACTTTGAAAAGTCAAATATGGACTTATATTTTGGGACGGAGGGAGTATTATTTTTAATGAAATAAAGTATTGTTTATGTTTATTTTCATTTATAATATTGTTGTCATATATTTGCATGTTTAATCCATGAGTAACTAAGTTATTCTAGTTTGTCCGTTGTTAGTTAATGATATGGGAATATCATTAAACTAAGACAAATCAGTGATGTGTAGGAATACACTTGAAAGTATATGATTGGTAAAAGATACCAATTTCGATGATATTCAATGAATTGAATATTACACGATTTTATTTAATTGATATTGTTGTTAAGTAAATCATGAATAGTTATCCTTCAACTTGAGATAAATTTATAAGTGTCATAAATGTAATAAGCATTTCGTGAACTTAACGCTATAATCGAATGGTAGTCAAGTGTTTGTAAGTGTTACAAAGTTTGTGGGTTATTCTTGTAGTCAAGATATAATTTGTTCCTTCAAATTTATTTTGGAGTTTAATATCACGCCTCGTGTTGACAAGATTGTTTGCGTGCCGCACTCCAAGATCTCCCTAATATGTTCGTAAGATTGGTAATCTTGTCAATCACTTAAAAGCGGAAATGAATGATGAATTTAGAATGACTTAAATTCATATCTTTATTTAACGTGGTATTGGAACTAAAAGGATAATAAATAATGAGAAATCATTAAAAGGTTTTTCCAGGAGCCTTACTCGAGTCGTGCTAGAGGCATCGAAGTGTTGTTAGACGCTAACCGATGTGATCACGCTATTAAGATATATCAAAGTGGGAGCTGTTGGTTTTATGGATATAAATTAGTAGTCGTGAGTTATGATCGAACTCGAGACCATGGGATTGAACACTTTACGTATGAGAATTAAAGTTAGTAATTAAATATAAAATGTTATATTTATTTATTATTTACACGAAAAATATGACGAGCGTTAAGTCAATTAAACGTAATGGACTAACGATCGTTAAATGTTAAAAGGAAGGACTAGATGTGAAATTAGAGATCGAGAAGGTCCTAGAAACCCTTGGGGATGCCTTGTACGATCGGCCAAGGGGTTTCCAAAACCCAATCCAAGTCTAACTTGGACTCTAAGTTTCCTTGGGAGCATATACAAGGCCTAGGGTCTTTGTATCATAACTCTTGTACTCCTAAACTTAAAACCTAAAAATTGTTTTGTGTGTGTTTTCTGTCCTAAACGATCGTGACACCTCCATAGGCTCGATCCTTTGTTTTTCCAAAACAAACTTTTCGTTCTTAAAACTAGCATTACTTTAATTTTATAAGACGTTAAGCAGACATAACGGGTCAAACACACTATTGTTAGTATCTTGGATTGAATAACAAAACGGTAAGGGTAATTACATAATCCTTATAAACCCTAATTATGGTTCATCCACTTGCTAGTTTAAGGAATTGATTCTTGTTGGGCTAGAATCAAAAAAGGCGCATACTTTATGTTTATGTTAATTAGTTATTCATTAATTCGTTTTTATACGCCTTTACGCTTTGATGTTTTTTGTGTTTTATATACGATTGTCGATCATGTTATATAATTCCAACAATTATTCAATCGTATAGGACATTCAATCGAATATATGATTATTCAGAAGTAGGAGGGATTAACTTATGACCTACCTGCTGACCTGCTTTAACTGGTATAGGACTTCTCAGAGGGAATATTTTATCCCGCCAGTCCCTTTGATTTCATACCATAATCTTTCTGTTGTAATACTAAGGCTATAATTGATCCGACGTAAATATATGTCTATATACTAGGAAAGAAATTGCTATGAGGAGTCTATGCGTGTTTGTTGGACTTTCCAAGCTAATAAACGAGTTTGTGAATACTAATAGTTCAAGAGGTTACCAAGGGAATTAAGATGAGATTGAGATCTTGACCACAAATCTGACCCTGGGAAAAAGCTCCGCAAATCAACCTGTTAGATTAGCATGACCTGGAATAACAATGCATGATATATTTGTTTACTCTTTAGTGACACTTCTATTTATTCTATGTAGAAAACGATCAATGGTGGAACTGTGGATTACTGGACCATAATTAACTTCTCAAGGCAGAACGAACAAAGGAGTTGCCGCTTAGTTCATGGACGTACTGTCAGAATAAAGGCATTGAATGTATCTTTTAATCTCCGGTATGTAATGTTCTTTTATTCACCATATTGTTGCATAAGAAAATCATTCAAACAGTTGGTTATAAATTGAGGGTTTTCAACTCTTAGCCTTAATTCAAATGTGTTGATTACATATGATGGACATGTAATCACAATGTATATTGGAATAATCTACTTGTATGTACCTATATAGGTTTTAGACACTCCCACAAAATAACAACAAAAACTGTAAGTACGTCATGATTATCAATTCTATCTCATTGGTGGTTTTACTTCGTTTGTGCCACATTAATTTATCAAACTTACCTTTCAGAAATAACAAATTTAGATACTAATGAACTAAGCAAAACTTGGTTTAATCCACACACAAGGAATGGAACTTATTCAAATTATTATGCTAAAAAAATTGACTAGCCACATCCAAAAATTATAGAAATGTCAGAGGTTTAACTAACCACATAGCGTTACAAAGTAGAAAATAAAAATAAAAAATGAAAATAAATAATACTACCTCCGTCCCAAAATTATAGTCCCCATTTTACTTTTTTGGTCTTCCTTTTCCAACTTTGACCTTAATATTCCGTTTATATAATACCATTTAAAAATTATACCAAATGAAAATACATTTAAAATACAATCCATTTATATAATTTGCATCAAGTATTATATAACACAAACAAAAATACTTGGTCATAGTTGTAGAAAAGACCTAAAAAGTCAAAACGAAGACTATAATTTCGGGACCGGAGAAAGTATAGATTAGCTAGGACCAACTTGCTCAATCCACGATTATGCGGAGATGTTTTATTGTTCCAAAGAAATCCCCAAAATTTTCGTGGATATTTTTACCATTGAACGTGTGAATCTTACATGTTTCGAGAGAATAAACCAATATCTTCCCGGAATGAAATCTTGGAAAATATATCTTGTTTCCATATCTGTGTTTTGGCTTCCATGCATAGAGATGTTTTATCGCAATATAAATCACGCGGCCTTCCTATATCATCTAATTTATCCCATTTACCTTCATCCTCATTTGGTATGAATACTTCAACTGATTCTCCAAACTCACCCACGATTACAAGTATAAGATGTTGATCACATTGATATTCATGATCACATTTCACAAGGAAATGTTGTGCCTTTGATGTGCAACAACTTATTGGTGCTTCCTTTAGAACACTACTCCTTTCACAAATGGATCTGCCGCGCTTAATTCTTTGAAAACATCAACTCCTTTACAAGGTAACAATGCGTATACATCACCACCATGGAATGCTGGAAAACGATATAAATATGGATCGTCATTACCAAAATTAAGAGCATATTTACACCACGATGATTCTCGACCTACAAAGTGGATATGAACATGCCATTCATTTTCTGATGTAAATCCAACAACCAAACAATCACGAGAAGTGGGTGGTGCTGAAAAATCAAAGCTCTCTAGATAACGACCCGATGGAAGCTCACAGTATCACTTGTGAAGGGGTTAAAAAAAAGGGGGTCTATAAGATTTTACGAGCAGCCAACCATACCTTGAACATTGTATTTCTAGTTCACTAATCAATTCTATTCTCAGGTGTTTTATAAAATACTTGTCACCAAACATCGGATCAAAAAAAGTGATAGTGTGCTTTCCAATAACCATCAACCAAGGTGAAATCAATGAATATGCATGCAACTGCAGCCTCTTTGATGCCGTTTGGTTGCTCCATTGTATTACAGGTGCTGCTAAATGACATAGTTTGCATGAAGCACGAAAGTTCATGTATTCGATGCCAACACTAAACTCCATAATCATCTTCAAAACATCAGACGGAAGATTAGCAAGTGATTCATCTATCATGCCATTAAATTCAAACTCGCACTCTTAACTTTACTAACGACTATCTTATCGTTCTTGTCCTCTTCTTGTTTATGATCACCTTCTGACAACCTACACAAGATATGATTTGATAAGACCTTTTCCAGCTACAAATAAAACAAGAGTAGATTACAAAAATCATCCTTGGGTTTGTTGATAAAAACCCAATTTGTTCCTCATTGATACTATTTACAAACTTTGGTCCCTAATTGCAATGTTTGCTTTCGTTTTTTGGTCTCTTGTCCCTTACCTTTTAGAGACGAAAGGAGAAACTAATTACATGCACGAGGGACCAAAAGTACTCGAGGAACAATTTCCTTAAATAAGAATTTATGCAAATAGTATCACAACGAGACAATTTATGTTGATTTTAACAAACTAGAGGAACAATTTATGTAATTTACTGAAAATATGATGTCAATAAATAAATGATAGCAATACAATACCTTTTGCATTCAAGCATTGCCCATGCAGACACATGGCTTGTTCCTACTAAACAAGGCAGGGATGAAGAGGAGATTGTTTTATCTTTGACGTGATACTTGGTAGATTATTTTCCCGTTTTCACCAAGTATATGTATATAGCCCCCTGACTCTGACGTAATTGCATGGCTGTGAAATTCTGGGTAAAGATAACCATCGATTTCCAAGGAAATAGTGGCGTCATTGAGATCTTCCAGTTCTTCCCACGTCTTATTATTCATGTTAAGTTTGAACAAATGCACATTGCCAATGGCTTCTGTAACCTCATCAAAATCTATGAAAATGGAAAATATATCTTAACAAGATCCAACAAGATAAGGAAGCCGGTTACAATGATTTAATCTAGGAAAAGGAAACTTCAATAATGACAAGAGATTTATCGCAACTCCTGTATCCCTAACAACGATGCTTAACTCTACAACAAGATGACTAGCTATCGCACAGGCATATCTTTTGACTATGAGTTCATCGAGGGTGAGGATTGTCAAATCTTTTGACTCTTCGATTGCCGTCACCTTGGATCTCCACTTCGATGGAAGTGCCCTTAGATATCTCCTAACATGGTTACGGCTAGAAAAAGATTAATCAAGTGCTTGTAAAGATGTAATAATAGTATTAAAGTTAGCAAATGAATGATCTATAGTTTCCTCATCCGATATTGAAAATTGTTCATATTGTTGAACAAATAAATCAATTTTATTATTTTTAACTTGTTGGTTGCCTTGATGAGTTACAACTAAAGAATTCCAAATTTCTTTAGAGGTTTTAAGCATAGAAATTTTTTCGAATTCCTTTTTCGGTAAAACATTATATAAAACCATTTTTGCTTCACTATTTTAGAAAGCTTTTTCTTCATTTCATCATTTAGTTTATCATGAGGTATGTGAACTAAATTTCCTTTATCATCATTTGATGTAGCCTCAAAATCACCTTCAACAATAATGTACCAAAGATCAATATCTTTAGACTTCACATACGTTTCAATCTATTTTTCCAATATATAAAACCATTAGTTTCAAGTAGTGGTGGTCGTTGCATAGATGGCCCTTCCTTATAATTTTTTGAACCCATAGTGATCGAAAAGTTTTTAAAATACAATTTTATTTTAAAACTTTTATAAACTTAGCTTTGATACCAATTGTGGAAAACTAGAAGGGGGGGTTGAATAGTTTTGCCGATTTAAAGTTGATTTCAAAACTTTAGATTCGATATTATGTGAAATCGTATAGATGTTGAGAACGTGTAGATCTAATGATAATGCAAGCAAATAAATAAAGTTAAGGGATAGAAATGACACAACCGATTTATAGTGGTTCAGCTACAAGGTCACCTTCCTTGCCCTACTCCACTCCCCGAGTCACCTACTGAGAGTTCAAGCACTATGTCAACAAACTCCTTCACTTGGCAGAAGCTTCACAAGCGTTTTTACACTTTTTGCGACAAAGCTAGATACCGAGTCCTTGAGTACCACGGTGGACCAAACCAACACGACTATTACACAACAAATATGTGAAATACCAAGTACAAGATCTTCACTACGAAATCTTGAGTGACAAATCAATCAAGGACCCCTGCTTGGATGACTTTAGAATGCTCGTGATCTCATTTAGAGAAGGACCTATATGAGGATCACAAATAGAAAGAAAGAAGAACAACCCTCTAGATCAAGTGATCTATATGTTAGAAGAGAATGAGAGTGTATGAGAGATTTAGTAAGAAGAGGGTTAGAATGAAGAAATGACTCTCATTTATAGGCAAATTTCTCCTCTGTTCCACGGATCCCACGGATCCCTTCCACTTGGGATCCGTCTAGTGTAATCCTAGGGATCCGTGGTACGCTCCTCTTTTCCCATGGATTTTTTAGTTATGGGTCATGGGTTATGGGTTGGTCCATGGGTTTTCTTTAGATTCAATGTATCTTAAGTATACATTGTATCAAGTCTTCTTTGGTATGGGTTAAGATCCATGGGTTATGGTTTTTACCCATCCTAATAAACTATTACAACAAATGCTTAATTATTACATTTTTGTATTTAAATGGCTATATGTAAATGCTTTACAAAAATAACATGTATCCTTACAATTATACTTAAGATAACATTACATTTGTTATCAACAAAACACAAAGAGATCGCAAAATATTAATAAACGTTTTTACGGTTTATTTATATTAACAGAAGAGATTCAATATGCAAAATTCCAAGAAAGGATATTTGCCGATGGAAGTAAAGCATGGCTTATGTAGCGATATGTGTGCTTCAACACCTGCAGAGGTGGCACGTATGCAGAAATTTCCATATGCTTCCGTAGTAGGATCTATCATGTATGCTATGAGATGCACAAGACAAGATGTGACGTTCGCTCAAAATATGACCAGTTGATATCTACAGAATCCAGGTGAACTTCACTGGACTGCTATTAAACATATTCTAAAGTATCGTAGGAATACGAAAGATATGTTTCTAGTGTATGGTGGAAATACAGATACAGAGCTTGGTGTTACAGGTTTCTGTGATGCGTCCTGGCAATATGATAAAGATGATACGAAGTCTCAAACGGGTTATGTCTTTGTCATTAATGGAGGAGCAGTAGACTGGAAGAGCAAGAAGCAGAGCATGATTACTTATGTCTGTGATGAGGTCAATAATACATAGCTGCTTCTAAGCCGCAATGGAGGTTTTTTGATTAGGGAATTATTTCAGGTTTTGGTGTTATGCCTTTAATTGAATCGCCTATTGATATGTATTGTGACAATTTCGCTGAATCATATTTGCCAATGAACCTGGAGTCATGAATGGCACCAAACATTTTCTACGGAAGTATCACTATGTTCGAGAACAAGTCCGCGAAGGTGAAATTAATCTATTGAAAGTTCACACAGATGACAACTTAGTCGATCCTTTTCACTAAGGCTTTACCTAGAGAAAAGCTTATTGACTGCCAATGGCATTGGACTTCGTTTGGCTAATAGTTTCATGCATATCTGTGATTAGTATTTGGATAAAGGATATTGTAAACATTTACTACCTCCGTCCCAAAATATAAGTCCGTTTTTGACTTTTCAAAGTCTTTCTCGTCATATTTTGACTGTAATTATTTTTTTTCGTGTTATATAATAATTGATGCAAAATATATAAATGAATTCGTGTTTCAAATATATTTTCATTGGTATACTTTTTATCAAGTATCATATAACACGAAAAAAAAAATTACGGTCAAATTTAGAAGAAAAAGACTTTGAAAAGTCAAATATGGACTTATATTTTGGGACGGAGGGAGTATTATTTTTAATGAAATAAAGTATTGTTTATGTTTATTTTCATTTATAATATTGTTGTCATATATTTGCATGTTTAATCCATGAGTAACTAAGTTATTCTAGTTTGTCCGTTGTTAGTTAATGATATGGGAATATCATTAAACTAAGACAAATCTGAGTGATGTGGTAGAATACACTTGAAAGTATATTGATGAGAAAGCATACCAATTTCAGATGATATTCAATGAATTGAATATTACACGATTTTATTTAATTGATATTGTTGTTAAGTAAATCATGAATAGTTATCCTCAGACTTGAGATACCAGATAAGTGTCATAAATGTAGTGCATTTATGTGGAACAACTTAACGCTTATACTGTAATCGGGTAGTCATAAGGGTTGTTTTCAGAAATGTTACAAAGTTTGTGGGTTATTCTTGTAGTCAAGATATAATTTGTTCCTTCAAATTTATTTTGGAGTTTAATATCATACTCGTAGGGTTGACAAGATGTTTGTGCGGCCGCACCCAAGATCTCCCCTGAATATGTTCAGAAGATTTGGTAATCTTGACTGAATAAAGAATGACTTAAATTCATATCTTTATTTAACGTGGTATTGGAACTAAAAGGATAATAAATAATGAGAAATCATTAAAAGGTTTTTCCAGGAGCCTTACTCGAGTCGTGCTAGAGGCATCGGCGTTGTTAGACGCTAACCGATGTGATCACGCTATTAAGATATATCAAAGTGGGAGCTGTTGGTTTTATGGATATAAATTAGTAGTCGTGAGTTATGATCGAACTCGAGACCATGGGATTGAACACTTTACGTATGAGAATTAAAGTTAGTAATTAAATATAAAATGTTATATTTATTTATTATTTACACGAAAAATATGACGAGCGTTAAGTCAATTAAACGTAATGGACTAACGATCGTTAAATGTTAAAAGGAAGGACTAGATGTGAAATTAGAGATCGAGAAGGTCCTAGAAACCCTTGGGGATGCCTTGTACGATCGGCCAAGGGGTTTCCAAAACCCAATCCAAGTCTAACTTGGACTCTAAGTTTCCTTGGGAGCATATACAAGGCCTAGGGTCTTTGTATCATAACTCTTGTACTCCTAAACTTAAAACCTAAAAATTGTTTTGTGTGTTTTCTTGTCCTAAACGATCGTACACCCCTCCATAGGCGTCGATCCTTTTGTTTTTCCAAAACAAACTTTTTCGTGTTCTTAAAACTAGCATTACTTTAATTTGTTATAGTACGTGTGTACAAGAACGTGGTACTAACACACTATTGTTAGTATCTTGGATTGAATAACAAAACGGTAAGGGGTAATTTACATAATCCTTATAAACCCTAATTAGGGTTCATCCACTTGCTAGTTTAAGGAATTGATTCTTGTTGGGCTAGAATCAAAAGGTACGCATACTTTATGTTTATGTTAATTAGTTATTCATTAATTCGTTCTTATACGCTTCCGCATGTTTCTTTGATGTTTTTTGTGTTTTATATACGATTGTCGATCATGTTATATAATTCCAACAATTATTCAATCGTATAGGACATTCAATCGAATATATGATTATTCAGAAGTAGGAGGGATTAACTTATGACCTACCTGCTGACCTGCTTTAACTGGTATAGGACTTCTCAGAGGGAATATTTTATCCCGCCAGTCCCTTTGATTTCATACCATAATCTTTCTGTTGTAATACTAAGGCTATAATTGATCCGACGTAAATATATGTCTATATACTAGGAAAGAAATTGCTATGAGGAGTCTATGTGTTTGTTGACTTTCCAAGCTAATAAACGAGTTTGTGAATACTAATAGTTCAAGAGGTTACCAAGGGAATTAAGATGAGATTGAGATCTTGACCACAAATCTGACCCTGGGAAAAAGCTCCGCAAATCAACCTGTTAGATTAGCATGACCTGGAATAACAATGCATGATATATTTGTTTACTCTTTAGTGACACTTCTATTTATTCTATGTAGAAAACGATCAATGGTGGAACTGTGGATTACTGGACCATAATTAACTTCTCAAGGCAGAACGAACAAAGGAGTTGCCGCTTAGTTCATGGACGTACTGTCAGAATAAAGGCATTGAATGTATCTTTTAATCTCCGGTATGTAATGTTCCTTTTATCTTACCATATTGTTGCATAAGAAAATCATTCAAACAGTTGGTTATAATTTTGAGGGTTTTCAATCCTTAGCCTTTAATTCAAATGTGTTGATTACATATGATGGACATGTAATCACAATGTATATTGGAATAATCTACTTGTATGTACCTATATAGGTTTTAGACACTCCCACAAAATAACAACAAAAACTGTAAGTACGTCATGATTATCAATTCTATCTCATTGGTGGTTTTACTTTCGTTTGGTGCCAACATTAATTTATCAAACTTACCTTTCAGAAATAACAAATTTAGATACTAATGAACTAAGCAAAACTTGGTTTAATCCACACACAAGGAATGGAACTTATTCAAATTATTATGCTAAAAAAATTGACTAGCCACATCCAAAAATTATAGAAATGTCAGAGGTTTAACTAACCACATAGCGTTACAAAGTAGAAAATAAAAATAAAAAATGAAAATAAATAATACTACCTCCGTCCCAAAATTATAGTCCCCATTTTACTTTTTTGGTCTTCCTTTTCCAACTTTGACCTTAAATATTTTTCTTTGTGTTATATAATAGTTGATGAAAATTATACCAAATGAAAATACATTTAAAATACAATCCATTTATATAATTTGCATCAAGTATTATATAACACAAACAAAAATACTTAAGGTCATAGTTGTGAGAGAAAGACCTAAAAAGTCAAACGAGGACTATAATTTTGGGACGGAGAGAGTATAGATTAGCTAGGACCAACTTGGCTCAATCCACGCATTATGCGGGAGATGTTTTATTGTTCCAAAGAAATCCCCAAAATTTTCGTGGATATTTTTACCATTGAACGTGTGAATCTTACATGTTTCGAGAGAATAAACCAATATCTTCCCGGAATGAAATCTTGGAAAATATATCTTGTTCTCCATATCTGGTGTTTTGGCTTCCATGCATAGAGATGTTTTATCGCCAATATAAATCACGTGCCTTCCTATATCATCTAATTTATCCCATTTACCTTCATCCTCATTTGGTATGAATACTTCAACTGATTCTCCAAACTCACCCACGATTACAAGTATAAGATGTTGATCACATTGATATTCATGATCACATTTCACAAGGAAATGTTGTGCCTTTGATGTGCAACAACTTATTGGTGCTTCCTTTAGAACACTACTCCTTTCACAAATGGGATCTGCCGCGCCTAATTCTTTGAAAACATCAACTCCTTTACCGTTGCACAATGCGTATACATCACCACCATGGAATGCTGGAAACGAATATATAATATGGATCGTCATTACCAAAATTGAGAGCATATTTACGCCACGATGATTCTCGACCTACAAAGTGGATGTGAACATGCCATTCATTAGTTGATGTAAATCCAACAACCAAACAATCAACGAAGTGGGTGGTGCTGAAAATCAAAGCTCTCTAGATAACGCACCGATGGAAGCTCGCGAGTATCACTTGTGAAGGGTTAAAAAAAAGGGGGGTCTATAAGATTTACGTATCAGCAGCCAACCATACCTTGAACATTGTATTTCTAGTCTAATCACCATTCTAATTCTCGAGGTGTTTTTATAAAATACTTGTCACCAAACATCGGATCAAAAAAAGTGATAGTGTGCTTTCCAATAACCATCAACCAAGGTGAAATCAATGAATATGCATGCAACTGCAGCCTCTTTGATGCCGTTTGGTTGCTCCATTGTATTACAGGTGCTGCTAAATGACATAGTTTGCATGAAGCACGAAAGTTCATGTATTCGATGCCAACACTAAACTCCATAATCATCTTCAAAACATCAGACGGAAGATTAAGCAAGTGTGATTCATCTATCATGCCATTAAATTCAAACCTGTCACTCTTAACTTTACTAACGACTATCTTATCGTTCTTGTCCTCTTCTTGTTTATGATCACCTTCTGACAACCTACACAAGATATGATTTGATAAGACCTTTTCCAGCTACAAATAAAACAAGAGTAGATTACAAAAATCATCCTTGGGTTTGTTGATAAAAACCCAATTTGTTCCTCATTGATACTATTTACAAACTTTGGTCCCTAATTGCAATGTTTGCTGCTTTTGGTCTCTTGTCCCTACCTTTAGAGACGAAAGGAGAAACTAATTACATGCACGAGGGACCAAAAGTACTCGAGGAACAATTTCCTTAAATAAGAATTTATGCAAATAGTATCACAACGAGACAATTTATGTTGATTTTAACAAACTAGAGGAACAATTTATGTAATTTACTGAAAATATGATGTCAATAAATAAATGATAGCAACACCTTTTGCATTCAAGCATTGCCCATGTGACACATGGCTTGTTCCTACTAAACAAGGCAGGGATGAAGAGGAGATTGTTTTATCTTTGACGTGATACGAGTAGATTATTTTCCCGTTTTCACCAAGTATATGTATATAGCCCCCTGACTCTGACGTAATTGCAGGGCTGTGAAATTCTGGGTAAAGATAACCATCGATTTCCAAGGAAATAGTGGCGTCATTGAGATCTTCCAGTTCTTCCCACGTCTTATTATTCATGTTAAGTTTGAACAAATGCACATTGCCAATGGCTTCTGTAACCTCATCAAAATCTATGAAAATGGAAAATATATCTTTACAAGATCCAACAAGATAAGGAAGCCGGTTACAATGATTTAATCTAGGAAAAGGAAACTTCAATAATGACAAGAGATTTATCGCAACTCCTGTATCCCTAACAACGATGCTTAACTCTACAACAAGATGACTAGCTATCGCACAGGCATATACTTTACCATTGCAACAAGTTAAAAAATGCAATAAACCATCGTCACCGGTTACTTTTTTGACCTGTTTAGCGTATGACATTTCAGTCCATCTTAATTTCTTTTTTTTAGGGTATAGTCTGCAAAACACAAAGTGGGGTTTTTCGGTTCTTGTCATTAGAAGAATTGAATTGGGATCATCAGGAGGGGAAGACAAACACAAATATCCTATATTATCATCATCGGAGTCTGATTGTTTATTAATCAAACATGGGAGATTGATGAACTTTGATGTGACAGGATTCCAAAGAGACCAGTGTGGATGGTAGGAGAGAATCACCCAGCCGTAGAAACACCCTCGGACATATTTCCCAAGCAACTCAGGGATTCGACATCGATAATGCCGAAGCGGATCATGTAGATTGTAGAAAATCTGAACTTCTGTTTCATCTTCGGCATCAAGGTTCTGAGCAACAAACCACTGATGATTTGCAGACAGGGGAGGTACTTCATTGTATACTAAACTACTAAAAATCTGCTTTTGTTCCATCCTAAGATGTTCTTTCCTGGATCAAAAAACACCTTGGTAAGATGCAAATATAAATTTTAAGCAACAAAGAAAAATAGATTGCATGCCACTAGTCTATAGGATGCAACTATACTTGATTTTGTAATTTCAAAGTATACAAGTCATTACAAAAAACATATTCATTTTTATAAAAAAAGGGGGGGAGGGGGGTGGGGGGTGAAATTAAATTTTGAACCAAGTAAACATCTCAGGACTTTTGAGAACATATCACTAATCAAAATCACAACAGGCTTTAATCTAACATGTGTTATAATTATGCAGGTTTTAACTACCCAAACCTTCAAGATGGAAACTTTAAACCTTGAAAAGCATCAATTTAAGGTACTAGAATTTATCCTTAAATAAATATACACTGCAATTAAAACACACAAACATAACAATTAACACTAATCTATGACAATGTCAAACTTTTAAGATTCAAGTTCAGTAATGAAAGGTAGAATTCATACCTTAAATCAATATACAAGGCAATTAAAATTCACAAAAATAATAATTTACACTATAATCTATGACATAAATAAAACTTTTAAGGTTCAAGTTCAGTAATTTAAGCTCCAAGATCGAAACTTAATATCTTAGAATCATCAATTTAAGATTATAAGGTTGAATTCATACCTTAAATTAATATACAAGGCAATTAAAACTCTTAAAATAATAATAACACTGATTAATACGGAGTAATATATATCAAACTTTCAAGCTTCAAGATCGAAACTTTATATCTTAAGAAACATCAATTTAAGTTTTAAAAATTGAAGGGGCAATTGCATATATACCCACTTAAACTTGCATATTTGTATATATACCCAAAACATGCTTAAAATGCATTGTACATCGTGCAATAAAAACTTGTATTATAGGGAAATATGCAAGTTTTTAAGTTTTAGTGGGTACATATGCAATTCCCCCATAATTGAATTCATACCTCAAACTTCGATTTATGGATAAAAATCGCAGCTTTTTAATAAACTAGTCTTAAGCTTTTTTTTGTCCTTTATTATGAAAAACCAATCAATTTATATCCTATTATGTAAACCAATCAATTTACAAGTCGGTAGCTCAGCCCAATTAGTATCTTCTTCTTTCTATTTTTTCCTACAAGCCCATTCAGTTTCCTAATTTCAAATTTAAATTGCTTTTATTTTATATATAAACAATTTAAAAAATACACTTTATTTATCAATATCTTATTTGAATTTTAAACTACAAGTGCTTTTAGACAATAGAAAGTTAGAGTAATAATATCAAATCTTTATTACATTGCAGCCTCAATAGTCAAATATCTCAAAACATCTCATTGCTCAAAAATCAGCATCATGTCCATCATACAACAACAACAACAACAACAACAACAACATACCCAATCCCGCCCAGGCGGGGTATGGGATCATGTCCATCATAGTATTAGGCAAAAACAAAAGCACAAAGCTTTGCTTTGCAATGTAAGAAACATACTACATGGGGATAATCAATCAACAAAAAGCCCATATATAAATCATAAGTTAAAGTGTCAACAACCAAGTACCAACAACAACAACAAAATTTAATAATGCCGGAGCGGGGTATGGGGGACGTATTAAGGTTCAAAAAGGCCATCACTAACCTAGCAGTAGAACGTGACACTCTACAAATTGTTATGAATGACCGGAAGATGACCAACTTCAGCCACACGATCTCTTGTTCCACACTGACCACGTGGATCATAACTAATCTCGCACCATGTAAAACCGAACTCTGAATGCAACCAGCCAGATGAGCATAGTATGCGGGCGGGAACTGCAAGCACAAGTTTCCATTAGAAATAATGTATGATATACAAAATGTAAAATATTTACAGTTGATCCATAATGTCTTATAAAAAGACGGAAAGATGAAAATGATTGGGTACACATAGCATACCCAAAAATTGAAATGGTAGTGAGTGGGCCGACATGTTCCCTGCAAAGAGACAACCATAAATTAGCAACTATATGAATACTTATTTTACTTGATATTTCACATAAATTCCTTTACACAGGAGTTATTTGAAAAGAATTATATACAGTTAAAAGGTTTCACCTGAATGCCAGCATGGCTGCAGAGGTAGAAATTGAACTCGGGGATGACAAATATTAGTATCAACCACACAATCCATTAGAAAAGAATTTAAAAAAGAACAAAAGAAAAACAAACATTATGAGTCTATATAACAACAATCACTAGGAAGAATATTGCTACTCCTGTCGGTGCTAGCTCCATGCCTCCATCATCATGTCTCACAGGAAAGAAACGTGCATGGTGCCTTTTCTGAGATGTAGTTCACAAATGGGGAAAATGGTAGGTCGTGTCATGTAGTTCAGGGGTAGCGGTCGCTACCCCTGAACTTTTATCCGGTAGTGGAATTTTTTTTTGCCGTACTATACTGTGTTTCGCTACCCCTGAAACAAATTTTCGCTACCCCTAAATAAATTTGACAAGACCCGTATCATTCTTTAAAACTCAAAAACTCTAAGGCCCAATCCCACTAAATGTTTAAAAATAACTCCAAGGCCCATTTTTAAACACACTTTAAAAAGTTAAAAGTGATATGTTGATGACAAATGTTCTCCACCATAAAAAACATACAAAACCTATCAATTTAATAAAATAAAAGTCTACACAACTACACAAGTTACTGAGTTAGAGACCAGAAGAAAAAAAAAAACCTTAAAAGTCTACACAACTACACAAGTTAATATGAACGATAGGGGGTGTATTTTGGGTGAGCTTAAAGTCTTTTATCACTCGGTAAAAGAAGATGATAGATTTTTGAATTTGGATGGGATTTGTCACCAAGCTCGGGTAATGGTGGATAATGGAAAAATCTCTCATTTCCTTTATTTTATCGGATTTTGAAGCTTGCATTGGTTTTACCTGTTTCAACCGCAACTCAAACTGGTTGAAAGATGCTTTTCTAAAATGAAATTATTAAAACGGATTTGCGGAATCGAATGGGGGATGAATATTTGAACAATGCTATGGTATGTGCTGTTGAAGGAGAGACATTTGACGAAGTAACGAATGAGGATGTAATGGTTTGTTTTCAAGCTATGAAAGACCGAAAAGGAGATTTTTGAGATGTATTAGGTATTTGTTTAACTTATTTTATTATTGTGTTTTTTTAATTATTTAAATGTACGGTTAAAAAAAAATTATGGTTAACTTTTTTTTTTCCGCTACCCCTGAAGTTTACTCCTGGCTCCGCCACTGTGTGTACATGTGGAAAATGGGTGGGTCAGGCAATTCAGGAAATATTTACACACCAAATAAGTCATTTACAATATGAGGTCAAACATGTCAAGTTAGGCTGGTCTGGTAACATTTTGTCATATTTTTTATTTTCAACAAAGAAACTTTAGACATCTTAACAGTTAAGCTTATAAAGACACTTTCAGTGATTTTTCACGTGTTTGACATAGTTAACCCAATTGTCCGTCTTCTATTTTTTTATCAACTTTTAACATTCTGAGATGTAGTTTAGGATGATTCAAGTTTATGTCAGTTAAGAGGCGAGTGGCACTTTTGACTCATTCAAAATCAAACTAAATCATTTAGAACTGTTTTTTAGTCAAGTGGGTCAAAACTGCTACCTTCTGAATAATGCAATAAAGCAATAACAATAGGCATAGCAGCTCATAGCGGCAATAGAAGGGCTGATGTCCAGATGGTAACCTTGCTAGCTGCGGCTACTGTGCTTAAGACTGATATGGAGATTAACCAGGGCCTCTCAAAGTTGTAAGGTATGGCAGAACGCATTGCTATGGTTACATATAGGAGTCTATACTTAAAATGCCTTTGCTCGGACACACGGACACAAGTCCATGAAAAAAGCGCCCAACTGTTTGTTCATTATGCCTACGCTCCAGAAGTTAACAGTTCCACCATTGATCACTTTTTGTATAGAATAAAATATGAGTCATTTTAAAAGTACAGATAGAACATCAGACTATGTTCAAAACTTTAAAATGGTTAATGAAGAGAGTCACCAGATCAATCATGTTCCACTGACCAACAGATGGATTAACCTCAGATGAACGTCCTGACTCATGATAACGCAGCTGAAAATCGAATCAAACAGCAAGTTGATACGGATATCAGGAGAAACGACATGACAATAAATAACCACATAAGAGTTAAAGTCTTAAGAAGTTTGAACTTACAGGGGCTGGTGGTAAAACTCAGGCATAAATGCAGGTGAGCAAGCTGTTACATGCATTTCAAAATCCTTGTTCACTAGAGGATCCTTGCTGTACTTGCCTCATTACATATATATAATTTAGGGACATGAAATGGTCCCTAAGGACGTCCTTTAGGGTTACGCTTTATCTTTGGGCTACAAACAATATTTCCTTCATTTCTCCCAGGCCTGTTATATGGCCTGCTACGCCTTTGATAACACACGTGTTCGCTGTGATGATACGTGTCAGTTTCTTGGTCTTCATCTGGAAAAGTCGGTCTCTCGGTGTTGATTCTACTCGAGGTTGGTGGTTCGGCGAGGGTTTTTGGTTCTGAAAGGAGTTTGTTTAGAATCCTAAGCCGGTCATGAGTTGTGTTCTTGATTGAGGTGTATTTTCGTATGAAAATCACTGCCCTTATGTTTAATTATAACACTCGAATTATGATTGACTGTAATTAGTCGCTTAATAGTGAATGATCTATTATTTATTTAAGTTTGTGTGATTTGTGATTTAATTGTGTTCCATTATAATTGATATGTATATATTTTAATTTGCCGCTCATGGTTTCGCAGTGTTAATTTGTTAACACATGCCTACGCGGCTGTGATGATTGTCATAACCCTACTAAAATGAATGGGTCATTCATACTCATGTTAATTGGCAAGGCAATGACTGGAGTAGTAATAATTGCTATGCAATCGTTTTTTGCAGCCACGCCGGCTTTGATGTCTTTGTGACCATTTTTTAATAGATCCAGCCCAATCGCTTTGCTATATATATATGGGTTCGGGTGCTGTTTTTCGGATGATGGTCGATGTGATGAATAGAAACGGCTTGGATGAAGACGACCATCCGTGATTGGCAAGGTGACCTATAATGGTCGCAGCCACGCCGGATGCGTCCTCTTCAATCTGGTGTTAGCCTGTCTGAGCCTCTATTTTGCAAGTGATATTTTGTTGTGGTTGGGTTTACATAAAATTTTATGCAATATATTAATATGTTTCTGCTGTCCAAGCCCTGTTTGCTATAGCCCGTTTGTAGGTTCGATAACTATGCCAAAACCAAAGACGTATGCGGTCGAGGGTGTGTGTTACCAAAACCGCCTCTTTCTCTCTCGCTCTCTATCATTATTGTCAAATCACTGGATGTTAATAGGGCTTGGAAAGAGTGATGAAGAAGACATGGTCGCTGGATGATTTTGGTGTTTATGTTAAAGTGAGAACGAAAGTTCGGTCCCTGAGTGTGATTGTTTCGTCATGTTTTGTGAATCTAGGTGTTATTTAATCTTAACCTTTTGTTTACATTGAAATTAGCTAATATTAGGTAATAATAGCATATTTATGTTTAGATACCAGTGCATAATTATGTTATTTGGTGTCGGATATAATTGTTCAAACTTATTATACGATATATATAATTGCTATTTGGTGTCGGGATCTGTGTTGTGGTATTAATCGCCGCTTGCTCATCATACTCTATCAAGAAAAGTTGAATTTTGTATATACTGATTTTTTTTGTATACATTTATTGCAGGCTATAGAAAGAAAAGCCCGGACTTGAGAATGCCGTTGACACTATTTTGGAAGGCGTTAACAGTACCGCAGAGGTACTTTGCGTAAAGTTGTCCGGTATATGCATTACGCTTGTGCGCTTAAGATTGCTTATAAAGGCCGTTGGATACCCCATTCTTAAGGGTTGTTTAGTGTTGAAATGCGGGCGTGAGTGGTGCATTCGGGGATGAGACGGTGTGTCATGGGGCTGAGATGGGGCCGAGATAGTTACGTTTCACTGATGAAATGGAGGCTGAACCAGGTGCGATTTTGGTCTGCAACGGGTCAATTTGAGTGATGAAATGGGGCTGAAATGTAGGTGTTTGGGAGCTAAAATGGGTCAATTTAGGGGCTGCAATGGGGGTGGGATTACGTGAATAAGGTACACCTCGTTAATAAGGTTTTTGATCACTTGGATCAACGCAATTTCATAATGATCTCAGCATATTGAACCAAAATCCTTCACTAATATCACAGACAAAAGAAAGAGGCGACTGATGAGTGTCTAAATACTCATCATTTTTGTACCGTTTAAACTGCAAAAACATCTGAAAACACTCATAAATGTATCAAAATGATGAAAATATCACAAACAAGTGTTTTATGTGTTTTAAATGCAAAAATACCAAAATCAGATGAAAAACGTACCAAGTTTGCATAATTGGCAGTTTTAGTCCCCCAAGTTTCAAAAAATTGTCAAAACTAGTCCCTGGTAATTCAAAAACTTGTAAAATGTCATTTAAGGTCCATAGGATTCAAAATTTGTCAAAATAAACCCTTTAAAGTTTAAAGTTTACAAAATGACAACTTTAGTCCCTAAAGTTTGAAAATTGTCAAAAATAGTCCTTGGTTAATTTAAAAAGTGAAAATTATCAAAAATAAACCTTGTACTATTCATAAATGACAAAATTGGTCCTTATGATAAACTTTTGGAAAATTACATGTTTGGTCCCTTAAGTTTCAAAAATGACATAAAAGGTCCCCGAATTATAAAAATGGGATTTTATCACTAATGGTCCTTGTACTATTAATGAATGGCAAGTTAGGTCATTATGATTACTTTGGATTGTTGAATGATCGGCCCTTGAAAATTCAGATATTACATCTTTTGGTCCTTGTGGTTAACTAGCTACTAAACCAAACGGACCTCTTTATTATTAAATACCCAAACCCAACCCAGTCCATTACACACAACCCGCCCAATTTTAAATTGAAATAAAACCGCCACCATCTGACATCCCTCCCTCACCCCCCAGATACTGAAACCGTGTGGTTTCACCACCACCACCACTTTCCACCTCACCTACCTTATCCCCCAAATGGTTAACAACCCTCCACCTCTACATAAACCAAAAAGCATTAAATGCATAAACCTGCTATCAAATACTTTTCCCGCCAAATTTCCAAGTGGACGGTTAAGATGAATTCAATGGTCGATCAAAGGATAGTTTCGAAGTCGACAGGAGTAAAATGGATCATTATAAAGGAAAAAGAAGCAAGGAAGAAGACCAAGTAGTATAATTTTATTTTTACTTATGTCGTTTTAAGTTTTTTAAGTTCTCCATATGTTTAAGTTTTAAAGACTTTTAATCATTTCTCAGCTGTAATAAAACTCTATCGACAGTTTCAATTTCAGCGATACACAAATCCAGTTTATGAATATCTCATTGTCTAAATTCTCAAAATACTTAAGTGTTGTTATTATTTGTTAAGGATGAAAAAGATCAAATAAGCTCTTATTAAGCTTTTCTAAGCTATTAGAACCTTAATAACTTAGTGTAGACTCAAAACTCAAAAATTTCAAAAAATTCCAATAAATTAGTGAAAAAATTAAAAATCAAAGGAAAATGGTGAATGAAGTCGAAGGTGGTAAGATATGGATTGCTTTTGCATAGAGCTTTGTGGAAAGCTATAGGAAGTAGTATTGATCATCATTTCTCTGCTTTTGTGCCAACTCAATTTGTAAGCCATTTATTTGCAATTTGCATTTTCTAGAATATGTGTTTAATTCCTGTTAAATTTAGCTTAATCATGTTTGAATATAGTTATTACAAGTTAATAGATAGATTTCTTGGTTTAAAAGTTTGTTTAAGTACTCAAAGCTTCTAAACGTTCCTTATTAAAGAGTGTTTTGATTTGAAGTTAAGTATGCTAGAGGCTTGTTAAGTTGTTACTTGTTGTTAATCTGAGTTACATTAGTTCCTAATATCACCAAACCAATAAAACCAAGTGTTCAATTTATAAAAAGTCAAAATCTCCTTTTAAATTTACTTAAACAGCTTCATCGTTAGGAATGAGATTATGAAATTTATCATATTAGCTTATAACTTAGTACTCTAGCTTAAATCAATCCTATCATAGCTTATTATAACATAATTAGTGAGTAAAATCAATCCTAAGTTCATAAAAGTCAACATAGTTCATAATTTAAAAAGTCAAATTTTTCTAAATTCAGTTTTTGAATAAACTTTAGAATTTAAGTGTGTGTTATTTACTAAGATTTAGCCTTTGAGCTTTTGGGATATCATAGTTTAGTTGCTTAACTAAATTAGAAAAATAATAGTTCACTTATAATTAGCTTATTCAGCTTATTCATCGCCTTCTTTCAAGACCTTTTTCAAAATGTGCCTGCGGTCATCTGTCTCACCACCACAACAAGTGGCCATCACCACCACTTTTGTGGTCCCACGGCCACATCGTGGACCCCAGTGGTGGTTCTTGGTTCCATAGCAATCACCACCAAACACTATCTATTTCACAAGCTTTTGAGCTTAAGCTCTGTGGACCCCACTCCTAAATCAGCCACAATTTTGTCCCATTTCTGAAATAAAACTAATTTTGCTTTGCTTAATTTTTGGCTTAAATTACTTTTCAGAGGTTTAGTATGGTTGGAATAGGTTAGTATTAAGTAATTATAGCATAACCTAGCTTCTGTGTTCATTTGGTGTCCATTTGTGGTCTTTGGCTTATTTTGTTGTTATTCATAGCAGTTTCACAAGCCTCATTTTCTTACACATAAGCACATGTTTTTATATTTTTCTCAGACTTAGAATAATATTTTAGTATTTTACTGAATTGTTCATAATTTTATAGATGTTTTATATTTTCTTTATTTTAATGGTTTTTAGGTAATTTTAATTAGTTTTTAATACAAATAAATCAGAAAAGCTTCATAAAAACAATTTTTAATTTTTCCTAGATTAAGAATAATTTTTAGACTTTCCCTAAAGTTTCATTATTTTTATGTTCATTTGTTATTTTTCTTAATTTTAATTAGTTTTAAATAGTTTTAAATTAATAATAAATACATAAAAAGTGTAATAAATATATTTTTAGTTTTAAAATAAGTTTTTATTATTAGATTTTTCTAAGTTATAATTTCATTTTTCTAGGTTAATTTTATATTTTCTTGTATTTAAGTGCATTTTAAATAGTTAAAAATAGTTTTAATTAATAATAATTAGATAAATAGTTTTAAAAATAATTTTCTTTTTCTAATAATTTTCTTTTATTATTAGGATTGTAAAAATATCATTTTCACATTTGTAGGCCTTTTATTTCTTAAAACTCACGCTTTATTTAGTACGCTAACGTAATTTTATTTAAACGTACGTTTTAGGTTTTAAACGTTCTTCATTTTAAAATAGTGATAGCGTTTATTTAATATAATCTAAATTTTAATTTTTTTAATTTGCATTTAAGTCGCTGTAATTTATAGATCTTTTCTTTAGGTATAATTATTCATCAAAATCCTTACTGATCACTATCCTTAGTGATCATTCTATCGTCTGAAAGTTTTGAAACACAATTGAGTCTCCGTGGACTTAACGATCTCGAATTCATTATATTCTCTCGATCTTCATTGTATTGGTTTCGAGTAATTTTAAGTTTATTACGGTTAGCCATTCACAAAGCTAGCTTCATGATATAGCTTTTGATCTGGGACCAACCAAATTTTCGTAGCCGTGGAGGTTTGTAGCTTGTTTTAAGTAGTTTTCAGACCCGTACTTGCACATATACCACTTTTTGTAAACAATTTTTTGTAAAATCAATCATAAATCAAAAAGTTCATTAACACTTTTCCTAAAGTGTTAACAACACCAAAAAGATTTTCTTTCTTATTTTACAAAGATGTTTTTCAAAAATCCAAAAATATTCATCTTTACCCTCTTACCCTTTTGATTCTTTATTCCTTTACCCTCTATCCATTTGATTCTAACTTCTTCTATTCTCATGGAATCTCTCGACTACGACGAATTCTGGAACGAAGTTGAAAAACTTCCTACTTTATCCCAAATGTCAAGAATTGTTGTTGTTCATGATGATCCATTAATTTCAGGAAATGGAACGAGAAACCAGGGTGACAAAGGACCAGGTACTTCCTTCTGATAATGGAGGTGCTAAATACGTCCAACCTAAGGTTATCCAAAGATCTAACCCCTCAATTGCTCCTAAGCCGTCTAAAATTGATCATAAACTTTCACGATTGTTTACTAAAAGCAAGCATGCATTTAGACGGTGACTAGCAAGAATGACTTGCCAAATCTTCCGTTTCTCAAGAACCGGAACCGGAGACCATAACGGAAGTGATGGAAATTGCTAGCTCTCAGAGCACACCACTTGTCCCACCTCCTGATTTTTCAAAATGTTCTTCGAGTCTTGATAGTCATTCGGATCACCATGTTGGTTTTGTTGATTCTTTGAATGAACCGATCCCTTCTCATAACTCTCAAATGGAATCGTTTATTTCTTGTGCTGGTGTGGTGAGCCTCTTTATGGTTCACCCTCGTCATGGTGTACATGTGTACAGTGTGGTAATGATATTCATAACGGAGTTGTTTGTTTTGTGGTTCGAGGAATTCATTTGATTATGATCCTAACTCATTTAACGACCCCTCAAACTTTTCCATTACCCACCACCACTTATCTTCATATAATCAACATAACTGTTATGAATTTTGTGGAGATCCTCACCAAGGATTTGAGTGTCAATCCGTAAAACACGTTTGTTTACAACAGTTTTCGGTAACACTCAGACTTTGGAAATGACCAAATTCCATATTATTCACATGACCGACCACAACAATCATTTTGTTGTGGAACTTGGAGGTCCCCATTTCAAACTGATTGTCAAACAGTGAAATCCATTTCCTTGTAACAATTACGACTATCCATATCATGACCAACCTCCACAAGGCCAAATGACTCAAACTCCTCAAGAAACCCAACAAGACACTTATCTAGAGCTTCTCGAGTCAGTGAAAAGAACTGAGGAGTTGAGTAAAACAACATTTCATAATGTTCCCAGTTTTTCTTGTTTATATTGTGGGGGTCCTCATGATGATTATCAATGTCAACCTTCCGGGTTTGACAAATCTCCACTCCCACAATGTCCCGTCATTCAAAATTCACATGAGAAATCCTTGGAAGAATTGCTAGCGAAGAGTGTGTCGCTAAAATAAATTCCCAAATTGCCTTTGAAAAATCTATTAGGGAATCAATTGCAAAGAAAAAGCAAATGATCTAGCTCTCAATTTCGTTTTATTCCTGATGAAAGTGATGATGAGGATGCACTTGGTATCCTACAATTTTATAAAGATTCATCAAGTTCATCAGTGGATATCCCAGCAGTTGAGATTCATTCTCAAACAACTGCTATCACACCGAAGCTCCCACTCACTCTCTAAACATGGGGGACGAGCATCTTGACACTGTTCCTGAAAAGGAATCGGATGAATTCATAAAGTTTAGTGTTGAGGACCTTGTCCCAACCCGAGAGAGTCACCTGGGAATTCTTGATCATGTGTGATACCTCTCCTCCTCTTGTTTTCCAAAATGATCATATTGAGATGTTCTCTGATTCTGATAAGGACTATTCTTTATCTTGTGGAGACATAAGTTATATGTGGAGAATTACCTTCCCTGTCACCAGGAGAAGAGAATGATGAAGAAATAATCCAAGACGAAGCTCTTCGCCTTACATTATTGAATGTTAATCTTCTCATTTTAGAATCAGGCTTTTAATGAAAAGCCTACTTCATATCCTATCCCCTTTGAGGATAGTGAACTTTTTTTCAATGATTCTATTCCGGAATTGCAAACGCTCCATTTTGATCATATGGGAGAGAAGATTAGTGGTATTACCACTTCTCATTCTCATAATTCTTCCCCATTATGAATCATTCACTTTTGAGGAGTTCCCCCGTGAACTCACTCAAATCAATCCCGAATATGAATCATTCGCCTTTGAGGAGTTCTCCTGTAAACTCACTCATATCATATCTCCACCGGAGTATGATAACTTCTACTTTGATCTAGACACACCGGATATGTCTAGACCAATTGAGCTTAAGATGAAATTCATGCTATAATGAATTCCCTTCGATGATGATGAGTTAGTCAAGATTATTATCATGACTTTCTTTCTCTTCACCTATCCCGCTGGCTCCTCGTTTTTCACTCCTTCGGAATGAAGACATTATTTTTGACCCCGGATTTTCATCTATCATTTCAGGAGCCATTCTCTCTCATCTCATCGGTGTGGAACTTTCATGTACTTCAATGTTTATACAAACATCTTGAATGAAAGTCCGATGGAGATTGTCTCTTCCACTTGCTTTCCCATGAACAAAATTATTCGGGTCGAGCCGCTAGCGACTGATAATCAAAAACAAGTATTTTCACCACAGTATTTCAACCTAGTGTGTGGGGAGATGCCCCACATGTTGTATATAGATCTAAAAAAAAAATGAATGAAAATTGTAAAATATTAAAAGAGAATAATGTTGTGTTTCTACACTTGGCTAGTAATGTTATCTTTTACGTTCTAAGTTTCGCAGATAACGTTTGTACTTTGAATATTGAGGACAATATTCATTTCTATGGGGGTAAATTCTCGGCTAATTTGATCATAAATGTACCCTTTTAGTCCCTTTTTCCCCCAAAATGGCCAAATTTTAAAATTTTTAGTGGAAGTACTATGTACTAAACACAACAAATGGTAATCAGTCCACCATGTCTAACCCACAATAGGATTGGCTAATCCAGGAGCAAACGGCTCTTGGTAAAGATATCTCAAATCTGTTTATGGCTTGCAATTTGCCCAAAATTGTATGGTGTTCAGCTCGCCATATCTTTAAACTAGTGAAAAGTTGGCTAGCCCGCAAGTTTATGGCTTGTGGTAAAGGCAGTGGAAAAACCATAATTGGTAATCGACTCACCAAAGATAATATTGATAGTTTATCTAAGAGCTAGTCCAAGCAAACGGCTTCTGGTAAAGACAAATCAAATCCGTTTACAGCTTATGATTTGCTCAAAATCATTTGGTTATTGATGAGTGTGTAAATACTCATCATTTTTGGGTCTATCTCAAGCAGAAACTTAAAAATGCTCAGAAATGCATCAAAATACTGAAAATATTCCAAATTGCATTTTATATGTTTCAGATGCAAAATGTTCAAAATCAGATGAAAATGAGTTAAGTTTGCATAATTGGCGCCAAGTTCCCAAGTTTCAAAATTGTCGAAATAGTCCCCTGAGCATTAATTTCAAGAAAAATCACCAAAGGTCCTTTTAAAATCATAAGTTGTCAAAATTAGTCCTTTGGTGAAAATATCAAAAGTTTTGAGAAATTACAAAATTAGTCCTTCAAGTTTGAAATTTGGCAAAATAGCTCCTTGAAAATTGGAAAATGTCAAGTTTAGTCCTTGTACTATGGAAACTTGTCATTTGTGGTCCCTTGAAATAACTTTGCAAATTGGCAGCCTAGGTCCCTTGAGTTTCAGAAATTACAACATAGGTCCTTGTGATTTAAACCCTTTACACCCATTTTGACCCTATCACAAACCAAATGGACCCTCACAACCCTTTGGACCCCCGATTTTGACCCTCTTCATTATAAGCCGTCAAACCTCAGTCAAACCTTTCCCTTTCCTCATTTCTCCCACTGCTCCCATATCCATTACCAACACAATCCTACCAGCCCCTATCACCTCTCCTTGTTCCCCCCACCTCCACCAAAAACAACAAAAGCACTAATGCTTCCCATCCACCATCATCTCAACCCACAACTTGATTAAGCAAGTAATTGGCGCAAAATCGTTTCAAAGGTCAGATCGCATTTTAAGCCATCCGGTCGAGAAACAAGCGGGAATTATTCAGAGTAGTGAGAGAAAGAAGTTTGGATATAAAAGATAGCAAAAGGAGGAGAAGAAAAAAGAGTCTACTAGTTTTTAATTTTCATTAATGTCGTTTTTAATAAAAAGTTTTAGTTAAATTAAGAAATCAGAATTTTGTTGTAATGTACTCTTTATAAGTTGTTGGATCAATATAAATCATTTTCAAGTGTTAATTCAAGCACTATTCATGTTTGTTAGTTTCATGCTGAAAATTTCCATTTCAAAGTCTTGTATACAAGCTCTCCATTAGCTTGTTTCATTTAGTGTTTATACAAGCTTTCCATATTTTTATAAGCTTACATTTTGTTTTAAGCCAAATTGGTTCATGGTCAAAGAAATTCAAAATGCAAGAAATTGAAAAGAAAATGGATAAGTGGTTGAAGCAAGTATAGCTTTGGGTTGATTTGGAATCCAGTGGGTTGATATAAATAGGTTAGAGGTTCATGGGTTCATTGTTTCAAGCCATAGTGGCTATGGACTATTTGTAAGTCATTTTAAAGTTTCATATGCATAATCTGTCTTAGTAGTTATAATAAGTTCAAATCTTTATTAGTCAGATTTAAGTTATATAAACTCAGTTTAATCAGTTAGGTTGGCTAGTTAAGCAGTTAGTTCATTTTAAATTGCAAAACAGTAATTAAAGGTGTGTTTGGAATTGAGACTTAAACTGTCACAATTCTCAAATTCCGGTCATTTCTTAAATTATATATGCATCATATTAATTCATTCATGGCATTTCATTTCACATTTAACGCTTAATTTTTATATTTAATAAACGTTATCGCGCTGTTATTATTTTAAATATTTAACTGCGTTACTTTCAAAAATGATCCCGGTATTTTTATACTTACAGCATTATATAAACTATATTTTGAGTTTTCCTAATGTTTTAAATTTATTTGGTACATAAATCGTTAAATTAATATTATTACTAACACTTTTCTTAAAAATTACTCGATAATTATTTTATCACCAAATTTCACAAGGAATATTTTTACAATTTTATTATCTCATTATATTCTATTTTGATCTATTAAAAATTACTTTTACCCAAAACTACCTTAAATACACTAATGTATATAAAACCTTACAAGCTATTAATATTAACATCTTTACTTACACTTTATATCAACTTGTACAAGTAAAAGAAAAAAAAAAAAAAATTTGTGAGATACTATCCCCCCAAAACCGGTTCTGTGGGGGAGTGTATGCATTAATTGATTGGAATAGTTTCTTTGATTATATAGATCTATACACTTGCATAAAGTCTTACTTGACTCAAATTTCATCTCATTCATTCACTTAATTATTTCAAAGTCAAGAAAAACTTTTCTTCTCTCCTTGGTTCCCCTTCATAACCGGTTCTTCATCAAGTTAGCAAGGGATCATCATTTTGTTTTCTCAAGCACAAGGTTTTACAATCTAGTAATACTCTTATTAAGATTTTGAAATAAAAAATCTAGAGTATTTAGGCTAAACCTTGTTCTTTGCACCTCATCATAATACTTGTAAGCATGTTTCTTTCATTTTCATGTTTCCTTATCATCTCATATGTATCTTTTCATTTTTGGAGCAAGCATGCATGATATGTGATTTATACCATTTTACTTGATTTTTGGAGTTTTATATATATATGGTCATCCTATAATTATCCCCTTGGTATTCATTGGTCTTGATGGTGATTAGGAACCCATGACACCCTAAGGTGTATGGTAGGATTAGATTAGCTTTGGAGTTGATTTGAAGGGATTAGAATAGGTTTTGTCCGAGAAAAACTATTTTCGATAAGTATATATTGTGTTCTGTCATTGTTTTGATTTTCTGGAAAATCCGACAGTAGGCACGACCTTTTGGCCTTGATATTTAGAAAATATACTTTAAAACGAACTCCGGGTCGCTTGAACGGATAAAAACGGACTTATAACGAAGAAGTTATGGATTTTACAAGTTTGACGAATTTAAATATAATTTTCTGAATTTTCAGCATACTATTTTAGTTTGTTCGGTCAAAAACGTAGCCTTAAGCTTCACAAATTATTTCGACTTGTCAAAAATATATTAGTTTACTTCGATACGGTTGGACGACTTATTACGTAGAAAACGGATTTGAAACGACAAAGATATGCACGTTTTCATAAACTTGCCGTAACTATTATTTTCTGAAAAACTATATTATTTTTACGAGATAAGTGTTACGGTAACTAAAATCACCATCTTTAACCCTGATTATCTTTATGTTCGAGACCCTGATCTAAAACTCCTGAACCGAAACTTTTAGATTTTGATACAAACTTTTCCAAAACCGTCGAAGTTCGCTTTCAACGATCGACATTAATCGCTTTACGACTAGTTTTCTGAGCCATTTTTGTCACTTTTATGAAATTCCTTCGACATTGTTTTACTTCATCGAAAGTGATAATTTCACTATAAATCATTACAAAACCATTGTAGGATGACATTTTGACATAAATAATTGTAAAGTGATTTTGATGGTCAAGACGCCAAACCCAGTATTTTTCGACGATAAGTATTATTTTCAAAACTCACAAATGGTATAAATATCATCCCAATTGCGTGCATAACATTACACCATGACTTATTTCATATCATATCATATCATTCATAATAGGTCAGCCGAGATTCACGCTACATTTCGGTAAAAATCCACTTTTGGTCATCGCCTATTCATCATGAGTAATCACATCCCTTTTTACCGCTTTTACTATACTTTCGGGCTTAAATGCATGAACCATATTTGAACTAAATTGATTATTACTTCTATGAACTCTCAAGACTAGAACTTGTGAACTCGAATCGATCCTTGAACTTAATTACTTAACTTATGACTTGTTTAAACTTATTGAACCGTACGTGTTATGATCTTGACCTAAAGTCTCCATGTTCGGAGCATCACTATAAAGTCTCGCTTTATTGGTGGAGCTGTTCAATAAATCTCGCCAGGTGGTCGAGTGACAAAGGAGTCTCCCTTGTTGGAGCAAGGTAAAGTCTCCCATGTTCGAGCATCACTATAAAGTCTCGCTTTATTGGTGGAGTCTGCCAACAAATCTCGCCTAGGTGGTCGAGTGACAAAGGAGTCTCCCTTGTTGAGCAAAGTGCAAAGTCTCCCATGTTCGAGTATCACTATAAAGTCTCGCCTATTGGTGGAGCGGTTCAATAAATCTCGCCTAGGTGGCCGAAAGTGACAAAGGAGTCTCCCTCGTTCGGCAGTGCAAAGTCTCCCATGTTCGGAGCATCAACTTAAATTATTATATACTTGGTACTATATTGTGAACTATTATGACCGCTACACTTGACTACTGGACGACTACTATATTTTTGTGCAATGGGTTGTGTACACAATAAGGTTGCAAGTTTTGTATGGGCGAATTTGGAATCGAGTGGATACACAATGCCTGCTTTTGTGGACTATTTTCGATGACCAAAGCTTTGAATATTTCTTCACTTTTTCTTATTTCGCAAACGTGTACATCACCAACTATTTTCATAGTTGACCCGCTTTCTCTCATGCATTGTGTGATCGCTAGTAAGCTTTTCTATCAAGTCTTGCATAAAGAAGTTTCCACTTGTCGTTACAAGTCGTTATGTAATAAAACTCTATATTTTGGAATCTAAATCTGTATTATATTTGGCCGATGACGGCTAAACTAGTATTGTAATGGAGTATTATTTCTTTTAATCTTAATGTTGGTATGTCTATTATCTTTGTGCTTATGTTCCCTTCCGTTACACTGTATTTTGTACCGGGCGAGGGTGTGACATAAACTTATTGAGGTTGGTTCATGGGTATTGCTTGTTGTGTTATGTTTTTTACCTCATTTTGACTCATATCCATCACAATCTTGAGCTTGCAAACACTTAAAAGTCAAACTCCAACCCAACTGCCTTAATCAGCCTAATGTTGAGTTTTTGAAAACATAAGTTTGATTTGTGTTTCAAACTCATAAAGGAAGCTTGTAATATCTTCATTTCATCATTTTATATCATAATCATTCAAAATTGCTTGCAAAACTCACCTCAAAGTCTCACTTCTTATTTTACTTAAAACAAAGTAATCCTGCTTTTTGAGCCAACTCTAGCATGGAATTTTCATTCATTTTGAGCCACATCAAGTGAAATTTTGGTTTTAAAAGCTCAACTGGTCCATTTTCTTATTAGCATTTTTACATTTTTGTGAATTTTATAAGTCTCAAATAAGCTTGTCTCTTTAGGTCTCATGTGTTCCCTGTTTCACCAAATCTCAAATTTTGCGAAGTTTTCTCAGCTTGTGCACTTCACCATACTGAGAGCAAGAGAGCTTACCTAGGTCTAGTTTCTAGTTTATATGTTCTTAGCCAGGTCTTGATTGAGTTCCAACTTTTGCTTTTCATTTCCAAATTATTTTGAAGCTCCTGTGCTTAAGTCTAAACTTAGCACCCTCAACCGATTTTAAGACTTAAATATATTAGCCAAATCTTGTAACTTGCACTCCAGTTGTTTAAGGCTAGTTGTTTTAGTTGAATTGGATAATTTTAGCATATTAGAGCTTCTGGATCAGTGGTTGTCTTTGGTTTTCATTCATTATTCAATGCTTTTATAAGCACTTGGCTTTGCATCCCATTTTCTTGTACACAACCCCTGTTTTTTATATTTTTCCTAGATTCTAAATATTATTTTAAGTTTTTCCTGAAATTTTCAGATTTTTCCAGTACGCTTAGTATTTTCTTGATTTAATTCAGCTTTTAAGCATTTTAATTAGTATTTAATACAAAAAATTAAGAAAAGCTTCAAAAAATTAATTTTTCATTTTTATTAAGTTAAGATAAATATAAAAAGTCAAAAAAATATTTTTCTAGATTTTTCTTAGTTAAATTTGCATTTTTAAATAATTTAAGTAGTTTTAAATAGTTTTTAATTCCTAGAAAATAGAAAATAATCTAAAATTACAAAATAGTTTTGAAAATTCTATTTTGTTATTTTAGATTTTTCTAAGTCAAAATTTTATTTTTCTAGCTTTATTTTATATTTTCTTGTATTTTAGGTTAATATTAAATAGTTAAAAATAGTTTTAATTAATAATAATTAGATAATTAGTTATAAAAATAATTTTCTTTTTCTCAATATTTTCTTTTATCATTAGGTTTGTAAAAATATCATTTTCATATTTTTAGGATTAATATTGTGTAAGTTTCACTTTTTCGTTTGTACGTTACGTAGTTCTCATTTAAGTTTTATAAAAACATAAAATCAAAAACATCATTTTGCAAATAGTGATAGCATTTATTTAATATTTTTTATCTTTTTAAATTTCTTTAATTTACATTTAAGTCCTTGTAGTTTATGACCTTTTCCTCAGAGTTATAATAAATCACAAATCTCTTTCCGCTCAAATCTCGATCACTATATCGCTTTATGATCCATTGCACGTACCGCCGGGACATAACGACTGAAGCCCTATACTCCCCAGATCTTCATTGCATCTGTTTCTCAAACCGCTTTTGTCTTTACGGTCGGCCATTCACAAGGCCTGGGCTTTGAGGAGAAAACTTGACGGCTTTCATGCTTTGATCAATTTTTTGAATTATCACGGAGTCGTGGCTGATTATCTTCCCGTCTAGCGCATTAGTGATTTGGATATTCACTTTGTCATACCATCTGTGTGTGTTTATATTTTCTTTTTAAAAATCAAAACCTAAAAAGATTTTCATTCTTTGTTTCTACAAAATGTTTTTCAAAAATACCAAAAATATTCATCTTTACCCTCTTAATTTTTTTTTGATTCTTTATCCCTTTACCCTCTATCCCTTTGATTCTAAACTTCTTCTATTCTCATGGAATCTTCTCGAGATCTAATGGGACGAAGTTGAAAAACTCAGACTTTATCCCAAAATGTCAAGAAATTGTTCGTGATGATCCATTAATTCTCGCAGAGGGAAATAGAACGAGAAACTGTAAAGGACAGCGACAAAGTACCTCCTCCGATAATGGAAGTAAACACGCCCAACTACTGCTTATCCAAAGATCTAATCCCTCAATTGCTCCTAAGCCGTCTAGAATTGATTCTAAACTTTCACGATTTACGGTTAAAAGCAAACATGCGTAATTTAGTCCGGTGACTCAACTGTAATGACTTGCCTAATCTTCACGCTTTCAAGAACCTGAACTAGGAGACCATAATCTAGTGGTGGAAATTAGCTCGTGAGCACACCACTTGTCCCACCTCCTAATTTTTCAAAATGTTCTTCGAGACTTGATAGTCATTCAGATCACCATGTTGGTTTTGTTGATTCTTTGAATATACTGATTCCTTCTCATTACTTCAAATTAAATCGCTTATTCCTTGTGTCCGGCTTGTGGTGAGCCTCTTTTGGTTCAATTTCGTCATGGTGTACGTGTGTACAATGTGGTAATGATATCATAACGAGTTGTTTGTTTTGTGGTTCGAGGAATTCATTTGATTATGATCCTAACCGTAACTCATTTAACGTTCCTCAAACTTTTCCATTACCCACCACAGCCCAACTTATCTTCATATAATCAACATACATGCTGTGAATTTTGTGGAGGTCCTCACCTAGGATTTGAGTGTCCATCCGAAACACGCTTGTCTATGAACAGCTCCAATGATGCTCGTAACTTTGTTATGACCGTAATCCATATGATTCAATTGCCCGCACTAGTCATTACGCTATGAGTATTGTGGAGGTCCCCATTTCAGCTCTGATTGTCAAATAGGGAACCCAATTCCTTGTAACAATCATAACTCTTACATGTTTGACAATTTCCAACCTCCACAAAGACATTCATACTTCAAACTCCACCGAGCCGTTGTCTCAAGAAATCTCCCAAGATTTTGAAACCGCAATGAAAACACTTGATGATATGATTAGTAACTTTAAGAATCAAGTGAGCGGTGAAAAGACCATGGGAGAATTGCAATGGCGAGCCAGAGGCCCGCCAATCTAGGGAAGAATTATTAGTCTTAGAGCAGCGTTCTAAGCGCTCCCAATTTTTAAGGCTCTTTATGATGATGACGAGGAGAGTTTTTATCCTTTTAAAGATATATCAACTCCCTCGGGCTGATATCCTCAGCTGAGATTTCATCTCAAACAATCGCTATCACACCAAGCTCCACTCACTCTCAACACGGGGACGCAGCATCTTGACACCTGCTCTCGAAAAGGAATCGGACGTAATTCATAAAGTCTAGTGTGAGAACCTTGTCCCAACCAGAGAGTCAAGGGTACTTCTGATCATATGTGTGATTCTCTTTTCCCTCTGAGTGTTCAAATGATCATTTTGAAACTTTCTCGATCTTAGCGAATATTGTGCTTCCTATGGAAACATCTAGTATGTTGAGACATCACTCTTCCCAACTGATGTCGACTTCTTGAGGAGTTCTCCTGAACTCACTCACATCAATCCACTCTTTGATTTCGCCGACCGAGAGATCGAAAGTCATTGATAATGATCGTCACTCACTTCTTATCCCAACAACAGAGAATGTTGATCACTTTGTTCCCGAAACATTCAAAGCTACTTTCACCAATCCTTTATTTGAATTGACTCAATTCACTTTAATTTCAGAATCCACCTTTGATACTCGTGACGAGGATAGTGATGAGCCCACAATGGAACATGAGTTCACAAATTCACCTCATGTGAATGATTCTCTTCATAAAGAGTTCTCCGTGAACTCCTCTCATGACATACTCCTCCCAACAACTGATCATTTCTACTTTGATCTCGGGAGATGATATTAGCTCGAGGAAGGTGTACTCTATCGTATGAGTTTGCTTATTAATGATACTACCTCAATTCTCCTCCCGATATGTTCAGATTTGAGGATGAAGAATGGATCCCATTGTTATCAAAATCTTCTTCGCATTTTCATTTATCATTTCAGGCGGCTTCTATGTATATCCATCGGTGTGGAACTTTTCACGCATTTCAAATGTTTATTCAAACATCTTGAATGAAAGTCCGATGGAGATTGCTTCTTCCACTTTGCTTCCCCATGAACAAATTAATTCGGGTCGAGCCGCTAGCGACTCGGTAATCAAAAACAAGCTTTAAACATGGGTTTTCACCCGTGTCTCCACCCTTTGGGGAGTCAGCCTCCACATGTTATATATATATATAAGTTTCAAAAAAAAAAAAAATCCTTTCAAATAATGGCCGAGTATTTCTTTTTATTTCTTCGGCCGCATAACCGCCGTACTTTGAATATTGAGGGCAATATTCATTTCTAGTGTGGGGGGGAATTCTCATGAATTTTATCATGTAATTATCCGCCTAATTCCCCGCTGGCCAAATTATTTTGGAGTAAGTGTTTTACACTTTCTCATTTGGTTATCAACCGCTTTGTCTAAAAACAAAATGATTGGCTAATCCAGAGCAAACGGCTCTGTAAAGATATCTCAAATCCGCTGACGGCTTGCAATTTGCCCAAAATTGTATGGTATTCAGCTCACCATATCCTAATGTGAAGAGTTGGCTATTCAAGTTTATGGTTTGTAAAGGCAAGTGGAAAACCATAATTGGTAATCACTCACCAAAGATAATATTGATAATTTATCTAAGAGTTATTAGTCCAGAAAGCAAACGGCTCTCGTAAAGACAAATCAAACCGCTAGTTCGGTGGTTTGCTCAAAATCACATGGTTATCGGTGTAACCATGGTTCTTACTTGAACTCAAACATCGCTATCTCCGTAGTAATGGCTTTTGGTAAAGAGATTCAAATCCATTAAGTTTTTCTCAAAAGATTGCTAGGACTAGCAATAGTTTAGTGTGGGGGATTGATGAGTGTAAATACTCATCATTTTGGGTCTATCCAAATGCAAAACGCTTAAAAATGCTCAAAAATGCATCAAAATACTAAAAATATTCCAAAATTGCATTTTATATGTTTCAGATGCAAAATGTTCAAAATCAGATGAAAATGAGTTAAGTTTGCATAATTGGCGCTTCAGCCCCCAAGTTTCAAAATTGTCGAAATAGTCCCCGAGCACATAATTTAAAGAAAAATCACCAAAGGTCCTTTTAAAATCATAAGTTGTCAAAATTAGTCCTTTGGTGAAAAATATCAAAAGTTTTGAGAAATTACAAAATTAGTCCTTCAATTTTGAAATTTGGCAAAATGGCCTTGAAATTGAAAATGTCAAGTTTAGTCCTTGTACTATGGAAACTTGTCATTTGTGGTCCCTTGAAATAACTCTTTGTAAATTGGCGTTTCAGGTCCCTTGAATTTCAGAAATTGCAACATAGGTCCTTGTGATTTAAACCCTTTACACCCATTTTGACCCTATCACAAAACCCAAATGGACCTCGCTAACCCTTTGGACCCCCGATTTGACCTCTTCATAATATAAGCTGTCAAACCTCACCAAACCTTTCCCTTTCCCCATTTCCCTCCCATCGTTCTGCTACCCCATATCCAAATACACCAACACAATCCTACCAGCCTCTATCACCTCCTTGTTCCCCACCTCCACCAAACAACAAAAGCAATTAATGCTTCCCATCCACCATCATCTCAACCCACAACTTGATTAAAGCAATTTCATGCCAAAATCTGTTTCTGCCAGATCGCTTTAAGCCATCCAATGGCCGGAAACAAGGAATTATCTAGTGAGAAAGAAGTTCGATATAAAAAGATAGCAAAAGGAGGAGAAGAAAAAGAGTCTACTATTTTAATTTTCATTAATGTCGCTTTAATAAAAAAGTTTTAGTTAAATTAAGAAATCAGAATCTTTGTCAATGTA